>JAOUZG010023451.1:3729796-3763093 GCA_026289955.1 Argiope argentata | reverse complement strand
TAATGAAATGGCAGTGTCCTGGCTGTTCCCATTCATACTGTATCCTAGTTGTTTTTAACAGAAGGGTTTAGATTAAAAAGTAATGTTGGAATACTGTAAAATATGTGAAATAAATATTATATGGAAACTTTTTTCTGAAAACTACAAAGAATTATTAGAAAATATTAAAATTCTGAGAAGTATTTTAATTTTTCGGAGCAAAACTGTCATAAGATATTAGGGAAATTGCTCTTTTGATAGTGAAAAATATTGTTAGGAAAATTCTCACAAGAATGATGCGAAGATGCAGACTTTATTGTCTAGAAAAACGTGCCTTGAATAAATGCAACATAAGCTACAAATATTCAGCGAATTTCTATTTAATCCGCTAATTTTGGGTAAAAAAAAGCTATAGAACGCACGTCAAAAAGAAAAGATGCTCTCTCAAGCTAAGTCAACTAACGTAGCTCGTTCTCCGAACTTGTCTGATTCTCCTCCTTAAATAGCGTCCCAATAAAGTGAGCGGGGCAAACGTGGAAAACGCGTGTCCATTTTAGACAATTGTGGAACTTTCTTCGACATTCTCTGAAAACAAATCTTTATTTCTCGGCTTCTACTACACATTTAAGAGCGTAGTTAAAATCGTTAGATACCTCATTATATCGCCAACATATCTATATTACCAAATTAGTCAAATAAGGCAATCTTCTGTTGCAAAGCAACTGAGAACGTCCTTTTTACGCTAACGCGAGATTTCATTGCAATTAATTTTATACAATGAAACTATTTACAAACATTTAAAATATTTATAAAAAAATTCATAAATATTTACAATATTTGCATCTAATTTACACAAAATTCATAACAATATTTCATAACAATTCCAAAAACACACACACAATCTTGAAATGACACATATAATGAAACATACTTAAAAATAAAAAACCAGACTCATTTCTTATGATAATACTCAGAGGAAAAGTTAAGATCCATAATAAACTTACAAACAAATTGCAAATTTATAATACTACTGTTATCCGTAAAAAATTTCTAGAAATTTAGAAAACATACAGTTTATGGTAATAGCAGTTTGTCTTTTCCGTTGTTGCTATTGCAATTTAACTCCATATATTGTGACAAGATTTATGGCGTAAATATTGTAAAACGATGAAAAATGGCTTTCAAAAAATAATTCTCAGTTACAAAAACAAATCAAACCAACTTACTCAGCACTTTGCAATAAAAATTTATTCAAGAATGATGACATAATTTTACAGAACAATAGTGAAAACTTTTACAACCTCTTATATATTATTTTGTACAAAGAAACTTTAGCAAAAATAAGGAGTACATATTGTTCCATGAAAAATTAATTAATTATGTAAAGATATATAATTTATTTTCAAGTACTCAAAAATTCCTATTGATTTACTAATACTTTTTAAAAAAATAAAATCTGCGAGATTTAGATATACATTACCTACTACAATATAATTCAAAAATAATGTATAAGACTACAAGAAAATATAATTGGTTTTAAATTAAGAAAA
Source organism: Argiope argentata (assembly GCA_026289955.1). Classification (NCBI taxonomy): domain Eukaryota; kingdom Metazoa; phylum Arthropoda; class Arachnida; order Araneae; family Araneidae; genus Argiope; species Argiope argentata. Next base: position 3,761,564 of record JAOUZG010023451.1, on the reverse strand, counting down.
AAATAAGAGGTTTTTCTTCAAATGCGGAGAGTTTTAATACTCTAAGGTTATACTTAATTCTTAAGTACTAAGGTTTTAAAGTTATAAACACGTTTCTAGAAAACTACATTTTCCAAATTTTCTTTTGTGGGAAATATCCTTCCAGAAAATGGTTTTTTAATTTTTAAATAAAATTGTCTCAAAATGTTTTGTATAAAGTAAAATCAAACCTTTGAGTTGATATTTAATCATTTATCTGTCTTTGAATCAAAGCACGATTTTCAATAAAAATGTGAGTTTCCTTACAAAATTGGGAATAATCCCAAATTTTCTAAAGTTATTAGAAATCTTTTCATTCATAAAATAGCAATATCAGTTATGTGTTGCGCAAAATTAATTGAAATATATTCATTAGAAATCACAAAAATACGTTTGATGTAACTGCAAGCATTCATTAAATTTATCTACAAAATTAATGAAATTTCCATGAAAATTTCACTGAAATTGTTAGTTTTATTCCTCATTGTAATTAAAAATAGGCTTGTTTTACTACAATTTAATAAATATCAAAGAAGTTCTCTAATGATAAGCACATATTTTAAAAATATATAAAAGAAAAATACCAAATAATACCAAAGAATATTAAAAAACAAGCAGTATCTTTTTTCCTTAATGTATATCAATGAAAGAGAAAGAGGCAATTAAAACTTCACTATCACTTATAGTATTATAGAAACTATGCATGTAAATATCTTTGAAAGTTTGTTGTAATTAGAGGAAGTGTGTGTGGGGGGAGGTGTGGGTGTGGGTGTGTGGGTGTGGGTGGGTGTGTGGGTGTGTTTGATACATTTTGCATAGCTAATATTTTCTAACACGAGTACCAAATAAGTACCTTTTATAATAAATGTAATAGCAGATATTTATTTTTTAATTTATTTTCTAATTACAGAATTTTTATTTCATTTCAAAGTTACTATGATTCAAATTTTCTATATTTTAAAAATTTTATCTAAGAAAAAAAACAGAAAAAATATTTCACTCTTCACAAAGATTAACATTTGAAAATTTTGATTGTTTACTCTTCTTAAAAGATATTTTTTTAAAAAAATTAAGATGTGAACTCGAATTTAAATTTATCACATAATTTGTTTCATTTTTATGTTTTTTTTGGTTAATTTTTTGAAAAATAATATTGTTCTTTAATTTAAAATATATTTATGACAAAAAGATGGCATAGATAGATATAAACCACTGGGTCTGGTATCCATAAAACTTTCTCACATATTTTCTAACAAACTTGTCGTACCAGAGAACGGTTTCAACGACATTATCTTACAACAGTTACTAAATCTTAACTTGTGGCATGAATTTAGCAATTTTACTCGATCATGTTGGCTAGATTTTTGGCGATTAATCCCTGGTATGCTATTAATGCCTTCATAATTAAATTTGTGTTTTAAACACTCTATTTTTTATCTTAATTGATTGAAGCAAAAATTTGGCACAAAATCCACTTGTAGTTACAAAATGTCATGCCTAATTTGACATATTTAAATCACTGTGGTTTTGAGGGTACGCTTGCGAAAATGCGCCAATCCTTTCGCTACTTTTTATTACCTTTTGACGATAATATTGGGTTTATAGAAAATGGTAGACGGGACAATCCTAAATATCGTTTTGAGTAATTGCTATTAACTGCTCCTGAAGTTACAGACTGACAGACATTCAATCCTTTATTGGATTTCATACACTAAAGGTTTAATTTGTAAATACACTCATGTCCATAAATTAAGGTTAATTCAAGTTTAAGAAATAAAAACGAGAGACAGAAATTAAACAAAAGGGATTTATTTGTAAAGCCTATTTATTAAACAAAAGGTAAGGAGCAAAAAAAAGATGCTATATATTTGATACCATTAAAAAAATTGAAATTGTGTGCACCAGGGTTAAAATTACAAAAAAAAACCTATTTACAAAAGCCAATTTTATATGGTTGATTTGATGGTTACGCCATGGTATTTACCCCAGACGATGCAATGCAGTTCGTACAACGCCTAGGCAGGCTGAATATCAAATTATCGATCTGATCTTGGGGAATATTACACCACTCATTAAGCAATGCTCTCTGAAGTTCCGGTAAACATGTAGGAAGTGGTTGACGGGCTGTAACTCGTCGACCAAGCATGTCCCACACATTCTCTACTGCAATCAAGTCCGATGAGAATGTTGTCCTGCCCATACGAGTAATATCCTCACATCCAAGGCATTCGTTTACGATGTTTATACGGTGAGGACTGGCGTTGTCATCCATAAATACGAATTCAACGCCTACGGCACACCGAAACAAGCATACATATTGTTCCAGAATGACGTCTCGCTGGAGTAGACCTGTCATGGTTCCAATTTGAACATGCATGGCAGTTCTAGAACCCAGAATGATTCCTTCCGAACGCGCCATCATTCACCACCGAATGGTGTCGTTCAATGATATTCCCTTGATGGTAATGGGTACCTAGTGCTCTCCATATAAATGTCCGGTGAGACTGCACGCTAAACCTGGACTCGTCGGCAAGCATCACACAAGCTCACAGTTTCCACAATGCATGCTCCCTACTCCAAGCTAACTGCAGGCGACAACGTATTGCAGTAAGCGGAACACATCTGACAGGTCTACAAGCATACAGACTAACCTAACCTAAGTGTTTGTACACAATCTGACTTGAAACAGTCATACCAGTAACTGAAGAGAGCTGACGAGACTGTTTTGATGCTGTGCTCCGTCTGTTTCTTTTGGCAGTAACTGCCAAATACCGGTCCTACTTCGGCTTTGTATCTCGTGGGTGACCTGTGCAGTCTACTTGCATTACCATCATCTTGGAATCGTTGCCAAAGCCTGGATATGACGCTTTGGGCGATTCAAAGATCCTCGGATACTTCCAGCTGGGTAAGCTCACATTCAAGACGGCCGATAATTCTACAACGTAAAAAATCTTCCAAATGCGTCCTTTGGGTCTTAACTATGCTGTTATTGCAATGAAATGCTTATAAAGCACTTGCGAATAATTTTATTTCTTTGTATTCCTTATACATCAATTTATTACACTCTCATCATTTGGATGTACTTTCGGTCTTCATCATGTGGCTTCCAGCAACTTGCAAATGATTTTTGAAGATGTGTGTAGTTATTTTATGGGTGACATGTATTTTAAAGCTCGATTTCTACTTTAATCTGAATTATCCTTAATTTATAGACATGAGTGTAGAATTTTATATATCTAGATCTCTTCCTTTTATAATTATCAAATTATATTGAGCAGCCAGATAGATAGATTTCTTCTTAACATATTTTGCTCAAAATTTGATAGAAATCTACAAATTTGATACAAAAATCGCATACCAAAGTTCAACTGTCTAGCTCAAAGACTTTTTATGTTATTTTTATCATAGAAAGACATAAAGAGCAGGAACACTCCCCCATGGCCGTCCAACATTTAGAGTCTTACTCGACACTCGGGGGAGGCCTGATCATAGAAAGACAGATGGGCATTTTACAAAAATGTATTTTTCGAATTCGAGATCTAAAACATGAAAATTCGGCAAAGCATCGAGTTCGAATTTCTTGAAGATTTCTATACTTTCTCTATATTGCACGTAAGAGAAAGTGAAAAGGTGTCGTGATATATATATGACGTAAAAATTTTTAAACTTTCCATCTAAAGGCTTTACACTACTAAATTAGGCAATGCGTAGACACTTGAAATGTTTTATTTTAAAAGCATGCAAAAGGAAATGTAATTCATTATCACAAAAATGTCAATTTTCATTCATTTTTATTTTTCAGTTTCCTTTACTAACAATCACAGAGAAGTATTTTTTTTTTCTGTGACTAACAATAAAGAAAAACGTGGTCTTTGTATGAATGATTGATTTTTCATGGGCCGAGTTGTTTGATCAAAACCAACTAAATTTAATCATTGATTCTTTGGAACATTCTTTTAAAATTTTCAATAAAAATTTTAATTTATTAAAAATTATGAGAAATTTTTCGCAATTACTTTAAACAAATTTTACTACACAAATATTATTTTTTCACCAATTCTATGTTCATAAAATTATTTTCTAAAATTCTAATTTAGTTGTTCTGCAATTTTTTCACTATTTAAACATAGTTTTTTTAAAGTACTCTCTTCCATAACTTTCAAAATTTTGCATTGTTGTAATGAAATCTAAAAAACTGACATTATATCATTAAATATTCAATAGCTTAATTTTCATCCATTGTTCAAAATTTTGGATGGAAGATTCTATTTATTATTTGTTTAATTTACATCTGTTTCGTTACCTTTACTTATAATAAAGATGAATGTGTGTTTGTTTTTGCGTGTATGTATGGGTGTTGGCGTTTCAGAAACTCGACCATTTGACATAGAGCTACCAAATATTACGCATACAAATTTTGGAGGGTGGAATTTGCCCTTCGGTGAGATTATTAGCCATTATTAGTAGAATTTTATTTAGTTAAAAATTAAGCGAAAATTTGGCAACATTAGAACATGTAGTTTTTACGTCATCTGTGAGCTCAACAAATTATCTTTTCAATGAGATAAATGTTTTAATTTTTAACACTAAATTAAAATTATATTTTTAATGCCTTTTTTAAAAATTTGTTTTTATTATATTTTTCAGCAATTTATTTTCCACGAAGTTAAAACACAATTACACGTGAGCAAGAACGTTACGTGTGTGTGACAAAACTTTTATCAATATGTTGCCATCATTTTGACAAATTAAAAGATTAAATTAACTCATACTGCAAAGTGTAATTTACAATATGTGTCTGCATGAAATGAATTAAATATGAAATGGGATATTTTTAAATAAAATAAATGCAGGAAAATGATTTCTGTGAATTTTTATAACATCTATATTGTTAACTTGATCTCAGTGTTATTTAAGGGAAGCAATCACTGAAAATGATTTAGCAGTAACTGTCTAATATTAGAAAAGGGCAGTCTTTGCATTTAAAAGTTCAATTCATCCTTCAATAATAATAATAATAAGACAAATACAGTTTAAGATATATACAGGATGTCCATTTTAATAAAGAGCCGATAGATATTTTCTAAACAATTACTTTTAAACATATACATCTAATATGAAAAATAGCATGAGTGAAGTAAAAAATGTAATTTTATACAGTTTAGGACAAGTCATATTCTATTGAATTAGGAATTTTACTTTTAATACAGACCCTCTGTCATGGGGGACAATTTAATAAAATATTCTTGAGGCTGTAATATTTTAAATACAAAATCCCATTATTTTGCGACTAAAACTGATTGAGTTATGAAAATTTGAACATCTGTATTCTATAAAAAATGCTCGTTTTTAGACATCTCCATCGACCATTTTGAAGAAAATACTTTAATTAATTGGGTTTTCCCGAGATTGATAGGTCTAAAATAATGAACTTGTCGATAATCTCAAAATAATGATGTTCAAAGTTTTGTAACTCGTTTAGATTTGATTTCAAAATGTTAATCCGTCAGGTTTTCAGGATTTTTTTACTGAATATGATTTGCAGGATCGAAGGATTTTATAAAATTAAAGCTTCATAATTATTTCCATTGATACATTCATTAATTCAATTAAAATAAAATATTATTCTTTTACATAATTTAAATTCCTTTGTAACTAAAACTACAGGTAGAATTTTACGATAAATCAGATTATTTTTTTATTGAATGATTCTTTAAGATAATGCATAAATCATAAAAAAATATTTTGTAATACATAAGATTTCAATTTTGAAGAATTCAATTTTTCTATGGTCATATCTTTAAAAATGAGTGTTTGGTTTCAGCAAAGAAGAAAGGTTTTGTATTAATTAAAGTTTAATCACTTTTGCTTCCAATTAAATTTCGCATTTTAAGAATTAGAAAAAAAGATATATACATGATGCAATGAACAGAACAGCGAAAAGGCTCTATAATAGTATAAGTTATAATATTATCAAATTGAATTGAAATTGTAAAGTACTGTGTAGAAGAAACTATTTTTAATTGAAGATTTCAGAGAGATTAATTCTAGTGAAAAGCAGCTGGTCACCCAAGGCGGCCAGTGAGAAATAAAAACGTGAAATTACAATACCGAGAAATATAAAGTACAATTGGAAGATCAACTAATAGACAGTTATACTATTAAGGATATTTTGCAGTCATGAGATTTCTTTATGCATCATTCGGAAGGTTCATGCACACAGTAATAAGAACTGTGTGCATGAACCTTCAAGAAAGGAAAGGTGCAAGGCTATTCAAATGAAATGGTTTCAATGTTTGTCATAGTTTGGGGATTAAAATAAAAAATTAAAATGAAATCTACAATGCATATTTCAATGTATCATGTCAGAACATCATTTCTTGAATGGCCAATCACCACGTGCTCGTGAAAGTTAAATTATATTTTTTATTCATTTTAATGGTTTCATTGAATGAGTCACTTTAGTATTGCAAACGATCCAAAAAAACTTTGTCTCGCATTGATTGTTTAAAAAAATATCACAGTTCCTATTTATTTCATTTCATATAATCGTGTGCTCAAAATGACATTTTTCTAGTTTTTATCTGCTAAAGTCAATAACTTTTTTTTAATCAGAGCTTTTGCAAATGCAATGGCACCACGTAATTAAAAGCTGATTTTTTGAGATGCTCTTTCAGATAATAACATTTTTATTTTTCTCTTACGGATTTTTGTTGACGCCAAAAGCCTCATCCCAAAAACAGCATGTTCTGACATAATAAAAAATAGTTTTAGAAAAAAATTATGGATATAGAGTCAAGCTTAAGAGATTCAGCGAAATTAAATACAATCAATATTCCTCCTAGTTGGCCGCTAAAGGAGACTAGATTGAATACAAAAGATTAAATTTTAAACTATTGTGATTTCATATTAACTAGCTAACAGTCAGAAAATTGATTGAATAAACATAAGGAATAAACAACTAGTTTAAAATATATCTTAGGACACATAAAAAAAAGGATTTTACCTGAGTAAATCTAACTAGTTGAGGGTTATCAGTAGAAAATAAGTCTACATGAAATATACTGCATTAATGATAACAGTGCTATTAACTTGTAAAGAAACCTCTTTTCTAATGGCGATATTCTTTTTTTATCATACCTTTTTATCCTATTTAACTCCACCCAGCTTTTGACGTTTTAGTTCAAATCACATGATCCACTCCGCTTAATGGATGACAGTTCATCAATTAATATATTTTCGAAACTTCTGCTTTGTAATTTGGCAAGGTAATTCGTAATGACCATTTTTCTCCTCCGACCCTCGTTAACTATGAGGAGAAATGATTACACATTCCCCTCCAGTTAAATTACCCGCAAATTGAAGAAATCAGAGGAATGCTGTCTCCCTAAATCTTTCTCATATATTTTCTCATAAAGGTGAATTTGTGTTTCACACTCATTTTTTTCCCAAACGATTCAAACCAAAAATATCATACAGAACTGAATTGTAGTCAAAAAATTACGTACTAAATATGATACATTTGAATCATTGGATTTTCGAGTTATTCTATTTATGTACTTACGAAAGTACAGACCGACAGACGGACAACACTTTGACAGATTTGATTCAAAATTTGCTAAGAATTTTATTTTATTTTAAATACTAAATTTTTAGTACTTCAAACTTTATTCAACTAATTTTCATCGTTTTGTAGTTATCGTGCTAACTTATATTCGAACAGAAAGACCGACAGATTTCCTTTTGCTGGATTTCACGCAAAATTTGATAGAAATCTATAAAATTAATGTAAAGACCATTTAACAAATTTCAATTTCTTTAGCTGAAAAGTTTCTTACAAAAAACATATCTTCGTCACAGATAAATTGACTATTGGACGGACAGACGCACATATTCCACAAATGTACTTTTCAAACCTAGGGAAGCCTAAAACGTGGTGTAAGGTAAAAATCGTGAGTTCGAATTTTTTTGGCAATCGCAACACGTTTTCTATGTTTTATCTTCTCTCTCTCTCTCTCTCTCTCTCTCTCTCTCTCTCTCTCTCTCTATATATATATATATATATATATATATATATATATATATACTAGCCGCCTTTGGCGACCAGTCGGTTCGCCAGTATTAATGCTCACTAAAATTTTCATATCATATTTTATGTAGCTGTGTTTTATAACAGGTTTTTCACCAAAATATATTGAAACCAAACAAATTTTGATAATTAAATAATTCGTTTATAGTATTATTTAGTATTATTTTCTTCAGATGTTCTGTTCATTCCGAGGAATGATTGTCCCGGTATTGATATTTTACGTAAATGGTGGAGGGAAAGGTCTAAAATTCTACGTTTTTATAGAATAATGAGATTCAAATTTTCATAAATGTAAACACACTAAACAAATAAAGACACAATTGGTTTTCAAGAGATGCAAAAGTTTAAAAACAGCTTGGTAAATGCCTCGCACAGACGAAATAATGGTGACACACGCACACCCTTCTTTTCTTTCTTTTTCTATTCTTTTTTCTTTCTACAAACCTTTTTCGCCCTCTGTTATTCTTTTTTTCTTTATTTATTACTTTATTATGACTTTATTTTGAGCAGGCATTAGATTAAATATTCATACAGACTAATAATAAAAACAACTATTTTCTTTCTTTTTTAAACATCCCGTTATCTATAAATGAAAACCAACTGAATTCGCACATTTCTTTCTAAACAAATGCTAATTTATTACTTCCTGCTATCTTACTCGGTGTGGGGGAAGGAAATGAAGAGTTTTGGCGGGAAAGTAAGAAAAGTGTCGTTTTAACTATTTTCCTCGCAGTTTTTTCATTTTTCCTCTCCATAAGAACCATCCTCGTCTCTTAACGAAAATATTAAAATAAAAATTAGCCGAATCGGTCGAGCCGTTCTTCAGTTTTGCGCTTAGCAACGCATTTCGAGCTGCATTTTTATTATAATATATATATATATATATATATATATATATATATATATATATATATATATATATTCTTTTCTTTTTTAGGAAATTAAAAATAGACTATAAAAATTATTCCTTACAATTAGGCCATTTATTAAGTTTAAATAGTTAATAACAAAAATATTTTACAATAAATATCTTCAGAAAAAGGAAGATAAAATATCTCAGTGATTTTTCATGACTTATCATATTTATTGGTTAAATTTATCTATCGTGTTACTTTTTATTATTCACAACTCTGTGGCAAATAGCTTAAGACTTAATTGATAACAAAAGTCATATATATAAAAATATTAAAATTATAATTTTTTGGCAATTAGTTGCGTATTTAAAAGACATTTCATTTATAAAAACATTTATTCTTTAAAACTAGTTTCTTTTGGCAAACAGTTGGTTCGCCAAATTAATAATTGCTAAAAATGTAAATTAAATATTTTATGTAACCTCTTCTTAATTTCTTATTTAGTAAAATATTTTTTAATTTAAAATTTAATATAATTTGACATCTTTCGTTAAAAGCTTTCCATTCAGCTTATATCCTTAATTTTTGTCATTTCACTTAACACATGAACTTTAATTCGAAGAACATAAATGTTTTAACTTCAAATAATATAGAATTCAAGATTGCTATTTATTGTATAAGAATATGCAATAAAAGTGTTCAGAATTAAATTTTTATTTATATTAAAGAATATTTTTCATAAAATGTGTAAAATTTCAAAAAATTATTCAACAAAAAATATCAATGCACGAAAATAAAAAGGTAATTTTTTAAAGGTTACAGGAATAATATATTTCTATACATCCAATCACATTATATTAAAGCTTGGCAATGTTTAAAAGCAGACGAACTTTAAAAAAATTCATCATTGTTTACTTATCTGTTATTGCATACCAATAAGTTACAAATACAATAAGTTTGAAAAAGTATATTATAAATATATTTTAACAAAAATCTACTCATTACAGAAAAGCAAATCATAACCTGCATACCTTAATTTTCAACAACAGAAGGGAACAGAAATGATTCCGGTCGACAAGCTGAAAAGCAAAGGTAGATTCTGTATTATATAAATTATTGTTCTCAAATTTCTTTCAAGCCTTAAACTAAGCAAAGAAGCATTATATATCGAAGGAATCAAGGATAATAATTTCATTTCTTTTGCTTAATTCAGCCTCTATTGATAAAAAATAATATTAAGGTAATAAATAATACACAATATACGTAATAAAGATTATACTCGGAAAAACATTGAATTTTTAAACCAATGTCAAAAGATAACAATAGAAGAACTAAAAGTTTATCGTCTGCATTTTAAACGTCTTAATGACATTTTATGTATTTACAGACGAAAAGTTTATTGTCTACAGAAATCAATTATCGTTTGCAGTTTTTATTTTGCCGTATTTTCAATCGCTAATAAAATGCTTTTTATTCTTCCACTCAAGTTGAAATGCATTTTAAAAAATTTGTAGTCGATGACACTTGATGTTAACACAGTTTTTTCAAATATTAATTCATTATTTTGGTTAATTTTTATTAGTTTAAAACTAACTTTCCCGCCATAAATATTCACTTCCCCACCGCAAAATGAGTAAGACTTCAATTTATTTTTCCCCTGGCTAATGAGGTTAGCCTTAACAAGTTCCCGATCTATTATTTCAAACGATTCTATTTATTTTCTTAGTTTTTTATGAATTTAAAATTGAGCATTGTTAATTACTCGATTTTTTGATTTGAAGATTTTTGAATTAAAATAAAACGGAATAAAGAAAATTAAAATTTTCTAATCTGTGTTGCATTACTGAAACTGGGGTAGAAAATTTGGGTATATGAGTTGCCCCAATCGACTTTGAAAATTCACACATGCGCAGTGTGAAAATTTCCATTTACTATTGTGATTCTGTCATATGCATATACATGTTTATATTAATTGTAATTATTTTTAAAAAATTAACTAAAATAAAATTAACCTAAGTAGCTAGTAAAAAGAAAGTAGGAATTGACTTAATTTTTTATATTACTTGTTTTTAATTAGATTGAGAAGGAAAATCATTTACTTTTATTTATTAATTTAAGGACTAAGTTTTTATCCATTGCTCATTTGAATATTTCATTTATAATTATTAATTGTAATAAAAGACAATACATCTGGAGAGTCTATATATAGTTGAAACATTCTTCTGTATGCGTGAATTAGCTGCATGCTATTAACCTTTTCGTGACCACTCATAGAACTGGACAAAATCAGAGTTGATTCCTCAAATAGTAAAGAAGTTGCGAAGACGTTTAGAGATTATAAATTTTTGCCATCAATTTATTCCTAATACTGCGTAAAAGTAAGTTATTCTAAATGAGTTTCTAAGAGGGGAAAAGAAGAACAACAATAACAAAATCCACTGGACAGAAGAAGCAATTCATTGGCGCACGAAAGATGGGGCTTACCATTTCCGAATTAGAAATGGGATTTGGATTTTCGCTCCATATTATTTCAAGGGTGTACCACGAATATCAGATTTCCGGTAAAATTTCAAATCTGCAACACCGGTGCTGCCGGGAAAGCACCTTCACAAAACAAGATTATCGATGGCTGAAAGGAATCGTTGCACGAGATAGACGTTCAAATTTTTCTCAAATTGCTATGGATTTCAATGTAGTTCCATCAGCAAATACGAGGGTATGTACAGTGCAAAGAACTCTAATTGATATGGGGTTTTGAAGCCATAGACCATCTTGTGTACCCTTGTTGACTCAGCAACACACAGCTCTGCACCTATCATGGACTCACCAACACCGTCATAAGACTTTTAAGTATTGGAAAAACTAGTCTGGTGTGATGAATCACGTTTCCAATTATTACATTGAGCGGGTGGTTGTGTACGGGTGTGGAGAAAATCCCATAAATCCATGGATACCACATGTCCAAAAACAACTGTTCAAGCTGGTGGATGTTCTGTGATGGTATGGGACGTGTGCATTTGACATGAAATGAAATCGTTGATACATCTAGACTTGACCATGATCTGTCAGCGATATATTAATATCCATTACGACCACCTGCATTCATTCATATCCTGTACGAATCATGAAAGATATAAACAATTCCAACAGGATAATGTGCCACTCTATAGGTCTACAATAGCTACCGAAAGGTTTGAGAAACATTCTTCTGAATTTTGTTTTCTCTCTAGGCCACCTAGCATGAGCATTATAGAGTATATTCGGATGCTTTGAAACGTGCTGTCCTTAGGATCTCCAACACCTCGCATTCCCATGGCTTTGGGGATTGCCTGGCAAGACTCATGGTGAGAACTGTTTGCAGAATATCTTTACAAATTACTTGAATCCATTTCACACAACATTTTAGTTGCTTTGCATTCTTGTGGGAGATCTACATGATAATAGATTGGTGTACCAGTTTTTCTGGCATTTCGGTGTACCATCCACAAGCAAATGGATGAGTAGAGCGCTGGATCATAGACGAGCGTAAAGCGAGCGTAATATATCACGCAAACGAAAGTTGGATAAGATCGCTTCCTTTAATATTACTCGAACTGCGAATAACTTGGAGAGCTAATTTTCAATCTATTAGAGCAGAGTTTCTCTATGGTGATGGCATTCGTTTACCATACAATTTCTTTAAGAATACCAAATTTCAACGCAAATCAGAATTTGTGAAAATGTTTAAGGTTACCGTTGTAGATATTAAACCTATTCTGTTTTCATACTAATACAAACAGAAACCTTCTCTCTTCAAAGTTGCTCTCATGTGTTTGTTCCACACTGGTAGCATTCTTCAGAGCCTACAACCACCATGCTATGGACCATATCAGGTAACTGAGCGAACTGATAAAGTTTTCACACTTTTTGTGAAGGATAAAAATTTATGTGGACAGACTGAAGCCTTGTTCCTCCGACAATGTTACTGGAACTGACATCGCGCCCAAAATTTTGAAAAGTCAAACTGATGAACCTCCACAAAATAGAAATAAAAGATCACGTTGCACCAATACCCACTGCTCCCTCAACCAGCCTGACAAGACGAGGACGTGAAATTCATTTACCGGGAAGTTATCAGTGAGAGATATTTTTATCGCTGTGTCTTACTGGGGGGAGGGGAGTGATTCTGGTAGTAAGTCATCGTACTGGACAAAATCAGATTTGTATGTCAGACGCAACTCAACTTTCATGTGTAGTCAGTTTATTTTCTTACTGCATAATATCGTTATTCATGTGCGTCAACTGTGAATCTAAATATGTCTTCATGCATATAGTTATATATTGAAGTGATGGTGTTGTGAATAAAGTTAGTATTTTTGTAAATCGTCTCCTCAAGATGGATACATAAATAATATACAAAACATTACCTCCACAAACCAATTTAATCCTTAACTACCTGCTACTGGCAAACAAAATCAATAGACCAACATTACCTCTTTGGGAATGTTTTTTTTTTTTTGGGGGGGGGGGGGTTAATGCTTTTATTACAGGTTTTTTTTATCATGTCAGAGCATGATGTTTTTGGGATGAGATTTTTGACGTCAACAAAAATCCGTTGCCGAAAAATAAAAATTTTACTATCTGCGCGAGCATCTGAAAAAAATCAGCTTTTAATAACCATTGCAATTACATTTACAAAAGCCCTGTTTAAAACAAATAAGTTAATGACTACAGTAAATAAAACCTAGAAAGTCCTTCTGAGCACGTGATTATATGAAATGAAATAAATAGGAAAGGTGATATTTTATTTTTAAACAACAAATGCGAGACTAAGTTTTTTAGATTGTTTGTAACACTAAAGTGACTCATTCAATGAAACCCTTAAAATGAATAAAAATATAATTTAAATTGCACGAGCACGTGCTTCTCGGCCACTCAAGAAATGATGCTCTGACATGATACATTGAAATATGAATAGCATAGTTCATTTTAATCTTTTTTTTTTCTTTTATCTTTTTTACTTTCTTATATGCGTTGTACAGAGAAAGTGTAGTAATCTCGAAAAAATTGAACTCGAGATTTTGACAAATCTCCCCGTTTTAGACTTACCTGAGTTCGAAAAATACATTTTTTGAAATTTCCTGTCTATCTGTGTTCAAGATAACTCAAAATGGCGTTGAGCTAGACGGTTGAAACTTGATATACGGTCAATTACTGATTTCTATCAAATTTTAAGTAAAACCTTTTCATAAGAAGTCCATCTGTCCAGTTATTCGATTATAAGTTAATACAAAATGAAGATAGCTAGATTTGGAGAGAGAAAAGATTTGGTTTATAAATTTAACAAATACATTTCAGAAATCTGTCAGATTTTGTGTCAAATTCTACAAAGGGCTGATTTTCTATCGATTTGTGCTAGAAACATGTTAACGCGATAGTTCAAAAACCAAATGGCCTAAATATATATGGAATGAGGTATAAGATTTTGTGACTACAAGTACAATTCTGTGTCAAAAATTTGTTTCAATAGGTTGTGAAAATTGCATCAAAAGCACAAATTTCGGATACTGTTAATGTATACCAGAGATTAATCGAAAAATAATTGACCTTAGGGTGAGGCAATAGATTCAGTGAAAATGCTGAATTTCCTCCAAAGGTTAATATTTCGTAGCTACTGTACAGCAATGTCGTGAAAGACGTACTCTGGCGTAACAAACTTATTAAACGGGAGAGTTTTAGGGAGAATATTCCCGATGATTTATTATATAAATTTAATAGCCGTTCAAATTTTTTATTACAACATATTATCATTAATGCGGCAGATATCAAACCGAAATGCTCTTAAATAAATAACACTCCAGAAGAACAAGTTTTAATAAATATAATTTCATTAAAAAAAACTAAATTTATTTTGCTGTACAATACATGCAGCATTATTCTGCATACCATGAATATTGCAAAATATACTTAATTTTTAGAACAGTAGCTTATTTAAAACGATGTAATAAGCCACTTTTGAGTAGCAGTTATTCTTGCAAAGATGCATGGGGGTATCATGCACATCAAATAATATCACTGATTAAAATCACAAATCATTATCAGTTTTCAGTAAAATAGGGTGTACTCAAATTGCTTGCTTTTTCAGCAATTTCTCTTGCTGGCGTCCTGGCACCGGGGTAGCGCGTCTTCCTTGTGACCTAGGCGTTCTGCATTCGAATCTCGGTTTGGGCAGGGTTGTTCTCCGTCTGTTCTATCTATGAATGAGCCTCCTGTGAAAAAGGGGCTGTGTAAGCAAATGTTATGCGTGACACCTGTTCTGTATATGATGTCCCTATGTAATGTGTTGTCTACTTCTATAAGCCCCGTGTGGTATTTAAGGATTTCTAAATGTTCAAAAAAAATAATTGCAGGTTTTAAAGAAAAATAATTAATGAAATACAAATTCCGCTTAAAAACCATTTAAGTAAAAAGCTATGTTGTATTTCTTGAAAATTTCAATGAATTTCTAATAATGGATTATCAATTCAAAATTTAAACACTAGCATTTTTTTATAGAATTCGAAATTCAAAAACAATTTAATCGACACTTCCAAGAGAAATTAGAAGGAAAAAAACGTACATGGAAAAGTATCTGCACTTATTTGCAAGATCTGTTTTGGTTTTCCTCTACATAGTTTACTATGTATCCTCCAGGAAACATAATAAATCAGAATTGTGAAAAATAAGATGTAACAGGAACTGAGAGAAAGATAGAATTTAATAAATTATTATTCATTATTCAGCACTTTTAAATATTATGAAAAATGACTCCATCACTACCAGCATAATAGAAAGCGGTGATCTTGATAAATATTCTAATAAAACAATGAAGGGTTTAAATGGCTTATCAGAATTCAGAGGTATATAGATGCCTGTAGAAAAAAGATGTCTACTATTATTCTTAAATGAATGACTTTGGTTTCCTACTAGACAACAATAAAAAGTTAAAATATCAGTTTAAACCGGCTATAATTTTCTTTTAAAATCAACCAATTTTACCAGTTGTGTTTTTCTAGAAATCTCGTGAATTAAAAATCATTCGTATTGTCGCTTAGATAATTTAGTTTAAATCACACAACTTAATAATTTTTTAAAAAACGCAAACGATAATTTGCGCAAATTCTTTCAGATTTTTTTTTTTCGTAAATATTATTTTAATTTTAAAAAAATATTTCTTACAACTGTTGCCACACCACTTAACAGAATTTGTCTAGTTCCATATCAATCTTACGGATTAAAAGAATCTGATTTTCAGCATTGAGTAGTTAGAGAAGTTTTATTTATAATATTTTGTTGATACTAAATGCTGATGTAACCAATGACGGATTTTAACAACTCGGGGCCACAGGCACTAAATTATTCTGAGGCTCCCTTTTATATAAATTATATGATGATTAGAAAATAATGTGAACTAAACTTATTTTCGCTTTTAAATTAATTTTTATGCTAATATTTTTTGTTTGATATTCATCAAATTATTAAAGTTGCAACCTTTAATTTCATTATTTTTTGATGGGCATAAAATGATAGCAATTTATTTCTATTTTTACGTATTTTCAAAATGGGATGGACATTACAGTATCCAAGCATTAAAATTTTGAAACCGAAAAATTATTTTTAAAAAATATATCTTTTAAATTTTTATTTATTTAAATTTTAAAATAAGTAATTTTATAATAATTTATAAAATTTTAAGCTTTATTTATAATAATTTTAAAATAAATAAATCAATATTTTTATACTTCATGTTCGTTGGCGATAATAACCAGAGAGCTCAGACGTTTATGAATCATCGACAACTATAAAAGTTTTTCAACAGCTTTAGTTTTCATGAAATTGTTTGCTTCTCTGTCCATCAGTTATCTGTAAATTTTTAACGCAGTCATTACATTTGGAAAAGTAGATCGCACTATATTTTCATACATCAGTTCATAAAAATTCTTTGCAAATACTATTCTTTTTTCATTTGTTCCGAGAAGCTGTTACTTGAATTTAAAATTTACTCTTTCATTATTAAATTCAGATTCAATATTCTATGATCAATGCTCTTTAAATTTTTGAGTAGTTTTCTTAACTTCAATTTTTGTTCATTTTGGAAAATTAGCTAAATATTCGAATAATTAGTAAACTTTACTATAAACTTCAAAACGACACAAAAATTCTGGGCCTGGCATATCTAGCACTTAGTTTTTCTTATCGTCTTTTCTTTCGTATTAACAGCTTCAATTCTTTCTTTTCTTTTCTTTTCTTCTTTTTTTTTTCATTTTTCTTCATCTTTTAGTTACTAAGCCTTTTTCATAATATAAATACACCGGTCCAAATTAGTCACTTTCAATTACTTCACGAATTCTCCCATCAGGATTAGAAATTTTCTTCACCTGCATATGTACAACTTTTAAGGACTTATAAAAATTAAATCATGAAAAAAATTTTAGAAAAAAAAACTGACCCATTTATATAAAGATACTAATTACGGCAATATAGAAATCTCTACAGCTATCAATTCAAAAGTATTAAAAATAAAATAGAACATTTAAAACTGATTATCCTTTTTATCATGTCAGAAAATGATGCTGTTTTTAGAATGAGGCTTTTAGCGTCAACATGTATTTCACTTGGACCAATTGCTAAGAGATTTACGTCTCTCCCCAAAAAATTAAGAAATTAGATGTTGGGCTCCGATTACAGAAGATGCCTTTTAGATGTTAAGCCATATTCGCCTTAAATAAATTTGTTTAATTGGATTAGTAATATATGTATAGTAAAATATCATAGAAAACGTTTCCATCCAACCATAGAAAACGTTTCCATTTTAAACCGTAAATGCAAGATTACTACCAAAAGTAGTAATTAAAAAAATAATTTAATTACTACCATAAATAAAACAGAAAAAGATGATTTTCATCACGTGATTATATGAAATGAAATAAATTGGAAATGTGATATTTTTCAAACAATAAACGCAAGAGAAAATTTTTCTTGATCGTTTACAATATCAAAATTATTAATTCAATTAAAGAATAAAAATAAATTAAAATAAAAAATAAAAATATATTACAAAACTGCGAAAGTTAAAACTGAAAATGAATTTTTAGAAAAGCACCAAATGATAATCTTCTGAGAGCGAGATTAATTACTTAAAAGTAAGAAATCTTATCGACCTCGAAGATGACGTCATTTCAAAGAAACGACGAATAAAAAGCAATTGATAATCAGTAAAAGCAAAATATTTTTGCATTTGTGCTTTTTTATAATTTTTTTGAAACAATAAGACATGTTTTGAATTGTTACTTCTACTTATGTGAAGAAGATATTTTGTGTAAATCAAAGAATTCGTCTTCGTGATTGTAATTTATCTCCGCATTTTAATGAATCATGCATCTGCTTTCAACGAAGCATACGTAATATAAAAGCTATACTTAATAGGTAACATTAAAGCTATACGTAATATTAAAGCTTAACAAATGGTCTAAGTGAAATATATAATTAGTAGATTGAGGGGGAAAATGCTGATGAATTACGACTTAAGTTTTTACATATGTCATCTGCTCTGGGAATCATATTTAACAAAATATTCTAGAGACAATAAGTATTTAAAAAATTGGCATTTTAATCAACTAAATCAATCATCAAAACTGATCGATCTATCAATATAATCGAAAATTTCAATATAACCATTTCATGTTCATCTGCACGTTTTTTAATGTCCGTGCAATAAAATTAAATTAAGTGAAAGTTTTTTTTTTATTTTGTTTTCGTGTTTATCTACAAGTCTTCGATGTTCGCATTAAAAATATCTGTGAATGAAAGAAATAGAAATGCAAAGCATTATTGTTCATGGAACGAAGTTCCAGAACTGATTTATCGCAATTGTGAGACGTGATAGGACTTCGGGGTTTTTTTTTTTTTTTTTTTTAACATTTGATTCTTTGAGAAGTAAATTCAAATGGAAAATATATAAAATGTTGCTAGGATAAAAAAATAGTAATTTGGAAAAATCTATTGGCATCGCTAAAAATATTGAAGAATTTATCAACGATTATATGACGTCTTTGGCGACAAAACTTTTGAATATGCATTGCATCTCTCGCATCGGAAGTTTAAACCTTTTAGTCGGAATTAATATTGGCGAATCGGCTGGTCGCCAAAGGCGGGTAGTAAATCAATTAAGGTAAAAGAAGGTAAAAAAAAAATTGTCCGCATATTTAGGAGACATTAAAATCTCCGAACCAAAACAATAGCATGTTGTTGTTGTTGTTTCTAATGGCACTTGCCTATGGACAAGCTCGCTGCTGGACCCAGCAGCAGATTTAAGCCGAGTGAAGCGTCTCTTGTTTCAAGTAGCGCCAACTAGGGCCAAGAGTACGACTTTTGCTACACACTCATCTCAATCGCTTGCACAACCCCTTTTTACAGGGGGGCACATTCACACATCTCACAGATAGTACTCAGAATAACAACCATGCCCGAACCAGGACTCGAACCCGGGACCTCCTGAACACGAGGCAGACGCGCTACCCCTGTGCCAGCAAGCCGGCACAATAGCATGTTCTCACATGATAAAAAAATGAAATTGTGATGCCAGTTGAAGAAGCTAAAACATTCTGTTGCGATTTTGAAGTGTTTCTGTTGAGTAGTTATAAGGATTTGTAGGGTAATTAAAGGCACTTAGAGTCATTATTTGACCTTAATTACCTCTTTTTTTGAAGTGAGAACATCCAGAACATGCTATTATCTTCAAAATCTCTTATTCTTACTCGTCTAGAGTTCGTTTAAATATGCTTGGAAAATGAATTGTATTGTTTCAATCGCAAAACGAAAAAAATGAAAGAGAAAGAAAGAGAGAGAGAGAGAGAGAAAGCATTTTGTGTGATTTGGATTATTATTATTGTTATTTTTTGGGCGTACAGCTTATTGAAGCTTTCATCTGAAGTAAGATAAATCGTTGTTTGGTATGAATGACTATCAAAGGAATAACGCATTTTATCAAACTGCCAACATCAATAAATTATAATGACTACTTTTAACTTCAAAATTGATTTAAGTGAAAGCAATTATCAAGGGAGTGCATAATATGCCCATCATTTTTTCGAATATTTTATTTGTAGAATTATTGTGCATATTTTCTATTGAATATTACAAATAATTTATGGTTCGAACCTAATCAGTTTGATAGCAAAAAGGGAAGCGACTTGCTCCCTCCTCCCTCCCACACCTTATTATCATATGAGAACATGATGTTGCTTTAGTTACTAGATTTTGATGTCTCCGAAATATACGGGCAAAAAATATTACCTACTTTTACCAGCATTGCTTTATTATTACGTATGCTTCTTTGACAGCAGATGCGTTTTTAAAAGGCTGACCTGCTTTTACCTGTATTGCTTTATTATTACGTATGTTTCTTCGACAGCAGATGAGTTTTCAAACGGCTGACGAAGAACTGTGACATCGTAGGTGTTATTTTATCTCAAAATCTGCCGAGCTCCAAAACTTTGCCAGCTAGAAAAATTGAAAATGAAAGTTTAAAATCTCTCTGTCTCTCTCTCTCTCTCTATATATATATATATATAAACGTGGAGATTCGTCAAAATCTCCAGTGACATTTTTTGACGCTTACTATACTTTCTCTAAGCTTTAATTGTTCAGAACTTAACAACCATTCACTCAAAACTGACATGCATGAATGTAGTCCGCCCCCTAAAAAGGGTTGTGACGTATGTGTTGCTAAGTCGAACTCCTGTCTCTAGATGGCGCTACTTGTAAAACAAAGAGACGCATTTCTTAGGCTTAAAATCTGCTGATCGTATCAGCGGAGGTTTATCTACGGCAAGTGTCATTAGTCACAACAACAACAACTCAAAACTGAAATTTTATGTGTAAGAGTGGATATTTTATCTTGAAAAATTGAATATGCATCCAATATTAAACTTTGCTATTTTTTTTAAAAAAAATAAATTCCTGTGAATTTAATTATGAGGAAGAAGTCACATATGAGAAAAAATGAAAGAAAATGTATTTGTACTGCTTTAAAAAAACAATTAACATTTACAGTTTTAGTGCCAGATTTCTAAGTAACTAAAAGAATTCCGCCATTTTTTTATTCTTATTTATTTATTTATTTTTACGGATAACATGGCTTGGAATTTTAAAGCAGTAGCTGTAATTTATGTTTATTAAAATTCTTAAAACGATAAATGTTTTTCTCTACAGCTTTCTGTCTCCGTAAGCTAGTAGATGACAGCAGATATTTTAATCTTCGGAAGCGGTGTTACTTCAAAGTAAAAAGTTTCGTCAATATTTGCTAACGTCGAACGGAGAGCGTGTTGTACTTTTCCGATTCGCATCAACGTTACGTAACGAGTAGATAAGAAATAATAATTTCTGTTGGAAAAAAAAATCGATAACAGATGTGACAAAGCATCAAAAATGTTGCTTATCATTTAGGTATTTTCATCAATACTAGCCGACTTTGACAATCAGCTTCACCGCTCAGGTTATTGATGCTTTGGGTAATAAAACGATTAATACGGAATACTTAAATTATTTTTATCGTGCTATTTGATGAGATTAAATACTATGAATTAAATTGAATCATCAAAAAAAATATGGAGGTACAAGAAAAATGTTTATGCAACGAAATAAAAACAAAAGCGGAAATCCTATTTCAGAAATATCAAAGGAATATAATTTTTTAATATTAATTTTAATACTAGCAAAAGCATGAGGATGAGTGTTTTAATAAGAAAAATTGAATTTCTTCAAAACATTGTTTCAAACATTTATTAAAAACAAAGTAAAATTTTTAAAAAATATATTGAAAAAAAAAGGAAAAAAAATACGGAAATTAAATTTATGTTGTTAAAACTTTTTTTAAATTTTAAAATAATGCATAGATTATTTTAATAAGATAATAGTTTTTGAATATACGAACACCAGTCTCCATAAACGAATCAAAGAAATTATCCACATGGCAACGGTTAAGTCTATTTTCGCCCTCGATTAAATTTTTGTTTGATGCTTGATTTCGATTCCTTTTACATTTTATTATTTGAAGCAGCAGGTTTTAAGCCCATACTTGGGAAGTTTTAATAATATTTTGCAATCCCATTAATTAATTAAGCAAAATATTAAATAAAATGTAGCTATAAATTAAATGTAGTAAATAAGCTACATAAATCAGAATAATTTGAATATTTATAAGTTGGAGATAGTATACTTTAGAGTTAACTTAGGTATTTATTAGTTGTTTCAGAATAATAATGCGATATTGAACAAGAAAACAAAATTCTTTGCTTGTAGTTGTGTGCACGATATTCAGAATAGTGCAACGCAACAAAGGGGGAAAGGTTCTGAAATGTTGTTATTTATACTGTATTTAATTGCAATGCTGGTTTAACTGCGAAAGAATACGGCAATCCTCGATATCTTTATAAAAAAGGATGTGCAATATGTTATAAAAACAATAAAGCAATTGATATCTTGTCTTATTTTTCAAGTTATTTCTTACTAGATGTTTAACGAACTGACAATTTTGTATTCAACATCGAAATATCAAGAATACTTCCATATAATTACTGGCATTTATATCAGCTCATATTTTATTTGCAACTGATAAAAGCAGCATTATTTTATATTTATTGCTATTGGAGAAAGAATGTATTCAGCGGAATGGCAGCAGTGATATTTTGGAACAAAAAGCAATAATAATGTAGAAAGCAAGTTATGATATATACATTATTTAATAAACTATCAGTTTCCCATTTTTTTTCATAAATGACTTACGAATAATTTAATAAAATAGTTAAAATGCCATATATGTTTTTCAAGAAATAAAACATATAAAGCATCTATGGGCTCCACGGATAGCTTCGATCTTTTATAAAACATGAAAACTAGCGTAAGCGGAAGACTGGTTCTTTTGATAGTCCTCATTATTTTAAACGTATATTCACTAGAAAAAAACTAATTCGTTAATTCTCGCAGTAATTTCCATCGCTAAGGCGATAATTTTGAAATTTTGTTTATCCATGATAAATATCCAACTCGAAATATTCTCTGACATGAAATTAAAGTTAAAAAGAAATTCGCTTCCAGATTTTATGTATAAGCAGAAGGAGGGGGGGGGGAGGGTACCTATCGTTCGAGAAGTGGAACAACAAAAATTTACGACTTTTCAATTTTGTAATATTATTAGTATTGCCAGATCGATACCAGACAGTTCAATTTATAAAGAAGCGTGAGTAAAAACCATAAGTCTGCACGATTCAAAAGTTCGCGTTTTCATTTTTAAGGAGCGAAAAAATGAAATTCCACAGAAAAAGGTGAATATTTATCACATACATATTTGGGACTATATTCAAAATTTGGAACATTGTCTACAACTCCAAAGCGGTAAACACAAAACAAATCATTTTCCTGATCCGCAGATGTGGGGAGAAGAAACGTCACGTATCATTAAAGCCAGACATCCGTACCATTGAGGAGCGGTTTGCAGTGATTAAGTGTCGGTTTTAAAGTGTACCTTGTTCGGAAATAAACACAGATGGATTTGTTGCATTTTAAGTCAATCGGCGCCAATGTCTTTTTGCTGAATGTTTGAGAGGGGAGAGGGAGTAATCGGATCATAGTTCATAATTGCGATTTCCATTCCAAAATAGACCTAGTAGTGATTTAACCCTTTATCTACTGAATTACGTTGCCATCAATTTCCCAACTTCATTTTTGCACCAGTAAAGTTTCCTTACAGAATAATTCCAGAGAACCAAAAATAAAAAGTTTAATTGATAGAAATACCTTAATTAATTTAATTACTAATTACATATTTTTCATTCCTACTTTTAGATTATATTAACTTCTTGCTGTTTGGGTTGCATTCTCCGTGTTTTTTAGAATACCAACGTCATATGACGAAAATAAAATCCAGATTTAAATTATACTTATAGTACCGTCAGTAGATAAAGGGTTAAGATGGGACGTTAACTTAACTAAATTACATTACAGCCGGCGTCCTGGTGTAGGGGTTGTGTGCCTCCCCCGAGCATGGGCATGGTTGTTCTTCTGTGTTCTGTAAGGTGTATGAATGTACCCCCCCCACTGTAAAAAGAAGTTATGCAAGTGACTGTGATGAGTGTGTACTTAAGTCATACTCTTGACCCTAGTTGGTGTTACTTTAAAACAAGAGACGTTCCTTTCGTCTTAAAATAAGCTGCCTCGGCTAAGCTTGCCCATTGCAACTGCCACTAATAACAATAACATATGTAATTGTTATTAGAAATGTATTACCAAAATCTATAATCAGAGAAACATATCATTCACATTTGATTCTGCTGTTCTCAGCTATAGGAAGAAAGCTAGAGTTATACTGAAAAAGTTTATCCCAACAGCGTTTTTAAAAAGACCAAAAATCCACTGAAGCATTGGCAATCTAGAGAGTTAAAGCTTTCTCAAAAGTATTTTCCGCTCCGAATCTCTATAACTATGATGTGTTAAGTGCGTGGAATTTATGAGAATATTTCAGCAATTTTGAAATAATAATAATTATTATTTTGAAATCCGTCCTACAATAGTGAGCAACAAAATTCAATTAAAATCTATCGTTCCCTAATGCTATTATAATATTTTGAAAAGAATTTTTTTTAAAAAAGAAAGAAAGAAAGAAAATGCACAAAACCCGTCTTTAAATTTATGCAGCAAATTTCTTCAATTAAACTCAATATTTTCCTCTAACTACAAATTAAAAATAACTATTCCAAATTACAGCGTCACCATTTTGGGCTTGTGATACTCCAAAACATTACAAAACTGCCTTTTCAAAGAATATCGATTATTGGAATTCAAAACGAATGCTTCAAATGCATCAATAATTCAAAGTGTATTAATCCTTTTCTTGCCTGCTTACTAAGAAAATAACAACACGAGACGTCTCCATGACTTGTTACTGATTATAATTGATATTATATACTCTCTGACCCTTAAATCACAAAACATTTTCTGTGGTAAGTATCAATAACTCCTATACAATGAGAAGGTGTTAATCCTAGAAGATAAATATTAGCCTCCGAAATTTTTTTTGGTACACTCAAAAAAGGCTGGTAATATTAATACAGCAGCTATCAAGATGTTATGCCGAATATTCTCCGTTTTATTAAGTCAACTGCTCCCAACATTCATTTACTCTTTTGTCTTTGAAGTCTTTTTTTTTTTTTAAGACCATCTCTGTGGTCCACTTAAAATAAAATTTCACACACAGATTTTATTTAGTTTTAATTAAAATGCAAGACTTAAATCATTGTAATACAGCCAGCGCAAATATTCATATTTATGTTATAATAGAGTTAAGATAAAATAGTTCCTTTTTTATTAAAAAAAAAAAAAACTTTCGCATACGCACAGCATAGAGAAAATATAGTAATCGGGAAAAAAATTCGAAGTTGAGATTTTGACCAATCTCCATGGCTTAGACCTCCCTTAATTCGAAAAATATATTCTTGGAAAATGTCTATCTGTGACAAAGAATATTTTGCTTTGAGCTTGATATTGTCTTTTACCCAATTTGCAGATTTCTATCAAATTTTGAGTAAAATCTATCAATTAGCATTTAAATAAGAAAGATAACTGTAAAAAATACAGCGAGATAAATAAAATTCGGTTCACATATTTAACATCTGAAGCTTTGACATGACAAATTTTGAGCCAAATCCAACAGGCTGTCTGTCAATTAGTCTGTATTTTCAAACATATGTAAACAAGTTGAATTAAAAACACAATAACTTAAATATACCTAATGGGATTTTGTAACAAGTTTTTGGTCAAAAATTTTTGTTTCAAACCAATGGGAAAACCCCATCTAAAATACAAATTCTATTCATAATAAGCTATTAACCACAAGCCAGTCAGTAATCACCAAAAAACTGGCTAAAGTTGACATGATGGACATAACAAAATTGTTAAATTCACACATAAGGTTAATACTTCGTACCTATTATAAGCCAATGACATGCAAGACATTCTCTAACATTACAATTTTATAAGAAAGTATGTAATAAAATTTTAAGGAGGCCACTCAATCGTTTTATAATGGTGCATTCCATGTCATAACAAAAAAAGCATTCAAATAATTTTATATTAACTTATGATGAAAGCTAACAACATTCATCATGGAAATAAACTATTCAGATCAAATGAAGTATATTATCTCTTGGATGGAATCACATTATTTTGTGATGTCAGTTCTTAATATAAATACAAGATTTTTTATAACATTTTTCATATTCATAGAGGTAATTAAAATAATTTATTGTTTAGAGACTAAGTTTTTAATGTTTTTTTTTCTAACTATTTATCATTTGATTTAGAGCTTGTATAATCTTCAATTATATTTGCTAGTGGAACGATTCGTAGCAATTGAATGACATTTATCAGTTGTTTTTTAATTTTTTGACTTTACATTTCATTCCACTTTTATAACAAAACCATTTATATGTTCTAGCAAAGCAAGACATTACGACAATTTCACATTAACTTATGATGAAAACTAAAAGTTACCCATTTGGATAAGCATCCCAAATGTAAGACAATTTTAAAACAATCCTCATGTTTATCTTATGGTACTTAGATTTATGAAATTAACTGAAAATGAAAATATATTCCATGTTTGGAAATGAAAGACTGAAATGAGAAATGGAATGAATGATTGTAAAATCTACTGTTATGTTTGTTCAAAGGTAATGAATTCAAAGGTAAGACATATCCTTTCCATGAATTCTGTGCTCATGAAAAGTATTAAATATTTTATACCAATTAGGATGTTCTATATAACAGCCATCCCAATATTTTTTAATGTTTAGATAGAATATACCCTTATTTTTCATTTCTCATTAAATTTATTCAAATTTAAAGAGAAATTTTGTAAGTTCCCTTATTTTGATCAGTTATGTTTCATGTTTTCCTTCATTAGCATAATTGCCAATTTAAATTATTATTAAGGATTACAGAATTGATACTTTTTATTCAATAAGTAGACTTAATTTTTAAAAAAATAAAAACCTGCCTTTTTTAAACTTTCAAATTTTTATAATGAATTATTCATAATGTAGAACATAGATGATCATGAAGAATCCCTTAATTATAAACATTCTAGGCAAAATGTGGTCCCCAAAATAGAACTATCTGTGCCTCAAAACTGCATGCACTTTTCCATAATAATCAAAATATGCCCCACCCCTCCCAATTTCTAGAGTATGTAGTGATCAATTACAAATGTTATCTTAAGAAAATGGACACATACTTCCCAAGAAAGTCTGAGCAGCGAATGATCACAGATGTTAATAAAATATTCAAAAGTCACCGATACATTAAATAAAAGAAAACAAACATCTAACAAAATCACAAAACACTCTTCTACTTGATACAAAAATATTTAATGCTAGCACTTATATTTTATTCTGTACAATATTCTCATTATCACACCACATCAGCATGCATTGCTTTTGAAATAAGACACTATTGTTGACAACGTCGCTACAAAGACTCAGTTGAAAGGAAGGGGAAAAGTCACAACACTTGGTTCTAGGAAATCCAACTCAAATGGCATGATGAAACAGAAATAAGACATGAAATTGAAAGGTTTTTAAAAATATATATATAATTAGACATTTTTTTAATAATTAACTTTTGTCAAATATGCTTCATTATTTTGGGCTTCAAAAACTGCAATTTTGAAAGAAAAAATTCTCCCCCATGCACATGTACACAAAATCATATCAATGAATCTTTTCAATATTCTGATATTAAATTCTTCAAAACACAAAATTTCCTTACACGTAAAAATTTATGAAGATACCAATATTTAGTATAAAATCTCAGCTCGATTAAAAGCAATTACTTTTCTCCAAAAAAAAAAAAAGTAATTATCGAGCTGACTTTCCTTTTTCACCCCTTTTTAGTATCAAAATGGTAAATAATTGGAAGTGTTTACACAACAGTAGAAGGGGGGAATTATAACAATGCTGAGAATCATAAATTCAAATAAAATGCCACTAAATTCTACATGCTGCCCAGTGAAGTTTTGCATTTAATAATAAATTGTTTATTTGTAAAACATCAACAAAAGTTAATTTTTAATCATACAAAGGAAAGTTATGGATACAAAATCTCATTTTTGCTCTTTTACAAATTATGCTTAAAATCTTATCTATCAACATAGTTAGGGGGTCAACTGTTTTAAGTGTTTGATAAGTGACATAGCTTCACTTAAAACTTCACTAACCAAGGATTAAATAACAAAACAAAAAAGCAACACATAGCTAAAAGTATTCAATCAGGTCATACAGCTATTTTTCTTAGAAACAACAGACAAGTACAATGAACAAGTAATAAATAGTTAACAAAAACAAAACTCAATATCTCCTCTCCCCAAAGCTACTGCAGGCTCAAAACTATATCAATGGGAAAAAATACATAAGAGCAATAAATACAAAAAGTCTTAAAAATGCATAAAAACAGTATTATAATAAAAGGAAATCCATTCATGTTTATATAACAGAATATTTTCCATTCAACTCTTCAATTAAATCTCATTCCTAGTATTAAGCAAATGTAACATTTATCACACAATGCTTCACATAATGATGCACATAAATAACAATATAAATCATTTTCTCTCTTTTAAATTATCAATCAAATTAAAGCAGAAATATTAAAATAAATGCTCAAGTAGGTCATATGCATTTTAGAGTTACAAAAACATTTTCTAAAGAATTTTACAATATTAAATCTACAAAACAGATGGAGCTAATGGAATTGTATTCTACTAGAGCATCAAATAAATGTCAATGTACATGTATTATTGCTAGATTTGGAAGAGTTGAATAAAAAACAAAACTGAAAAGGAACACAGTAGGGGAAATTGAGGTAATTTCTTAGAATTTACTTTTAAGAGCAAACTGAATATTTTTAAACGTATGGAAGAAAAATGGCACAACAATTATTGCAATCCCTCCCCTCTCTTTGGTCTCTCAAGAAAGGCAGCTAGAACACTGGCAGAAATAAGTGAATTCATGCTTTCGAGATGCAAGAATTATTTTTGTATTACATTTATTGCGAGGCTTTAATTTGTACCTTTCACCTTTCCACTACAGTAATCCATAAAAAAATAAATCCAATATCTACCTTGCTGTTTCTTCACAGCAAGATACGGCTTCACTTCTCAGAAAAGTACACTATGGGAGACATGGCAATTGGCAACTTCTTTATTTGCTTAAAATAGTGATGTCCCCTGATAATATGATCTTTGAAAGAAATTACCAAAGATTGCACTTTTCTCAGATCATGGCATAAGAACTTAAGAACCCAGCAGTTTTTTTCATACAAAACACATAGAGGAAGACTTACATAAAATCTTCACATTAAATCCATTACAGTTTAAAGACAGAGAAGCCAATAGTAATCTTCCGTATACTGACCACTGTCTGGAATCAGCAAAATCTGTTTAGGTTATTCACATTATTGCATTCAAATCTTGTTGAATCATATGCTCCAAGTCTGCATATGGGGAGAGGATAACTCTTCTTTTATGTCTGCACTATGTCCGTTGCAACACAGCAATTGCGGAACGAGAAAATGAGACAAGAGTCGAGTGCAGCAAGGGAGGAGGGGAGCGATAAATTTTTTTTGCCCAAGTTCATTTTTCAATTTATTTACTTAATTTATACAATTGTTTAAATATAGATAGATTTGTGATTTGGCTTTACGAAAGAGGAGTGCCGCCAAAATTGAAAGAGGTAGGAACAGTCTGATTTTGGAAAACATAGCCACCACTCTTTTCAATTCTTTTCGACTCTGGAAAAAGAGAAAAACAATGATTACATATAAATTAAAAATGACAACATAGGAGCACTTATACATTTTATTACAAAAATTATTTATGTAATAAACAAAAAATATCCTTTTCCCAATACAGTGAAATTTGGAACTATGCACCTTAAATTTTTCAATAAAATTCTCTAATAATAAAGTCACTTTGAGATATTTATTGAAATCTAATAAGTAATCAAATAATTTCTTTGAACTGCTGTATTCATTCAATGAGATATCTTTCCAGAAAATTAACTAGATTCCTTTTATCAAATTTGCAATCCTCATAGGTTTCCAACCACTGTTCATAAATTACTCTTTATTCTTGATTATTCAGCTAACTAAAATACAGATCTGAGACTAAATATAGACCCAATTACAATTAAATTATTTACATTATCGTTAAACTTAAGCTTGTCTACGATGAGATTATAAATTAAGTTTCATCCTTGAAACTTACACTACTTGAAATTTGCTGCAAATCAAATCATAGAATTTATTCTCTAATTCAGTACTAGCCTACTGCCAAACTTTCTACAGGGTATCTCACTTTGGTCCAACATTCTTTTGCTTCCCATATAAATCAGTTGAAAATTTAACTGCCCACACTTAAGCCCCATTTTTTGATTTCTCAGGTTTAGTTATAACATCCCATTGTAAAGCAAGACCTTTTGGATGGACAAATTGAACAGATG
Organism: Argiope argentata; assembly: GCA_026289955.1. NCBI lineage: Eukaryota > Metazoa > Arthropoda > Arachnida > Araneae > Araneidae > Argiope > Argiope argentata. Next base: position 3,731,034 of record JAOUZG010023451.1, on the reverse strand, counting down.
AGGATGTTACCGAAGTTGGTACCTTCTCTCTACCCCACACCAGGAAGTCCAAGTTCTTAGAATAGAGGAGAAATGACAAGATTATTCATCATCGACAAAAGTGTCATTTGTATGTGGGCAGGCAATGTCTACCTTGTATCAAATGTTTCTATATAGACAAAACTCACCATCCATCAAGTTGCATTCAGAGTTCATCATAAAATGCTTCAATATCGATTCTTAAAACTATTTCATTTCATTTTTTGTATTAGTAATAAGTCATTTGAGTTATGTCTTCATTTTTTAATATAAATATTCAAAGCAATTGAATCTGGAAAATGCTTCTGTTTACCAAAAAGCAAAGAAGAAATTTTCCTTTTTCTTTTATCAGATAAATTATATATTTGTTATGATTATTTAAAAATTAAAAATATGATACATGATTTCACACCTCAAATTCCTTAGAGGTATTATACTTATGAATTAAAAAATAAAGTCTAATGTTATAAAATAAAATTACCTGCTGCTGCTTTCCTCTGGTCAGCAAGGACCAAAACTTCTTCAAAAGCTCTTTGCTGTTCAGTGGTCAAGTGAGATGTCAGGATATTATACCAATTGGGATCAATAGTTTTTAACCCTATATAGAAAGCAAAAAAAATCAAAAATTCCAAGAAAGAGTGCTTATTAATTAATTAGTAATTCCCCTATTTCACATAAATAATGAAGTATATTATTCACTAAAAATAGCAAAAAATACTCAGAAAAATAAAATTTCTTACCATTCATGATTTCCTTAAAAATGACATATTCATCAATATTTGTTTCCTCATCATCTAGAGGGGTGGAATAACCTTCCAGTGCTGTCTCTTCTGCTTCCTCATATTCTTCATCATCTGTAGCTTCATCGTCATCAACAATATTGGAAGATGTGACAGGGAAGGGGGACTTCTTTTTGATATCACGAGATATTTTAGTTAGTTCAGGAAATTCCTCATTCACATCATCTTCATCACTGCCAAGAACATCTGTATAAAAAAGAATATTTTACACAAAACTGAATATGCTAATGGAATCTTTCCTCTTACAGTTATGTAATACCAATAATTAACAACATGTTTATATACAGAAGTCTGAATAAAAATTCAATAGTGCAAATAAGACAATTGAAAAATATATAACCTAATCTTAAAAACACAAAAATAGATAGTATTCCAAAGTATTAGTTTACAAAATGCAAAAACACACCCTGGAATACTATC
>JAOUZG010023451.1:3691449-3729696 GCA_026289955.1 Argiope argentata | reverse complement strand
TATATATATATATATATATATATATATATATATATATATATATAAATTTTTTAAAAAGTAATTGTAAATATCTCTAACATATTACAAATATACTGATATTTAAAATAATAAAAATAATCTTTTTATCAGAGATTTTAAATTCAAAATGCAAATCATAGTGCTTGAGATGAAAATGAAGGCAATTTTTACTAGTTTACAATGGAAAGATATTCCTTTTCATAAATTATATAATTTTCAGAAGCAGAAACAATCATTTTACCTGGATCAAAGTCTTCTTCTTCTTCACTTTCTGATTCACCTTCTTCCTCTTGTGCTTTATCTGGAATACCCATTTAATTACTCTTAATGCATAAAATAAAAATGTTTAACTCGCAAATCAAGAATAATGATAATAATAATTTAATATAAGAAGGAAAGTTTATAAATATCATAAGTATAGATAAAAACCGTAATTAGTCTACATTTTCTCAAAAGAATACAAAACATTAATTGTAAACTTTACACTTCCTTTTCTTAAATTGCAAAAGTGATAGTTAATTAAAATTTTAAAATTATTTTTATAGCAAAACTTTGGCATTAAATAATTATTAGATATTACCTGCTTGTTGAAAGGGATTTGTTTTAAAATAGCACTGAAATATGTGAACCCTAATATTAATATTTGAAAAACAAGTATATTTCCTACAACTTGGCAGACACTAATTTGTAAAAAAGAGCTTTAATTTCATGTACAGAAAAACTTCATAAGTTAACATTCTTAATTTTTCTTGGTAACATCTAAATAAAATTTTAGTCCTTTGATAAACTATATATCATTCTGTAATTTACAATAAATAAGCACCATAAAAAATTTGGAAATGGTATGCAAACATGACCTACTGGTCATTTAGATATGAAACTAATAGTTTCAATGTAAAAACCCACCATAATACATATTAGCAGGTTAATTAAAAAAAAACTATTAAAATAAAAAGAAATCATACAATGTATAAAACACATACAACACCCCTAATATAATGTTTTTAATTGGACAAAAACTGGTTTTTAAAAAATATTTTTCTTCGGATTGATTTATAGAGTTAATTTTTGGTGCTCAAATTTTGCTAAAATAAACACGTCAAAATTTCCTTTACAAAGAGCAATACTAATTGTGTTAAACGAAAAATTGTTATTCATTGAAGAAATTATAATTAATTATATATAGGAAAGTCAATTTCTAAAATTTTATTTCCAATTATAAAAATGTATTATCTGATCAAACAGCTATACAAAATAAATTACATATGAAAATTTAATGCTCTAGAGGAGATTATATTTTTATTTTAATAATTTTTAAATATTTAAAGATCATTGAACTGCCAAGTGAACAAAATCAAGAATTTCTGACTCTATTTGATACCTTCAGGTTACCAACATAACTGACAAAGTTTTAATGAGAAAGAATAATCCTTCAAATGTATTATCCAATCTTAATTTTCAATCTTGACAAGATATTGAACTAATATCATCGTTAAATAATGAAGAGAATGTTTTTAAAAATAAATCTTAAAAACACTAATGTATTATTACTCAACTCAATAGAAATATCTTTTCTTGGATGACAGTGAAAATCTTTAAAAGATTTGCTTAGCTAAAAAGCTTTTGCTATAACAATATTGCAAAGTTAATATTAATCACCTATTAGGGATTTATTTTAAAGTATCTTCTCATTTGATACATGCGAATAAATAGTTACTAACTACTCAACACTTCTTTGGAACAAACTATTCTATTTAAATGAATAAATAAAAACTTAAAAAATATCCTCACATGCATAAGCCCTTTTGAGCCCATCAAATAATAGCAGCATGGAAGGAACAATCTTCTGTACTACTTCATTATTCACTTTAGGCCTCAGCTGAGGAGTAGATATAAGTGTACACAGACCCATCACACACATTTTTCTATCATGCAGACTGAAAAGAAGAAAAATAATAATCATTATTGTTGCGAAGAAAATGCACTGTTATTTTCTCTTCAATAACACATAAAATTTATTCAGAGTACAAAGAACAATCAGAAATAATGAGCAAAAAAAAATAAATATATAATAATTTTTAAAAATTCAATAACCTTTCCATTGAAAAATTTCACATTATCATTTAATTTTCCAGTAATTGTAATCATTATAAAATTTGCTCCTAAACATAATATTGAAATATTTATATCTTTAAAAATTATTCCAATAACTTTTTTTACACAAAAGTGATTTAAAACACCATATGATCTCAACACAAAATTTATTTTCATTACTTTACATCAAATTTTCTCAATTATGGACCACTTACTCACTTGGTGTTAAATAATAACAAATTGCATGCGGGTAAATTCATTGCAGACATATACATGCAACGGACATAAATCTACTCACTTTTATATGACCCGCGCTCCAGTGACAGACTGCAAAAAACATAAAAATATGTTTCCCGCATACAATGTAATTAAGGACATGGAAATTTTCACAGCAAATAATTTAAACCGTTCCAATGCTTATAAAAAATCAGTTCACTGCTTTAAGTATCATGAAATAAAAATGTTTCATTTCTTGTTTCTGGAATTACAACAAAATTTCGTTCACTGAAGCCCATCTAAAAAAGGGCTACAGGTGAGGATAAGTTCTTGAAGAGGTCCTGCTTCTCATAAAATTTATATCTTTGGTGCATTACACCTATATTCATTCTTAAAATCATGCTCATATAAAATGAATAAGTGTTAAAATTGTGTTTTAAAAATAATCAAGTTGAAATTGATTTAGTAATTTTATATTTAAGCTTTATTACAACTTATTTTTCTCTTACTGACAAGTTTTTAAAAAAATAAGACATAGAAAGCTTTTAAGGCTTTCAATCTATTTAAATGCTTATTTATTTAATTTCAATTTGGAACCCTATTCAATTCTCTTCTTGTCACAATTAATGAATTTAAACAAAATTTGCATGCAATTCCCTAGATCCTAGAAGTAATTAAACTGGGAAATAAAAAAAAGTTCCCCTTTTAAGTGATTTAAAGTTTTCCCATTATAACACCAGAACACATTGCACAAAAATAGTTTCTACATCGTAAATTTTTAGTCTTTTCGTAATACAAATATAATTTCGTAACACTAATCAATTTTTAAAATTAGAAAACAAAGTTTAAACAATTTGCTTCCTTCTCATCTAAATATTATATCTCTCTCATTATTTAATTGTATCAACTACTTGTATGGTTTTGTCAATGTACAAATTAAGTTCTGCTTTCAGACATTTTCATTTTTGGTATGCAGAATAAGCACTTTTCAAAATGAATGCACAATAACTTATTTTCAAATACTGTCTTTTAAAAGTGTTGAGATTTTTAAATTTTCAAATGCCTAGTTAGGATATTATGTATCATTCTCAAATGTTTTATTAGCGTGAACATGGTATATCATGATAAAATTCTGATTATAAATATTTTATGCTTCCTTGAATGTTACCATTCACCTATTATTATGTTGGCAATTATGTGTTTAAAAAAAGGCCATATCTTTAACACACTTTACATTTCCATTTTTAATATATTAAGCAGTTTTTGTTGCTTCTCAAGAAATAAGAAGGAATAAGATAATAACTGGCTCACCAAATAAATACATATATACAAGTTTTACAGTTTTCAATGCATTGTTATACACTACAACATACTGACTGCAAAGCTACACCTTTTAAATGTATCAATGAACAATAATTTTTAACTTCACATTTTTTAAAAAAAGAACTTCATCTAGAATTTATATTATCCACCCACCTTTTTAATTATTACTGTCTTAATCAACTTTAATTTTGACTCCACTTACTTTTGAACGGACCTTAAAGATGTCAACATTCACTCTTTTTCATTTCCAAACTATCACCACACTTAATAAAACTAAAAGAGCTATCACTTGAAAATGCTAGTATCTATTTTAAAAAATTCCACTCTTTTCCTATAATTATGTTGAATGTTCTAGAGCGGAAATTCTAAGGAGTCAAACAAAACTAAAATATACACATCCAAAAGTTTTAAAATAGTAATTGTAATAAATAAAAGTATTGAACACAGAACCTCTGAAAGTTTTTCTTTTCTTTTCTTAAATAACAAAATGAAATCCAGTGAATGAGATTAATTCCAATGCAGCTATTTGTAAAATTGTCATCATTGTATTATCTAAGTATTGTGTCCCAATTATAAACACCAAGAAATAAAATAAGTATGTTTATATAAACAAAAATGAATGGAGCTAATTACAAAACTGAATTATTACAAGGACAAACATATGTGGAAAATCATATAAATTTGACATCTAAATAAAAACAAAAATTAAAAAATATTTAATTTTTTAGTAGTTTTTTTTTTTTTTTTGCTGTTATTTTAATTCAATTTAATTAGTTAGTATTAATTTAGGATCAAATACATAGTTTCTGTTTGAACCTATGAGGGAATATTAAATTATGACAATCATAGTTTCAATAAGTTAAAAACATAAAAAAATCTATTTGGAAAAAATACAATAAAAAAATTTAAAATAAAATAAATCTTACCCAAGAAAGCAATCTGTGTCATGCACCCATTGTGTGATGAAGTGTGATGTTATGGACTCTGTTGTATTAGGCATATGAATTTTTTCTAATGTTTCTAATAGGAGATTTGGATTGTAGTACAAAGCTGCTATTACAACCTGCAACATATAAATAAGTAAAATTAATAATTTATATTTGTAATATTTTAGCAACAAAAAGTTAGTGAGAGATATATAAAGTTAAAACAATTAATTCAGTGTGATATTAGCCTCATTCTTATGAACATTACATATTTGCATACTGTCTTAAAAATTAGAGAAACAAATGCAGAACTCTTAATAAACATTTCAAACTGGAGATAGAGTCACATACTGATTTGGGAGGCAAAGGTACTATCATAACAAAATAAAATTAGTTTTGGCACATGGTTTTCAATCATTGTGAGAGATTGAAAATTGTAGAAACTTGACTAATTGATACTATATATATATACTAGCCGCCTTTGGCGACCAGTCGGTTCACCAATATCAATGCCGACTAAAGGGTTAAATCAATTTTTTTATATAACTTGGTCTCATAAGTTTTTCAGCAAAATATTTTTAAGCTTCAAATTTCGATAGTCATATAATTCACTTATACTATTATGTAGGCCTTAAGCAGTCCTATCTTTGAACTCCACATCTCTTTCTGATTTTCTATCAGTGCACGTAAAATTCAGTTTTAAATTAAGGTGGAAATGATGGAAGTGCACTTAATATAAAGAAATGTTTACTCAATTCAAGCACACCTTTAAATAAAACTAAGAACTGAAAGCAGAGTAGTCCGGCATTGAAGTTTTATGTTCACTACAGAAATTGAAACATTATATATATATATTTTATAATTTATAAGATCTTAAGGAATTATTCAGCAAAAATTTCACAGGTTAATTGAAACCTTCAGTTTTTAATTTTATATGTATATAAATACTCTCAATGTCATTTTTTAAAGGTTTATAAACATATATGAAAAAAATTATGGTTTAAATTCCTCTGGTCTTATAGATTCATATTCTGTAAAATATTCTAAATATTTCAACTTCTAAATAAATAAATAAGCATTCAATCATCTTCAAATCTGGCTGATTTATTCAGTTCTGAATATTGCAAGTTTAGAACAATCATCATTTTCATAATCAAGACCAATTATTCTAGAGTAACTCTGATTGGCTTCTTTGATATCTTGATAAAGTGATCTAAAATCGCCAGTTTATATTGAATAGTTATAATGAAATTTTCATAGATCTATCAGGTTTGATGATTGATTTAGTTGGTTAGAGTAACACTTTTCTTATTTTAAGGACTTTTTGTCTCAAGAATATTTTGTTAAATATGATTCACAGAGCAGATGATGTATGTAAAAATTTAATTCATTAGCATTTTTTCCCTCAATTTACTATTTATATATTTCACTTAGACCAATTGCTAAGAGATTTATGTCTCTCCCAAAAAAATTAAGAAAATAGATGTTGGGCTCTGATTACAGAAGTTGCCTTGTAAATGTTAAATGCCTTAAATAAAACTGTTTAATTGGATTAGTAATATATGTATAGTGAAATATCATAGAAAACGTTTCCATCCATTTATTTTCCAAAAATATCATGTTTCATATTTGTTTCCTTTTATGCAGACACGTACCGGAAATTTTTATGTTTAATTTGGAATGATAGTTGATTTATTATTTCTCATGTGAGAACATGATATTGTCTTGGTTAGAAAGTTTTGATGTCTCCGAAATATGCGGGTTAAAATAGTTTTATATTCTTTTACAAATTTTGCATTGTTAATTATTACGTATGCTTGTTTGAAAGAAGATGCGTTTTCAAATAGCTGACCTACTTTTATCAGTATAGCTTTAATATTACGAATGATTCGTTGAAAGCAGATACGTTTTAATTTCGCATGATTCATTAAAATGCGGAGATAAATTGCAATCACGAAGGCGAATTCTTTGATTTGCAAAAAAATATCTTCTTCACATAAGTAAAAGTAACAATTCAAAACATGTCTTATTGTTTTAAAAATTAAAAAAAAAATGCAAAAATATGTTACTACTACTGATTATCAATTGCTGTTTGTTCGTCGTTTCTTTGAAATGACGTCATTTTCAAGTACGTTTAAAATTTCTTGCTTTTAAATAATTAATCTCGCTCTCAGAAGATTATCGTTTTTTGCTTTTCTGAAATTCTTTTTTCAGTTTTAACTGTCGTACTTTTGTAATATATTTTTATTTTGTATTTTTATTTTAATTCTTTAATTGAATTAATAATTTTGTTATTGAAAACGATCAAGAAAAATTTTTCTCTTGCATTTATTGTTTAAGAAATTTATTCATTTCATATAATCACGTGATGAAAATTATATTTTTCTGTTTTATTTTTGGTAGTAATTAACTTTTTTTAAATCAGAACTTCTGAAAATGTGATGGCAACATTTATTAAAAGCTGATTTTTTTTTAGAACCTCGAGAAGATAACATTTTATTTTTATTTTATGCGAAATAAATTGTTGAAAAAAAAACCCGATTAAATTAAGTGTTTAAAAATTCATTAAAAATAGAGTTTTAATTTGCAGGTCAAAACTCTATTATCATTGAAAAGCTAATTTTTTGAGCTTTATCTTGATGCAAAAATCAATTTTGTGCTGTAATATTTTCCGAAGTTATAGCGAAAAAACGTCAAAATTTTGCTTATTTTTTAATTAAAATTTTAATTAAAAATTCAAAAAAAGGGCTCCGAGGTGCACATTCCCGGCACCCAAGGTATGCATGTCCCAAATTTGGTAGCTGTAGGTCGAACGGTCTGGCCTGTACATCGCCAACACACACACACACACATTGTGCTTTATTATAAGTAAAGATATAGTTAAGTTTTTAGCGTAGTGGGTTCGAATTGAATGGACTTTGTATGAGGACAGCACAAACAAATTCATTTACAGCTATTTAGAGGTATATACAGGATGAATTGAAAAAAAGTAAAACTTCAGAAAACACAATCCAGCAACAATCAGTCACTTACAGTGTAAATGCACGTCTTACACACAATAAAGACAGTTTGCAAAACAGCTATAGTATAGCACAGAAACAGTAAATCACAGCAAGCTCAATAACACAAACACAACTCACAAATTCTTAGTCCAGTGAGACGCTTTTTATTTCTGAACAAACTCTCAACTAACTCACTCACTCCAGCTACTCGTCCTTATACAGCCGAAGAAGCGCGTGTACCGAATCTTGTGAAAGTTCTCAAAACTGCACGTACAATCCAGCGGCTACTAGACTATTCCTTTCGCCAAACCAATCAAGCTGGCGTGAGGCTCCTCGGCAAACATCGCCATTTTTGCCGCATTTTCGTGCCACTCGCACGCTTGTAACATTATATATATATATATATATATAAAGTTTGAACTTAATTTAAATTTCACAAGATAACTACTGGGGACTTTAAAAAAATACAATTAAGATATTGCATAATAATTTTATATGACCAACTATTTTAACATAACTTTTAGATAATCAACTATTAATTTTAAAAATCATCTTTGAATGATAATTTAAAATACCATCATTCAACTGAAACAGATAAATAGAATTTTAATGGTTAAGCAGAACAGAATGAGTTTTAAGCTAATTTCCCTTTCTTTCCTTTAAAAACACTTAATTTTAATCATATTGCTGGATTTAAATAAAAGTGCAACTCATTTCTTTATTAAATATTAGGTACATGTTTTGTCAATCATAAACTCTTATTTAGCTAATATCAAAAAGGTTTTTTTTTTTTTTGGATAGACAATTGATAAACCTGAATACAAGAAACTGATAAATCTTAGGATAATGATCTTAATAAGTAAGGGCAATTTCAAGCTAATATAACATTTAGAAAAATGCTAAACTCATTAATTGCTAAACTCATTTAATTGTAGCAAATGCTAAACTCATTTAATTGTCACATCAATTTGTAAAAAATCTCCATAAATAACAATTTATCAATATCAAAATTTATACATTTTCATATATATTTTTATGCCTCAATAAACAGTATTTAATATAAAATGCAAAAAAAAAAAGTAAAATGAAACTTTAATTAATAAATCCACACACACATACACACACAAATTTTTCACTTTATACAATCCTAACTAAGATCGTATAATAGTTATAAACATATTACAAACAAAATTCAGACATTCATAGCTTTCTACTACTTAAATCATTATTTGATATAAATGCATATAAATCAGAATCAAAGTGAAAAGCTCACCTGTAAACACATTGTCCTAAGTTCTGATGTCTTTACTTCTCTTGTAAGTCTACCCAGTACCAATTCAACAAATGAAGGAATGCACTGAAAGACGAGAAAAAAATCAATATAGCAATTTATAAACAATAAAAAATTGAATTTCCCCCCTTCCCAATCTTTTTTATGTCATTAGTTTTATTAACTTTATTTTAGTTATTTGCTCATTTTGGTACCACTAAGAATAATGCTAAGCCAGAAGGCCACACTGAAACTTAAAGTGTGTATAGTTGGGCTGTTGTTTTTTTTTTAAACATGACATGGCGGTTTATCATGATTTCTGTGGAAATTAAGTTGTACACTCATTTTTTTAAAGATTAAAACATACTGATTACCTGATCAATCATTCCTTTACATTGTAAAATGACTACTTCAAGCAATTTGGCAGCATGGCATTCTGCATCTTCTCCTGCTTCACCATTGAGCACCTGAAGAAAGAAGCCAAACATTATATTTCAATTAAAATTATAAATTACATTAAATGCTGTTTTTTTTAAAAAAATAATAAATTTGATTAGTGCAAATTACTTGCTTTAACTACTGGAATTCTAAAAATACAAGAGTTAATTAAAACTATAACACAAAGTCACCATTATGTATTTGATTGCATTACTATACTTTTATTTAAATAGCCCTATATACAAGTCTAAAATCCAAAATGTTAACATTTTGTATATTATATATGCAATGAGCCATATCAATTAGCCTGAACCAAAGAACCCTTAACAACTAAATTATGTACTTCTTAACATTAAAAAATGTAACTTTTTTTTTCTCTAAAAAATTTTAAACTTAAAAAATTATGATGTCACAGCTATTTGGTTTATATTTTTAGTATGGTTAATTTACTTCAATGTCAGAATTTTGGATAATTTTATAAAACTTTAACATCATATATTTTACTGTCTAAACTTTCATGCTATTCCAAATTGAACATGATACTATCTATGCTGGCTGAGTAGATGTGGGGAAAATTGTATACCTAAACTATAATTTTAAGTATGGTCAATGTCATAGATTCATAATTTTTGCATTCTAATTATCCTTCAAAGAAAATGGGAGAGAAAAAAAGTACAATACCTTTAATCAATTAAGATTTTAAAACTATCAACTTAGAATATGTAAACAAAAATCAGGTCAGGAAATAGAATAACTATAAAAAATTATAACTTTTATTTTTAAATAAATTTATACAACAGTATATTAGTGTTGGAAAGGAGGTTTTGTTCAAAAAATATCCAATTGCTAAACCAAAGCATTTTTTTTTTTTTTGCATGTGCATATGCGAGTATGGTTATGTTTACATAATTAGTCAAAACTAAAAGAACTCAATATTTAAAGATCATGGCATTTTCTGAAAAAATTAAATTATTGAAGATTTAATTATTAAGGTTAATATTTAAGATAAAATTAATTTTCTAATTAATAATTCATTTACAAAATATTCATAATAAAACCAAGCAAATATCAGCACTTAAAAAATAAAACCTTCTAAAAGTCAACTTATAAAAGAATCTAACTTACTGCTTTGCACATGTTGTAAATGGCTAGAAGGTGATTTTGATTGCTAACGAAAGCCTGTGTATCTACTCTGACGAAATTGTGAAGAGCAGGCATCATATCTGAAATTAACATGAATTTATAAAAGGTACTTCATAAATTAAAAAAATTTAAGATAATTCTATTTATTTTAAAAAAATAATATGCTACTAATACAGTAATACAAATAAAACACATATAAATCATCCAGATAAAAGAATTGTCCTTTTTAAAAAGGCTTTGTTTAATAAGCAGTACACTGAATTAGTATATTGCTAAAAGTGATGGAAGTCAAAAGAAAAGTTGAAGTTGATTTTGTTTAAAAATATTATTTCTGTATTAGAAACTAATAATAAATTTCAAAATTATATTTAAAAAGAAAATGAAATATACAATTGCAAATTTCAAGTTATGCGAGAAAATTATTTTTAAAATCATTATTTGTCTTAAGTAATTAACAGTTTAAATAGGTTTGAAACAATCAAGAGACTTCTCAGTCAATCTCTATCCCTTTATATATATAATTTTTTTACTTTCATTTTCAATTTTTCTAGCTGGCAAAGAAAGCTTTGGAGCTTGACCAATTTTGAGATGAAGTAACAGCTCAGTCACAATTTTATACCAACCCTTTAAAAATACACCTGCTGTCAAAGAAGCATACATAATAATAATGCAAGACTGAGGTAAAATCATGTAAAAAAAATATTCATGATAAATAGATGTAGACGAATGTAGCTGTTTATGCTTTATGCGTAGCCTACGCAGTTTGGATTTTCAATTATTTGTTTGCCTTCAATTATTCAAAAGCCCCTAACCATAACAACATCAGGTTCTCACATGATAATTAATTGTGTAGATCAAAATAGAATTTATTCTGTTGATAGATATATTTTAAAAACAATACATTTGTTTTTGTTTATTATTTGATTAATTTTATATAAATTTTAAGGATATACATGAAACAATCTGGAAAATCAAAGATATACATGAAGCATAAATGTATATAAAGATATGGAAAATAGAGCTTACCAGTAAAAAAATCAAAACCATCTTTCAAAAATGTTTGATACATTAGTTCAAAAACTTTCCACATGTCAGCAGATATATTATTGGATGATAAGCTATAGATTAGAGACATAGATTCTTCATAAAATTCTATAAAAGATAAATGATCAGAATTAACATTTTTTATTATCAAATCATATAATCAGATAAATCCTTTACACAGTTGTTTAGTTTTACTAAAATACTGTCTTCTCATTCATTTCTGCAGAATATGAGATTTCTATAAAACTTTAATTCAGTTTTTGTTTACCTTCAAGCTGCCATTCAAAATGCTTAGTTAAATGTTCGGCTAGTTATACAAAGCTAATTCAGTTTCAAAAAAAAATTGTTCTACTGATATTCTAATTTTTAATTTCTTGCATGTGATGTTAACACTACATAACTCATTTGATAAGCAATACATATATTTGTTCTACAAATAACATCTTAAGTGCAAACTTTACTCACCAATAGTTTATTAAGAAAGTTTTAGTGAAAATTTATTGTAAAATTAAATCATTAATTTCTTGATAAATAAAACAAGACATTTTTTCATCCCAAGTAATAGCAGGTATTTCATCTATTGTATAATAAAGATTGACAAAATCAAACAGTATACCAACCTATCACACTCTGTGTCAGAATAAGACCAATTACATTCAAGACAATGGGTTCTAGATGTGTCATAATTTCTTTGTGATCTTCCATAACTGAAAGAATAGTGTCCATAGTATTTAAAATGCCCATGGCGGTAATGGTCTTTTCATCAGAGCCATCATCTCCACTATTGTTAATCACTTGAGAAAAGGTTTGAGCCTGTGGAACAATAAAGTAATTAAATAAGGGGAAAAATCATAATTTTCTTTAAAAATTGAATTCACATATTAATATTAATGATTTGCAACACCTTTTTATTTATTAAATCTAACTTAATAAAAAGCATGATTTTAAAGAGAAATTCAGTTAGTAGATAATTATTTCCACTAAAATAATTTATAAATAACAAAGAGAAAATAAATACTTACTAAATGTTGAGTCATTTCAACAGCTATAGGTAAGAGCTGTTGTGTGTAAGTGCAAACTATTTTCTGCATAACATTAGTCAAGTCATCATTTTCGGTTTCTCGTAAAATATTCAAAAGTTCTAATGCTATAGGTTTGATATGAGGTTCAAGATGCTTTTCAGCTATAAAAATAAATAAATACACTAAAGTAAATGCATTACTTAGATATAATTTAAATTTATGTCCATACAATTTACATATATTCTTTAAACCTTAAAAAAATAATTTACACCCAAAAAAAGTATTTTTGTCAAAAAAATAAGAAAAAAATGACCATTATGATCAATTTAATAAATAAAATGTATTAAAGATATCATTGACACTCTCGTTTTTAAATAAAAGAAGTATTCTCTTTCTCACTATATATGTAAAAATTAAACATAAAATGCCATATAATAAAAGAGATCATGAAAATGTTTTAATAGTAAGTACTAAAAACCTTATACAACAGACACCAAACAATTTAGCAGTTTTTTTTTTTTTTTTACTTCAACCCAAAAGTTAAAAATGCAAGTTTTTGATTTTTTTGGAAAAATAACTTTTCATTCGATTGAAATTATATTTCACAAATTATAAATATAATTTCAATCTATTGAAAAGTTATTCCTCAAATTCATTAAATGAAAATAGTTGCTTCCCCATGTAAAGCAGGATTCAAACTACTAAATTTGATAGTTCTTTAGAGGAACTTTTTGAAAAAAAATAACCATATAATATGTGCTTCTTTAAATCCTACCAAAATTTGTAAAAATGTTGAGTAATATATTTATTATAAATACATTTATTGTCATAAGTTCAATAAAAATTTTACATTAGAAGACAATTGTTAATATTCTAAATACTTATCTTCAAAATTAAGTTAAAACTACAATTTTATACTTTAACCACTGACAGAGAGAGAATTCTGTAAAAAAGCCTAGTTACTGTAGGCAAGGTAGTTTATGTAGCTTTTGCCAAATAACCATCCTTATGGATAGCGTCAAAAAGGGAAGGAGACAAAGTTTTACTGAAGAAACATCACATTTTTATTCCTTAAGGTTATATGTAAAACCTTCTAATTTGCCACATTAGAAATAAAATTTTAATTTTGGAAACATAAAATTCTAGAAAGATAGTAAAGCCTCAGTAAAAATTCAGAAAGGTGCAATTTGAAGTTAAAAAAAAAAAAAACATTCCCCCATACATACATTGCATATATCAAAAAATTTAATGCTTTTTGAAATAAAATACTAAATTCATTTATGAAGAAGTACAAAATTCATTTGATATACTGCAGTTATTTTCTTTTTATTTAACTAATACAATTTTGATTTTTAACTGATATGAGGACATGTTCAAACAGAATTATTAAACTTTATTTAAAATAATCAATTAAAGTTTACTCAATAAAAGCCAACAATTTATTCAAAATGATTGAATTACTCATTGTCACCTACCTCTTTCTTGATTTGTGATGAGCATCTGCAGTGCAACAGCTGCTTCCACTTTTACTGGCAGCTCCTTGTCATTTAAAAGTGCATTCTGTGTGAGCTGCAAAGCCGTGATAAGGTTCATCTCATTTTGGAAGCGCATCGAGCAAAAGTAATGCATTACCCAACAAGCCTACAAGAAAGTGCAGAAGATCTTTACTATCAATTCATTTCAAATATTAAAATTTCCTTATATATATATCCAATTCATTGACTGAATAAAATGAGTAAAAAAGTGAGCATTTACAGAAACTAAATTATAAATATACTCACTCTAGCTCTCATGAAACCATGTTCACTCTGGAAATGAGGAAAAACATATGCCACTAATATGGATTCCATTTCATCTTTATAAAGTTTTCGCTGCAGGAAGGATGAAAAAAATAATCTATGTTATTCATCATATTTGCATTCTACTTAGGAATATGATTCAAATAATTTCTTCATTATTTCAAACTGCATTAAAAAATATGAGTTTTAATATGGATGAAAAGAGAGGGGAAAAAAAGTAGAACATTGATGCTGATATGGTAACACTAGGTTGGAAATATTAATTTAGGCTTAAAACATTTTGATTTTTTAAATTCAAACAACATATAATGAGGTCAGAGTTACTAATCAAAGTAACTGCAAAATGAATAAAAAATTGAAAAGTCTTAATTATGTAACCCAATATTGCCAGAAAGACCAAGAGGAATTAAAGGATTGATTATTTTTTTTAAATGTCAATTGTATAAATGCAGCTTTAGAAGATCACAAAAATACTCTTTACTGCTGAATATACTATACAACTTAGTGAGCTAAGAATTTCAATAAAGCTAAAAGAAAAAGTTAAATTTATTATTACAATTTTGTAAATGTTCTTACAAAGCTAATTACACATTGCAGTTTTATAGACATAAAAAAAATCCCAATTTATACAAAAACAAGTTAATATGGAAATATCTGACAAAAACAAATTGCAAATCCTGACATATGTGAAAAAATATTTTTTTAATGTTTCCTCCCCTTCCTCTTTATTCTTTTTCTGCACACTTGAAATAAAAGATTTAATAAGAAAATATTTAAGAATAATAATATAAGTTATTAAATAACTAATGCATACTCTTAATAAGATTAACTTATTATAGTCTATATTAATTTAAAGCACATATATTTAATTAAAAAAATTTTAATTATCTTAAGAGTCAAAGATTAAGTTAAATGAATATTGAAGTCTCTTTATTAAGAATGGAACAAACATTTAAGAAAAAATAATTGGAAAATTAATGAAAAAATTTATAGAAAACTTTTTACAGAAAAAGATAAGTTTTTAAAATTTAGTAAAATATTGAAAGTAAAAATTTTCAAGTTCTATACATTATTTCAAAATAAATAAATGGTGAGAAATAAAGATAATATGTTTTATTTCAATATCTGGTAAATGGGTGATACATACTAAATGGGAAAATGTTTATCAATTTGAAAACAGATACTGAAATGCTAAACAAAGCAAAAAAAAAAAAAAGGAAGCTATGAAAGTGAAATGTAAATATTTTCATATAAAGATATTACTCATTAATAAATTAATTTCTTTTAATCTTCAATATTTCAATATAGAATTTTTTTTCTTCTGAATAGTACCAAAAGATAAGACATTCCTTTCCCTTTCCTAATCCTCACCTTTAACAACACATCTGCAACAGTGCCCACCATATGCAGAGCACCATCTATCTGTCTTGGTGATGATGTTTGGTTTGTAAGAACTGTCATAACAAATTCCATCGATTTCTGTAGCATATCTTTTCTTTTCTTGGCAATCGAATGCAATAGAGTTTGCGCTGCTGTCACAGGAGATATGAAATCCTCAAAAACATCTGCAGGAAAAAAGATAAGTGATAAAATATCAAATGCAAATAATAACATGGGGTGGGGAACATTTAAAATGATACAATTTCAAAGGAAAATTCTATATTTGTAGAAAGTGTAAACACATACTATTCATTAAATACAAAAATTATACAGCAAATTAAAAGTAATAAGTCAGTTTAATGTTAATTGCTAATTTAAGTAGTATTAATATGTAAGGAACAATCAATTACCTTTCATTTTTTAAATTGTCGTTAATGATGCCTTTGTCTTACTATTAATCAAATAATTTATAAAGATATACATTTTAAAGCAAATGAATTAATAATTAAGCTGTCTCTTCCTAAATAACTTTGAATTTTTCACTTATATAAAGGAAAATAATTTGGTTGCCATATTGCTGCTGTTTCAGAGAAAAATAAAAATAATTTAATGAAAAGTGAAATTCTTGAAATGAGTATTAAACTTAGCTTTCAGACACACATTTCACTTTATTATAAGTATAGATTAGCTCTTATAATTAAAATGCTAGGTATTATAATTACCATCTTTAAAATAAAATAAAGTTTAAGCATTAGCAACTAAACAAAATCAGCTGAAATTCAATTATTTTTGGTATCATAATCATAAATAAGAAGGATCTCGTTTGATAATGAAATTTGTTTTCTGTTTTAGTAATTCTCAAAAGTTTATAATTTGTACATGAATGAATATGCACAAAACTTTCTGAATAGATTTCATTCAAAGTACTTCTCACAATGAGACAAATATTCTTACTTAATATAAATTATATTAATATATATATTTTTTTCATATTTCCCCCTTCATCTTAATATACCTCTACACAATTGTTTATTTCATATTTGTTACGGTGGGATCTTGTTCCTTTCATTCCATTTCTCAAGAAGTAGTTTGAAATTTGTGTAGATGTATAGTTTTAAAAGAAAAGATATATTAATAAATTATTCATTTCAATTTTATTATTATTCTGTATGAAAAGTTAAATATTAAATTTCAAGATATACCAATGAGAAAATATTTAGATCAAGGTTTGTACATTAAACTAAAAATTAAAAAAAAATCTATTGTTTAATATATCAGAAAGAGTGTAATAGACTAGAAAGAGGAGATAGAAAACTATGTCAATTTTTAAAAATTGTCAACAGTAAAATGATTTTAAATAAATTCAACAAAATATTTGCACAAAACATTTTGTCTTACTTACCAAATTTCAGTCTAATGTATTCATGTGGATCTGTATTCCAAAGCTCTTCATCTTTGTCTGTACTGCACATGAGAGGAAATACAACATCTTGAACAATTGTCTGTAAAATAAATCATATTTCAAATTATTGTTGTTAAATCTATCGACAATTTACCAATTACGATTCATTAAAAAATGGTATATTACCAGCATATGAGGTTTCAACAGCTTCCATGAAAATGAATGAGATACTCTAAAATCAAACAATTTAAAATACTATCAAAAATCAGTTCTTTGGAAAATTTTATATAAAAAATGTTTGGTATTTATGTATTAGACCGTCGATCTTTAGTGCCATATAGTGAAAGTGTTGCTAAACCGCCAATAATGGCAAAAAGCTGTCTTTATTTAAAAAATTGTTCAAACCTTAACTGCTGTCCGCCACTTTGTTAGTTCCATTGGCATTGACAGTTTATCGCCAATGAGTTAATTAACTGTTGGCATCAACAGTCTAATACACAAGTACCAAACACTTTATATGAATTTTAAACTACAGTATATGCTTTAAAAAGTAAAGGAAAAATTACGGGTTTGGGGAGGGATGCTTAAAATTTTGTGAATTTCTTTACTAAAATTGTTCTTATCTAAAAGTTAAAATTCTTTACTAAGAGGGGCAGTGGACAGCAAGTTTCAAATTTTTATTTATGTATTTATTATTATTACTGTTGGATTTTTATTACAAACTTGTTCTTATCATTGCACCTCAAAAATCATTTTAAAGAAAATACAGATATAACTTATATTTTTGTATAGTAAAAATTATACTAGACAAAATTAAAAATAATGTTTTAAAAAATAGGTAGGATTCTTTTTTTATACAGTCTCAAAATCTTAAGATTCCATGCATTAAATCTTTAAACAATTATAGTCATTAAAAATGCAGATTTCTTATCAAATATTTTTTGTTGCAGAGAAAATCTCAAGATTCAGTGAATATATTCAAACAATTTGTTTCCAGGAATAAAAAACAAAATATATGTTGTAAAATTGGCTTAGTATATTTTTAGTTTAGTTATGATTTTAAGATAAAAATATTATGAGCAGTTTACTTACGCCTCATTAATATAATTTAGAGCAAGCTGCAAAACTCGAGGTGATACAAATACTTTCTGCCTATATTGATCTAATAATTTCAAAAGAACCTCCAATATGCCAGCTGTATACGTTTTCAGATAATATTTGGAAAACTCTTGATATTCAGGGGACACACTATCAGGACTGCCATATCTGGAAGAAACCAAATGAAGGTATTTTTAAAAGTATATAATTTCAATAATTTTGTCATTTATGATATTAATAAATAACAAAATAGTAAGATAATACTTACAATAATAATTTTAAACTATGAAAATAAAAAAGATGAGTTAAAAGTCTTTGAAAAAGAGTCCTTTAAACCATGGATCAAACAAAAGTGTCTCAGAAACTATTAACATTTCCTTTTTTTGGCTTCTAAATTTAAGGTATTACTTCAATTTAAATTAACGTATTTTATTCACGACATAAACTATTTTAATAATTCTATTTCCATGTAGGTATCCCAATTTGATATCACTAAAGCTTTACTTCATTTGCAAAGAGCACAAAAATTTTACTCTCTCAATAAATGTTGGTATGGAATTTCAAGAAATAATCTCTAGGAAGAAAAAAGTAAAAACTATGTTGAATAAAAATGTAATAACAGTTTAATGTAGATATACAATAGAGATGAGGTGCATTTATCTTCAATATATTAATACTTTGATTCATGAATTCATCTTTATGAAGGAAAAAGATGAATTTAAAAAATAACCTTGACGACTTGCTTCAGATTAACATTCCTTTAGAAAGTTCTTTTGCCCAGGAAGTTTGACTAAAAAGCAAGACAATAAGCAAAATTGCATACTTTTGACAATCAAAAATTAAATATGTTTCTTTTAAATGATTTTCTAAACTAGAATGAAGAAAATATCAGACGTTTTTGAAATACACAATTCAATAATATGCTATATATTAAAAATATATTTTATGATATCCATGACAGTCTATTGAGCTATTTTAAATCCACCAGTGCACAATTTTTTAAAAACTCTTTTTGAAAGGAATAATCCTAGATTTGAATTACTTTATAGCCATAAAAAAAATTGGGATTATGATTATCTGAATTAAAATAAACAGATTCTTTCATCAGAAATCATAACAGCTATTTAAAATTATTGTTTCAATAGATTTCTATAATTTTTTCAAACAAACACATAACACTCCTTTAAATTCTATGCATATATTATAATGAAATCTTTAAATTAGAAAGATAGTTGTTATTTGATTATAATACTGTTTTTTTTCTATTGTTTTGTAGATGTTGATATTATATATACATATTTCAAGAGACCAAATGTATTTAACCTTATAAATTTTATTGGTTGGCCTAAAAAAAGTAAAGTACTAATACTAACCTTTCAAAAACCCTAGTAAGGATGTGTAGAGCCCACTTTTTACACTTCCACCAAGAGAGTTCAGCCAATTCTTCTTCATCATATGAAGTGGTTTGCTGAGTAAAATAATGTATACATAAGCAGTGAATTCATTAAATACATTTTTAAAATTTAACACCATAGAATATCTTGCAAGTGATATTTTCTTGCCAACAATTCAAAAATTTCTTGATTCTCCCTGAATTTTAATATTCTTTTCAATAATAATTGTCAGTTTTTTAAAAAAGAATTATTTTTCTAATAGAATTTTACCTTTAAAAAGACTAACCTTATTTAAAATGATTTAATTGCAAAAATATAATTTCTTATGGAGGAAAAATTCAATCATATTTTCTAATAATTTACAGTTAAAAAAATGATGCTACAATAGCTATAATTGAAATTAATCCTTTTAAATTATTGAAAATTCATCAACTATGTTTTAAGTTGGAAACAGTTTAATTTAGAAATTTTTTGAAGGGTGAAAGGGAGAGAAATATATCTTTTTTATATTGAAAAAAAAATTCACAAATATTACTATCTCATATATACTTTCACATTAGTAATGAATAATTAAATAGCTTAAAGGCCGGATTAGTAATGAATAGTTAATAAACCTTTATTGTTTATCTACCTAAAAATTATATTCACTTCATATGACATCATACACACATAACAAGAAAGAGCCTTTAATGCTTTTTGGCCACATAAATATACAACGGAGAAAAAAAAAATTACCTCTGGTATTGGTCTGTCTACAACATTTCTAAGTAACTCCATCCACTGTGAGAAAACATCTTTTGTGATAAGATTCAGGGGTAAGAAGTACTGGATGAGAGCAAAGAAAATCTTTAAAATCTGCTTCTGGAGTAAAGCAGATACTTCTGAGGGATCATGAAGTAACTGAACACAACGCTGATAGATCATAGGCAGAAGCATGTTCATTGCTTCATTTAGTGGTCCACGTTCTTCAGAATTCTTGTATCTATTAATTGGAGCAAAACTCATTTTAGATTAAAGTCTTTAATAGAGTCTCAATCATTCCATTTTAAAGATCAGCAATTAAGAAAGCTTATTCTTTCAATTCCTTAATTCCCATTTTCTACATTTGGTTTCTTATCCTTTACTTTAAGCATCTTAACACATTAAAGGCTGGAGTTGTAGTACTACGATTTATCTCTGCTGTAGCTTAAAGGCTGGAATCGTAGTAATATGATTCATCTCTGCTGTAGCTTAAAACATTTTTTGTAATTAGTGTTAGTTCTTTTTTAAAATTTCTTGCAGTTTTAAAAGTTTGAATAAACTTTTTTAAGTCTAAATTTTTTCATGATTACATAAAATGTCGCCTGCTCAAAGATGAAAAATGAGGTGGGGCGGTCACTGCATTACCTGGCATACTTTTGTCAAGATCCCCCCTTTAATATGTTCATATAGATGATAGTGTCTGCTGTCAACTTATTCACGATAAAAATCGCAAACCAAAATGTTTCAAGCAATTTACTTAGAATTTTTTCATATAATAAACAATATAAAAATATTTAGACAACAAATATATCTTTTAATTAATTACACTATTAAAAAAAGCTAATTACTAGATTTTTTAAATGGCATAATCATAGCTTAAAATATTACTAGAGCAAAATAATGGCAGAGAATCTTAGAATTTGATGAAAATATAATGAGCAGGTATATTTCTCATATAATGTATATAAATTTCATCTTTATTTCAAAGGTTTTTCTTATAAAGTATATTTTATATTTTAAAAATAATCTAAGATCTGAATATGGTATAAATGTTTTCTCATGATTAAATTGTGGATTCCACATCTTCCAGAAGTTAACATATATTTATAACTACCAAGACCACATTTATATATGAACAATTTCTCTTGAAGTCATGTATGCATGGTATATTACCTCTGAAGAATTGAGAACATGCAAGGGGTGATAAAAGGCTATTACAACAACTGTAGTTGTAAAAAATGTTACTCTCCTCCACTTTCAATGTGGGAATTATTTCTTTAAGATATTCTATTCATCACGCTTCCTAGCATCCTTACAGACTATAGCATTATATAAGCAGCTCTTTCAATTACATAAATACAGCATGCCATATATATTTAATAGATAGGATTGACATATGTTCCATATATATGATATCATCCCCATATTCCATTATATAGAACCATTTTCTTCTAAATTCTGTTGAATCAGCATAATAAATATTAGGAATAGCATTGGAAACATTAAAACCATAAGCAATCAATACACGACTTTCTAAAAATGTAAACTCTTCAAAAAATTTCGGAATGGGAAGAAATAGAAAATAGTCATACATATTTACAAATAAGAAATACTAATATTGGCAACACTCATATTGCTGTGATTTCTGTTTATTTACATCATAAACAGTAAAATTAAACAAACAAACCTGGTTGCATAAACTTTATATTTTTTAAAAATCAAGATAAATATATAAAAGTGGTATCTTTTTGGAAGTTCATATTTTGTCCAAAAACCCTTTAAATAATTAAGTACAAATATATTTAGTCCCAAAAAACGTACATGAAAAAATACTATTAAAATATAGCCAAACCAGTAAAGATCAACATTAATTAAGGCAGATTTTCAGTATAAGTGAAAATTGCATTTGAAATTATTTCACTACATATCTAAGAAATGTTATCCTTTATAAACTACTATATATTTAACAAGCAAATCTATAATTCTTGTGTTCATTTGTTTGTAAATACTTTAAAATGAGAATTCTTATAATTTTCTGCAGAAATCTTTATTATCCAATTTTTAATATGTATTTTTTTATTTTAGAAACTTTACTTATTTAAAAACCTTACAGTATTTGCAAAGATGATATATACTTACTCAAAATTTTTAACCAACTGATAGAGGCAAAGTAAAGCTCCCATGCATACATTTGTGTCATTCATTTGAAGGTAGACAGATATTTTATCTACTATTCCAGTCCATTTACCAGGAAAGTCATGTTTTACAATATTGCTCACACAAACTGCTAGCTGCACCCTATTAAATAAGAAAAAGAAAAATTACACACAGATTACATAATAAAATAGAAGCACAATAATTATAATTTTTTTGCTTAACTTAATGGGACGGATTTGCTTCATTTTTCAAACTTTTTATATTTTAACCACTGTTGTAGTTTAAAAAATAAAGATAAAAAAAGGCTTTGCTTAATTTTTGAACAGACTAAATAACTGTCTTTCAAAAAAAAAAGTTTTGATATACTTGAATAGTAACAACAAGGAATCTCTAATCTACTCCAAAATAAGTTCATTTTAAATATTAGCCAAAAAGGAAGATTTAATTTAGCAAGATATATTTTCATTTATAAAAATGCAAATGAATGCTGCATAAATGGGATTCTCACATACAAATTTAAAATTCAATTGTTCTTTTTGTTATTCAGATTATCCTTCAACGTAAACTGTTTAAAGATCTACAGCAGGAAAAGAAGTTTTTCTTACACAGAAGTGGCATGATCTTAATTTAAGTTCAAAAAATAGTCAATACAATACAATGTTACCATTTTGGCATTAATTTCAAGAAAATGATAAAAATGTAAAGCATAAAAATAAATAAAAGTTGAACAAAATAGCAACTTTATGAATGAACTATATTTACAAAACAGATGACAGAATATTAAGTTAACTTTGTTCAATAAACATCAGATAATTCCTTGCTACTAGTCAAAATGTAAGGCAAAAAATATACAAAACCCTAATATTTCAAATATTTATGATCAATAAAAAAACATTAAATTACACACATGAAAAGTGGCATAAGCATTTTTCTTGACTTTTTTTTTTTAGATATTGTGTCATTTTCTAACTGGTTACAAATAAAAGAAAAAGTTTATAGATTTGGCAGTGTTAATTGAGAGTGCAGAGAAAAAATTTATTACTTGTGTAGAATTCTCAATTCAAGTATCAGTAATTACAAGGCAAAAAGAAGGCATAAAATGGATATCAAGAATACAAATATTATTGTGTGAGTTAGAAAACAACTTATCACATCTGTACAATAAGGGATATTCTGGATAACAATTTTCAGAAAAAAATATATATGTACATATTCTTCAGTATTAAAAAAATAAGTCTCAAATTAAAATGCTACATACAGACATAAAATTGAAAATTCTTTTCATTTTTCTTCCTCTTCTCAGAAATATAAAAAATATATTTGACCATTTAATGCTTCCAGCTATTAATGAAAAAGTTCTATGCTCTAAAATTATGAGTTCCTATTCCCTTTAATTCAAGATCTTTATTTTAAGTATACAAAACAGTTTATGATACAAATTTTGTGTAAATAATTTTTTTGAAAAATTGCAAAATTAATTTTAATAACAAAAAAAAATGAAACTTGAAGCAAGTAAATAAAAATTCAAGTTCAAAGGAGTTACTGGCCCAGTATTAATAGAACAGTTTTGAAATGGGAAGAGATTTATCTAAAATTTTAAGTGTTTTCTGTTTGGATTTGACCTTAAAGAAGCTTAGCTTTAAAATAAATAATTTTTTGACAGTAATAAATAATTTTTTATCAGAGAGAAAATAATAACTTGTATTGTAAAACACAGTTATACAGATTCATTTCTTTGAAGAGGAAAGGTAAGGGATCATTTGATATAGAGATTTATTCTAATGTTTTTTATACTAACATTTCTAATATGCAAGTCAAAATTTTGTATGCCAAGCATATATGTCATTATGTTATATCATACATTTATGCCATATAAACAACTATGTATAAAAAAGTTAATTTATACCTAATGAGATCTGCAGCATAAACAAGGGCATCAACAATAGAGTCTCTTATCATGGCTCGGTCTTGTTCATGTATAGAGAAGACTAGTGGCTTTCCTGGTTCTTGTTCTTTGTCTTGCCAAAATTGAGCTATCATATTCTTCAAGTAAATGACGCCAGCTTGTCTCACAGGAAGCTCTACTGTGTTCATCATCACCACTTGAAGTAACGAAGGTGCAAAGCCAATGATTTTGTGAACCTATTCAAATGGAAACAAATACTAGTAAAATAAATATGATAAGATATATTTTATATATAAAGCTGAAAAATCCTTCCATTAAGTATGTATAATTTTTTTACACAATATAATAATATACTTGATAAAAAAGCAAAAAAAATGTGTATTTAATTCAAAACAATCTAAATTAGCCATTTGGAGTCACTGATAGCAGTAAAATATTTTGTAACCAGTGGCATTCCATTTGAACAACAACATAAACAATATCAATTGGTATTCTCCTTAATAACTACTGTATTAACATAAATGAAAACTTTGTAGTAATATTTTGACAAGTTTTTAAAAAGTATAGCTTTCATGCTCAATTTTCAAAATTACAAATATTTTTTAAGTAGTCGTCAGTAAATTCTTAAAATAACAAACCAGGAATCTTTATTTCAAAAATTTGACAAACTTTTTAACTCCCATGTATAAGAATATTAAAGAAATATTTATGAATAATTAAATGGGCACTAAATCAAACATTTACATTCAATATAACATAAAAAATGTATGACACAGCTAAATAAAGAACATTTTATTATACTTATAAAATATTAATTAATCGTAAATAGCAATTTCTGGAGTGTTTAATACTAACAATAATTCTTCAAAAATTATTTGAAAACAATATACCTTTAAGGTGATACATGAAAAATAAACTATGTTTACTAAAGTGATGTCTCATTTGCATCAGTAGTCAAGAGAAAAAAATCAACTTTCTTTTATCCATGACTCGAATTCAACAATGGAAAGGTAGCATTAAATCTTTATTCGCTATTATAAACTATTCATTAAAAAAATATCTGCTTTACGTATCTTTGGAAATTAAAGTATTTAAATAATTATTGATCATACTTATAGAACACAAACTATATGTGGATAATGCACTTCCATTATTTCAATAATTATTGTTTTTTAAAATATAGATTAATATACATGAAATGCTAAATTAGCTTTAAGACATATTTAAAATTGACAATAGTTAATAAAACAATTCAATATATTATATATATTAGATATTATATTGAATTTTATACTTAATGTAAATAATTACTGAAAGAAAAATTACAAATCCTTCACTCATCTTATCTTAAGAAGTTACATTAAGTATTAAACAAAAGAAAATTTCATATTTAAATTCATTCAATTTCATAATCAGACAAAAGATAGAGATCTCACAATTCACAACTAAATGACTACATTACAAATCTCAAGTAATGCTCTATTCAAAGCAAGCATAGAAAAATATACTATGTACTTTTTAAAATTGAATTTACTTCAGGCTTGCTGTCATATAAAAGTATTTTTAACTTAGAATAGTATTTATTTGACAAAATAGTATTCTAAAAATTATAATATGATACATCTGCAGCATTAAGATAAGAAAATCATAAACAATTAAAGACAAGTCAGTAAATACATAGCACAAAACATGTAAAAAAAATAATAACTTAACAAAAAAAACTTCCTCAATTAGGAATTTTAATGCTTTTAAATATTTAGATATTCAGAAGTTACTGAATATTCCTCGATTCAACACTCAAAATCATATTATAAGGAACTTATAGTTAACATATAATTTTTTCCCATAACTACCTAATTTTATTTTATATATATATATATATAATATACTCTCAAGTAATAGTAAGATTCAAGCTGAAAGTACCTCATAAATAAACATTAATAATAAACATTTCTATAGTCACAACTGCATACACAACTTCTAACTTAGGAAAGGCAAATATTTAAAAAATGCATCTATATTTGACAGTCTAAATCTTTCTGGTAAGGATGGAGCTATTTTTAACCTCAAAGATAGTCATTACAAGAACACTTACGCAGAGGAATTTTTTTTTTTCCTCAAAGAAAATAGTTTTAAAAAATGGTCTGTAAAGTCAAATATAAAGAGAAAGGTACCTGATTTAAGTAAATAAGAAAAGGACTATGAAGAACTCAATTTAAATAAATGATGAGAAGAAAATACAATTATGATTAACCAATTTACAAAATTCTTTTGTTAAATTAAATGAAAATATGATTACACACATATATTAAAAAGTTAATTACTTGATATGCTAAGAAGATATTTATAAAAATTAGCTCAGATAGGAATGCCAACCTTTATTCAAGATCATTTATTTTCTTTCCCATTTCTCTTTTAAGCCATCTTTTCCACATAAAAATAATCCATCAAATTAAATAAATATAGAGATAGATAGATCAACCTTTGTTTCAACTTGTAATAAACTTATTTTATTAGTCATTAAGTTAAATAGATGAATAATTATGGGTAAAGCTATATATTATGACAGTTTCCTTATCAGCAATTTATTTTATTTTCAAATCAATCTAATATTTATTATTAGAAAAGTCTATACTGAAATTATTCAAAGATATAGCACTTGAGAAATTAAGATGACTTCCTAGCAACTATTTAGAGAAATTTAATCTTGTAGGCGCGTAGAACCGAAAACGTGATTTTTTAAAATTGTAACCCAAACCAATGTGAATATCATTAATAAATTTAAAAAAGAGAGAAAAAAAACCTTAAATGACCGTATTCCGATTGTATGACAAGTTTTGTTATATGATAAAAGATCGAAAATTTTCTGAGAACTTCATAAATTCTATGAGTCATCTGTTGCTAATCACATTTTCATAATTTTGGTGTTATTCATCATTCCATTCATACAAAAAGCTTTGCAATTATTGAAAAAAATAAGGTGCAATGATCGTTTATCATCAGAAACCGAAAGTAAATAAAATAATTGTCAATATGAGATTTCTTATGAATTCGTTCATACAACGTGACACTAGCTCACAGGACTAGGCCTGATCACGACATCTCAATAAAGAAACTTTTTTAACGACACTTGTGTTTAATATTAGTCACAACAATCTCACAGACGAACTGTAAAATCATTGCAACAGCGAAAAATAGTGATTATAAATTTCAGGCGTTAAATTATGTTCCAGAAACAGAAACACCGGCAAAATGCACCTACTTGTTCTAATTGTTTTTCTGCGGCCTCTCTCTGATTAGGATCCATAGTGGCTCGAAGAATTTCGATGAGTTTATTCGCATCCATTTTGGGCGACGTTCGATCTCAAATCTGCTAAAAAAAAAAGTCCCCCTTAAGAAATTTAAAAAAAAAAAATTCCTAAATAACAATCAACACTGTGGGCTCACGTGAGTCACAGTTCAGCTGTAAAATGGCCACGCTCGAACTCAAGAAGTAGCGCATGCTCTTGCGCATGGCGCGCTCAATGTGCAATTCACCGTAGGGTGAAGTGAAATTGAGATGATTTTTGCTCGCTTACCTAGTAAAATTCGAATCAGTTGGAATGGTTTTTATTAATTGCATTTTTTAATTCCTAAATTTTTAAAAATAATACTAATTACTAATTATAATTTATGAATTAAATCAATTCTAATAGAGATAGCAGTGTTATAATACTTATTCATAGAAAGAAATATGTATTCTCTATCCACTCTGTTGCTGAAATTGTTAAAAACGATTCGTTTTTAACAATTTTCGTTTTAAACAAATAAAAAAATTATGTGTAATATTTCATTTCAAATAAATGCTAGCTGCTTTTAGACTCGTCACTTTTGTTACAATCTTATGTCTGGCATGATATTATTACTACTAGAGAACCGCAAATATTAAATTAAAATGAGGGATTAAAAATATTAGGTTCTAAGTTCTATACAAAATGTTTATTGGATTCGATTAATTAATCGCTTTTATCCTTTTGGGGCGATTTGTTTCTGTTTACAAATGCTATTTATGTTTCAAATACATTTGCTTTCCTTTAAAATCTTTATTTCTCTCTCTTTACGTTTATTTGGTACCTAGATTTCTTTCTGTTTTTGCCACGTGATTAGAAAGTTTGGATTTCACCAAAAATAGAAATACATTAGATTTTTAACATTTTGGATCAAGGATTCCAAGTAGGTTGTCTAGATTAGCATATAGATTTCAATAATTATTTTCCTTTCTTCACTTTTTTAAATGTGGACAATGAAAAATAGTTAATATAGTAGGGTTGCTTTCCTAGAGTATTTCGTAAGAAATTCGTTTATTAGCTATTTGAAATACATTTTTTGAATTTAAAAAATTATGTAATCCTATTTGTTTGTTTTTCATGTAGTTTACAATTTTAGGAATGCATTTCAACTTCCCTGAGTACGAAGAGTATATATTAAAATCATCAAAAAATTTGAAATCGAAATTTTGACGAATCTTCACACTTCAATTTTTTTTAGTCCAAAAGAACACATTTTAGAATTATGTCTGTTTATGTGTATGTTTATGGCTAAAATGTGATCCTCATTTAACTTAAAAATGCTTTGAGTAAAAAGGATGAAATTTAAATGTAACCTTTTCTTTAAATTCTTAAATTTCTATAAAATTCTGGATACCAAATACATTAATTTGGAAATTTTTTACACAAATTTAATATTTAAAACATAGGGATAGTTACAATGCTTAGCAAATATGTCAGGTACTCGACTATTTATTGATTTGTTCTATCGTATGTATATAAACGTGATAGCTCAAAAATCCATATCTTCCAACTAAAATTTCAATTTTTATTTCAATTTCAATTTCAGACAATCGAAAAAAGGGAGTGCGAAATGCATATTCACTTTTTTTTTCATTATATTACAAAGCACAAAAAGCAACACTCTAAAAGTAATCCGAAATTAAATCTAAACATGTGGTGTTCATGACTTTGTTGAAGACTCATATTTATAATGCTTTTTTGTGAGTGGATATTAAAAAATCTATTTAACGAATAATAAACCTCAAATCACCGAATTATTTCAACATTTTTTTATTATGTCAGAACATTATGTTGTTTTTGGGATGAGGTTTTTAGCATCAACAAAAATCCGTATGCGAAAAATAATTTTTTTATCTGCACGAGCATCTCAAAAAATTAGCTTTTAATAACTTATTGTCATTGCATTTACAAAAGCTCTGATTTTAAAAAAATTTATTACGGGCTCCAGGGAATAAAACCTAGCAAAATGTAATTTCGATATGAAATGAAATAAATAAGAAATGTGATATTTTTTAAAACAATAATTGCAAAACAAAGTTTTTTGGATTGTTTGCAATACTAAAGCGACCAATTCAATGAAACAATTAAAATGAATAAAGGTATAATTTAACTAGCACGAGTACGTGGTGCTTGGCCGTTCAAGAATTTATGTTCTAGCATGACACATTGAAATATGCATAGCAGATTTCATTTTAATCTTTTTCTTTCTTAGTTTGGATTAAAGAAATGTTGTATTACTTTTCAAACCACTACAGAATTCATCCAGTCTGGAAAAGATGATTGATTTTTAAGTGCTTTCAAATGAATATATCATGTGAGTTTCACTTTGGCTCGGATAAGAATTTTTTTTAATATTTTTTTTCCCCGGAAGCGGAGAAGTGAGGTATGTTGGATGGTCAATTTTCAGAACATTAATATTTTTAAACATTGTGAAGCATGGTAAATTGTCAGAACCATTGAGAAAAAAGTTTAACGTTTGAGCGAATTTGACAAGAACATTGAACCAGAAACGATTTAACAGAACATCTTGAAATATCCACGTAAACTTTAGCTACAACTGTTAAATAGAGAGCTGATATTTAAAATGTATGCGAGAAATGTGATGAAAGCTTGTCGAAATAAGAAAGTCATTTAAAGTGTATTCTCTTTCCGTTTTTGAATCTGAACCTAGTGGAATGGTCCAATATATTTTGTCTAAAAAAAGGGCCTCCAACTTGCCGTAAAGCAAATCATGAAAAGTTTGAAAACAAATAATTTCGTTAAAATAATTAAATACTTTATTTCAGATTAGAAATATTTCATGTCATTTCCCAACAATTTTTAGTATTTGGACGAAGATATGACACACTTAAATTGCATTATCTTGTTTCAAATGTACCTATTTCAAGAGTTTGATTTTATTTGCTGTAATTTATTTATTAAAACATACACTTGTGAAATTGTGCTTCAGATTTCTAATGAGAACTAGCTTAATGCTCTACAAGATGTTTTCATGATCAGAAACTTAACATAACATTTAAAAATTCTTAGAGATCGTCAATATTCAAAAGTTATAATTAATATGTTTCAACGATTCCAACCCCCCCCCCCACACCATTTTGAATTATTTTTTTATGAAATAAAAATTCCTTACTTTATAAATGATTTTTACTGATATTGTAATACAAGTACACTGATGTTGAAAAAAGATGAAATCACTATTTTGGTGAAAACTCGATTTCTGAAAGAATGAGCTATATTTAGAGAAATACCGAAGATGATTCCAGAACTTTTCTCATATGTGTATGGCTTCTACCTACAGACTACGTGATGAGGAATGAAAGAGGTATCAATTGAAACAAAGAGGGGAGGGAATTAGTATTATAAAGAGCTTCTGTAAAAATGACGATGGATAATGTTTCTAAAAAGCAATGGCTGATAAAATCAAAACAATCAAGCCATGGTGAGCCTAGCACATTATGATGCAATGATTTTTTTAAGAAAAAATTTAAGTTCGAAATCGGGTTTTTATACAAATACAACCGCAAAGATGAGAATATTTCCTTCCTGAGGGAATCCTTTTAAAGTTATGACAATATCTTTTACTTAATCCAAGTTTATGAAAAAGTTTTATTGGAATTTGATTTTACAGCGAGAAATTTTGCAATATAATTAATAACAGTAATTATTTAAATATGAATTGATTAATCAGTTTTCATTAGAGCAAACTTATTGTCCAGTGGCATTTCCGTTAATACCAATTTTGTGAAAATGTGAAAATAAATAAAAAAGTTCCATTCTTTTTGACGACTTACAGACTTTCATCTTTGAAATAAATCTGAATTTTAATTCGATTTTTTTAAAAAAAGGAATTTATTAAAATAATTGTGATTATTCATTTTATCAGGTTTATCAAATGTGTGTCAAACATTTATATTCTTCATTATTGTAAAAAATACCATAGAACCAAAAATTAGCCACTTATTAGCAATTTTTAAAAATAAAAACACTTGCTGTTTATTCTCCAAACTGCGCAATTTAAGTTTATTTAAATATAGAAATAATCTGAGAGAAAGAAGACATAGCAATTATCATT
The DNA here is from genome assembly GCA_026289955.1 of Argiope argentata. Taxonomy (NCBI): domain Eukaryota; kingdom Metazoa; phylum Arthropoda; class Arachnida; order Araneae; family Araneidae; genus Argiope; species Argiope argentata. Next base: position 3,697,919 of record JAOUZG010023451.1, on the reverse strand, counting down.
CTTCAGAAAGTTCCAATATTAATTAAAACTTTGTTCCATTATCTAGTTTTAAAATAAAGAAATTTTCTGTTTGATAAAAAAGACTGTCTTTTCTATAGAGAAACAAGAGAAAATGGTCACGCATATTCTCCAATTAAGGTTTTTATCCATTTCATTTCACATAAAACTATGGATCTCGTGTTAGAAAGCAAATGTCTTTGATGACTCGGGCGAACAATAGTTACGATATAAATATCTTTGTCACAAATCCATCATTTTTATCGAATCCATCATGCAAATATGTATTTTAAGCGCTCCCTCCCCGATTGATTGAAACCAAAATCTGACATTGAATAATAGTTTAGCAACAAGATTATAATCGAATTTTAGTAATTTAAGTCATTGCGTTCACTGTTATTGGGTTAATATTCCTGAAATGTACAGACTGACAGATCGTCAATTGTGAGACAAATTTCGTTTAGAATTCGATAAGAAGCTTCAGTTTAGATGACAAATTGGTGTACTAAATTTTATCTCTACCTCTTTACATTTTATAGTAATCGTATTCAATTATAATGAGATGATCAGGAAGACAAAGGTCTTTTAAATGAATTTTGTTCAAAACTTGAAAGAAAGGTATCATAATTTGTTTAAAATCCATGTATCAAATTTCATTTGCTTAGCTCGTAGTGTTTTTGAATAATCTTTTTCTTAGATAAATGTACAGACAGGCATAATATCAAGAATGTAGTTTAGAATTCAGTGAGGATAGAAATGAATTCTCTGCATTTTGTATTCTTGAAAGTAAAAAAAAAAAAAAGAAGAGAAAAACTAAGATTTAAGGATAATTATTTAAATTAGAATTTAATTAAAAATCTAAGCATTGGAAAAGTGAAAAAAGTTCAAATGCAGGAAATTCATTAGGTTTGAGTAATTGTGCAGAAATAGGATATAAAAAAGCTTATGTGTTGCTTCAATAAGTGTAAAAATGGCAATAAACTGAAAATTCCATTCCGTTCTATAACGAATATTATTATCTTTCTCTATCAAAACTTCCCTAAACACAATATATTTTTAACTTCGATGAATTTTCCATGAACATTTTACTGCCGCTTTTAAATAGTTTAATCATAAGGATCAAATTAACGTTTCCCATCATGCTAAAGTGAGAAAAACGATCAGTGATAGTAAAAATTTTTAAAGTCTCATTTGGGCGAAATAAAAAAGTCAAAAATCAAGATTTTCAAAAATGTAAGAATGTATAGCCCTTTTAATTACCTTCCAACTTATCATTAAAATAAGCTGAAATCATTAAAATGCTGCTGTGGAAGACGTCGACAGCGAAATTGTACACGTAATAATGATAATTTTTTTTATGTGTCAAGTTTTTTTATTGTTGTAACAGTTTCCTCTCGAAATATCGAGAGATTATTTTTATTTCTCTCTTTCTCAACACACACTTATTCAACTTAAAAACAAAGACAGTTTAGCGTTGCTCTTTTCCCAATGTAACTTATCTGAAAAAAGAATGCAGTCGAATAGATAAGACATGATGCCTCCATTGCCTTCTTTTCCTGCTAAAGAAAGGAATGCATCTTCTCTGTTTATAGACTTCGACCCATATGTTGATTCAAAGAATGAACGCTCCATTCATTTTCCATTTACTCAATGGATGCGACTGGCCAGTTCCGGAATCGATTACTCCGATCTGGAATTTTGGTTCACTTTATCACTACTACAGTCTTGAATGAATACTTTATCGTTAGCCCATAGCGCAGGCGCATCAGTTTTGTTTGTTTCTTTCAATAACCATTTCAGTTCACGGAGAGTACACATGTTGTTATGATTGTAAACGAATTCTAGTAACAGCCTTACTAGATTTACGTTATTTTTTTACCCTGGATCAGTTCAACAGTTGAATGAATCTATAGAAATAAGTTAAAAGAAGTGTAAATTTTAAAATGTCATCAAAACAAATCTTATTAATCGAAGCATTTTATGGAGGATCTCATAAACAACTGATTGACTTAATAGCAGAACTTTTTCCGAAACAGACAGAGTTATACACTATGTCAGCTAAAAAATGGCATTGGAGAGGTTTGGCCTCGCCTTTATATTTCTCAAGAACCATTCCAAAAGATCATAATTTTCGGTAAGTTAAACGAAACTTAATTTTATCTCATTTCAGTTATTATTGAAAGTTTAAAACATAATTTTCCAGGTACTTTTCCTTAGCTGGCCACCAGCGAAAAATCGTCACAGAAATTTGGGGAAATTCTATTTTATTTGGCAATATTTAGCTGGCGCCCGACTAATGGAAAAGTACCATTTTCCATTATAAAAGTGATTGCTGATAAATGTGAAGAAATGCAAAGTAATTTTTTATACAATGATTTAAATACCTTGGTTTATTTTAGGTTATTTTTCTAAGTATATATTTTAACTTCTATTTTGTTACAGAAGTATTCATATGCTATACAAATAAGTTAATAAATATTTTTTTAGTTTAAGAAAAATGCCAAAATCTCAGCTAATTATTTGTAATGCCTAATCTTGTAAGGGTAATAAATTATCCTTTTGCCAAATTTTATTGTTTATACGTATGTTGAAATATTTCAAAGGATCTATTTTTTTTTTCTAAATATAACATTTGTTACACACAATTAATTTAGTTTGTTTTCTCAGAAATGATTCCTGAAGATTCAGAAATAAAAAAATTAAAATAGAACTATCTTTTCTGAGATTCTTTTTGCATTTCACTAAAATTTGTATCTAGAATTTAAATATTTTTAGATTTTTTAAGCAATATGAACATTTTTCAAATTAATATCTATATTAAGAAATATTACATTAAAAATTTTATTATATAAAATAATGCTAATTGAGCTCATTATGAAAAGCTAGATTATATGCTATAAAATTATTCCTGAATACAAAATTTAATGAAAAAATAATAATTGTGTGCTTTTATGTAAATTTATAAAAAAAAACATGAGATAACTTCTGTTTCTTAACTTGTGTTTTTGTTTAGAATTTAATCGATACATTTTGCTTCAGGTAATTATATTGCATTCAAATTTCAATATAAATATTCCTTGTATTCTTTGAGCATAAATTTTGATTCAAAACTATTATTAATTTAATATCACTATATTTGATTCAAATCTTCTGCTTTTAATGAGATATTTATTTACTTAACCTTTATTTATAATGAATTTTGAAATTAAATTATCATTAATTTTTTTTATATTTGATTTAAAAAAAAATGAACACAGTGTTTATTTGTATTCACTGATTTACTTATAATGCATTTTTTCATTTTCATTAATACTAAATATTTATTAAATCCATTTTTTATTATTATTAATTCTCAGTTTTAATGGTTGTACAGAGTTTTTACACTCAAATGATAAAGATAATATAAACTTGCATATAAACATAATGTTCTCTTACTTTTAGATTATTTTTGTAAGATCTTGAAAAGACAATTTATTTATATATTAAATGATTTGTTAGTGACTTAATGTCAAACAACACTGTCTTATACAATTAAACATAGTTGGGATAACAGCCTTTGCCCGTATATCCCTCAATGCTTATATTCAAGTAAGTAAGTAAACACAGTAAATATTTTTTTGTATAATTATGAATAACAAATATAAAATACATATTTCTCCATTGCCACTGGATTATTTTAACTTCATTAAGTAAAAGCAATTTGAAACATTTTAATATGTTGAAAATTTAAACATTTGTTATCAATTTGCTTAAAACTTTTAGATTCTGTGTATGTATTGAATCTTCTTCTATCTTTTTCATTCACAATTGATGTTTATTTTCTTCTAAATATTGTTAATATCAAAGGAAGATTAAGATTACATGGAATATGGTTATTGAATCTTTAAAGATATCTTGCTTTCATTTTTTACACAGCTGTGGGGCAATTTAGAATTAAGTTTTATATTTTATAAACTAAAATAAGGAAACCCAGCATATGATACATGTTTATACATAGTTTGAGAATAATAGTTTATAAATGGCATTATAGTAGGTGACAGTTCAAATTGGCATGTTATAAAAATCTATGCATTATATAATTATTTTTTACTTAAATAGTCCTAAAATATTTATATGTTATAGATATGACTATAGGTTACTAGATAAAAGTATTGAATATAGTATAATAGTTCACTTATACAATTGATACTTTATGAAATAAAATTATTTAGTTTCATTGATCACTTTTTATACTTCTAAGATGTATAGAAATAATATCATGTTGTTTCCCTATGATTTAGATGTTTGTAGCTTTTTACATATTCTCTGCTTGAACTGTTACTAATTATAGTTAATATTTTAACTTAGTTTGGAAATGCTTCAAAATAATTGGTCTTACCCATCATAAATGGTACTTTAATTTATAATGAAAAACATATCTTTTTGAGAAATTAGTAAGAGGAAGAATATTCTTATTCTTATATAATATAATAATGCAGTTACATAGTTAATACATTATTAATTCTTTAACGAGCCATTTTTAACAACAAATGATTTATTAATACATTTTTTAAAATTTAATAATTATTTTAGAGAAGAAATTTATTGAAATTTACTCATTAAAATCAATGTAGTTTAAAGCACAGTTTTTTTATGATTTTCCGTTAGATACTCATTCTTCTCATTAGTTTTTATTAAGAAACAGGGGTTAAATTCTGATTTCACATAGCATTTTGAAATTCATTCTTGCTAACACTAATTATGAATAATATGTGTCAACAATTCTATTTTTCTGCACATCTAAAACTTTTTTGCTGAATTCCTGCTCCAAGCTTCAAAGCCTTTTGAGAATGAAGGCAGTAAAGAAACTTTTATTCTTGAAAAAGACTTATGATCTGAAAGAACAAATATTTTGTGGCAACCTAGTATTAAAAAATAACTGAATTTAAGCCTTCATATATCTGCTGTGAGTTGAACAAACATAGATTTGTTTTCTGCAATATATACATCAGATTTTGTGCTTATTATTTAAAAATAACAAAATGGGGGAAAAGGAAATCTGCTATCACAAATTTTATATTAACATATCATTTTTAAGGCATTGTTTGTCTTTATTAATTTAACTCATTAACCAATTTAAACAGGTTTGAAACAATGATGTGACTATTGCAATACGAATTCGTCGATATATCGAGAATCCGGTACATGACGGACATTCATGCCAAGTTGTAACTTTTTGTTGGTGATAAGTCGCCAAATGTGACAATCTTAGTATTTTTTAATAACCATAGAAGCAGAAAATTGATGTCTCGAAAGCGAAAAATCGCCAATTTTCTACCCGTTCATTTTGTGGCTTCATAAACCTCAAACAAATCCAATATCATGTTCTCGCATAGTAAAAACATTTTAACAACAACAACAAAAAAAGTAACAACATTACCATTGATTTAAACTATTAAATTAAATTTGAATTACAAATTAAATTTCCATTTTTAAATGATTTTTGGCGATAAATTCCAAATGTGATACCTTCTGAATTATTTTCTAACAACCTTAAAAGCGAAAAATTGAAGCCTCAAAAATGATAAATTGCCAATTTGTTGCCTATGCATTTTGAGACTTCAAAACCATAAAAGAAAACATCATGTTTTCACATGATAATAACACCTAATAATTTTGTGTAAAGGTTGAAAAGGAATGATTTTTCTTTATATGATCATGTATTTTTTTCCTGCTATGCTGTCGAAACTTCTATCAATAATTTTTGTAAGGTTTCCATAATGTCAGAAATGGCATCAAATGAAATCAGAAATGATTAAACATTTTCCCTTAGTTATCCTTTTGTCAATTACATATTCTCTGGTCTAATAAATTGTTAATAAATAATAAACTATTAACAAACACGTTGTTAATAAAAAATAATTTTTTTAACATCGTTAAAAAGAGTTAGATGCGAAATGTTTGAAAGCTATATAGCGTTGTTTTATTTTTTGTTTTTATGATACTTTTAACCTGCTAAACAGTCTATTACACGTATTTTATTTTTAAAGAAGCAAGACACTAAATTCAGAAACATTTTGTACAATTTTGAGGCTTTTCCTCATAATGCATTTTATGCATTAAATGAACAATATAATGTGATTTAATTTAAAAGTAATTATTGTTTGTTTGGATTTTTAAAATCAATCTAATGTTAATTAGACAGTAATTTATTAGCAAGTGCTGTAATCACTTGTCATCAAGTGGGGTCAATTCTTGACCTAAATTGATTTCAATGATGATTTGGGGGTATGATTCTTCGTGAATTAAAATCCTCGGTGTCGTGTGGATATCGCTGTAATCACTTCTTAAGCTAGTTGATTGCAGATCGGTGAACTGTAAGATTACCAAGAGACTTGGACTAATGATAGTTCAATAAAAAAAAAAAAACTGCTTATTAAATGAATCGCAAAATCATGTTATTACAGAAAAAAAATATTTCTGGAATACTTAAA
>JAOUZG010023451.1:3672525-3691439 GCA_026289955.1 Argiope argentata | reverse complement strand
GAAAATTATGTCATGTATGGTAAATGTTACTATATCTGATCAGCAGTTTATTGAAACCATGGCAAGATCTCTAATACCAATATGAAGGAGCTCTTTTTTCTTTCTTTCTTCTCGCTTTCTTTCTTTCCAAAAGTGGATTTATGATGAAGTGCCTGATTATAGAGAATTTTATGATGCCATTTTAGAAAAGAACTGAGACCGAAGATAGTTTAAAAATAACTTTACTTTTTTTATCATATTAGAACATGTTGTTGTTTTTGGGATGAGGTTTGTGGCGTCTACAAAAATCCGTAGGCGAAAAATAAAAATTTTATTATCCGCACGAGTATCACAAAAAATCAACTTTTAATAACGAGTTGCCATCACATTTACAAGAGCTTACTTATTATTTTTACATAACTTAATTTTATTAACTGATTTTTAAAAAATAAGTTAATGACTACAGCAAATAAAACGTAGAAAAATATCATTCTGAGCGCGCGATTACATGAAATGAAATAAATAAGAAATGCTATATTTTTTTGTTTCGTTTGGAATACTAAAGTGACTCATTCAATAACACGATTGAAATGAAAAAATATATAATTTAACTTGCACGGGCACGTGGTGCTTGGCCGTTCAAGACATGATGTTCTGACATGATACTCTGAAATATGTATAGCAGATTTCATTTTAATCTTTTTCTTTATTTTGATGGAATATCAGATATTTTTGGTTTCAAATAAATGATGCAACTTTGCGAAATGTTCCAATAAAAGGCTTATATTTTTCATTGACCAATAAGATAAATTTTTCTTTTCTCGATTTTCACCATTAAAAAGTCACGAAATCCTTGTCAAAGAATTTGGGAATTTTCGTCGTGTAATATAATTTTTTTATTTAATAGTTTCAAATAAAAAATATATCTAATTGTAAAATTATTGAGCCATCTAACAAAGTATTTTGGTTGTATTTTTTTTAAGTGAAGTATTTTTCTTTCATTAACTAATTACTTTCTGTCTCTAAGTTTATTATTAAAAATCTGCGATGTGACTCTAAGTTATGTATATTTCATAATTTTAATTATTTTAAATTATAGGGAGTAGTCTCCACGAAACTAAATCGCATAGTCTCTGGAAAGGTTTTTCTCCTTCCCCTTACTTGCATAAAATTATTCTACTTCTGTTCGCATTGCGTGGGTAGGCAGTGAACGATACGAGTACTCATATTTTTATTTTTAGATTTCTGCATTCGAGAGCTTTGGATTTCATAGCATAATAAAATAATAAATATCAAAAATGAAATCTGCTATGCATATTTCAATGTATCGTGTCAGAACATCATTTCTTGAACGGCCAAGCACCACATGTTCGCGTGAGTTAAATTATATTTTTATTCATTTTAATGGTTTCATCGAATGAGTCACTTTAGTATTGCAAACGATCCAAAAAAAAAAAAAAAAACCTTTGCCTCACATTTACTGTTTAAAAAAAAATATCACAATTTCCTAATTATTTCATTTCCTATAATCGCGTGCTCAGAATGAAATTTTTCTAGGTTTTATTTACTGTAGTCATTAACGTATTTTTTTTTCTAAATCAGAGCTTTTGTATATTTGATGGTAACTCGTTATTAAATGTTGATTTTTTGAGATGTTCGGAAAGATAATAAATTTCAATTTTTCACCTGCGGATTTTTGTCCACCACATTCTCAAAATAACATCTTGTTCTGACATGATAATTATTATTAAATAATAAATGTATTAATAACTGTTCGATATTATTGCTCATTTTCTCTTTCTCAAACCTCCTCTATCCTAATGTAGAATCTGCCTTTATGTAAACTGCGCATGCGCCAGGTATTAGATGCATACACCATATGTATTCTATATGATTAAAGATCCTTCTCACGCCGTTTCTAACCTTCCTTCATGTTCTAAATTAATCATTTTACAGCTATGCCTTCGTATTTGTGTATTTCTTTATAAATAAATGCTTTTGATGTTTTGCAATATTCACTACATAATTTCCAACAACAATAATAAGTACGAATAAATAATAAATGTTTATAATAAAAAAAAACAAATTTGTATTTTTCGACTGATTGAAGTCAGATTTAAAAATAATAATTATTTTAGTTATAAGATGACATGCTAGATATAATCTAATTTAGACAAAAATACAGTGAAAATATAGATCGGTCAACCGTTGGATGGATTTGATTCAAAATTTGGTAAGGAATGTGTGCTAAATTTTATCCATCTAGCTCTACAAATTTGGTGTGAGGTCACCTACTAATTTCTTACGTCTACTTAAAGATTTTTGTGTGGACTCACAGTGATTTGATACATGAAATTTTGTTAAAATCTGGATATAGATGTTCTTTTCTTTTTATTTCGATTACAGTGCTTTTTCTTTGTTTGCTTTGTATACAAGGAAATAAAAAGAAATATAACGCAAATGGACGTGGAAACTCAAAGAACATGAATTAAAAGGTAAATGTCGATAATTAGTGACGTCGGATTTTATAATGTTGGAATAGAGATTTTTTCTTCTATTAGGATACTGCAGACACAGAAGTGTAAAAATCTCTAATTCAACATTATAAAATCCGACATCACTAATTATCGACATTTACCTTTTAATTCATGTTCTTTGAGTTTCCACGTCCATTTGCGTTATATTTCTTTTTATTTCCTTGTATACAAAGCATACAAAGAAACATAACTCAAACGAATATGGAGACTCAAAGAACATGAATTAAAAGGTAAATGTCGATAATTAGTGACGTCGGATTTTATAATGTTTGAAAAGAGATTTTTCTTCCATTAAGATAATCAGACACAGATGAGAACAAATCTCTTATTCAACATTTCACTGATTTCTCAATGCATAATTTGTGCAATCGATGAGTCAGAGGCGTGAAATTTCAAACATATCTTAGAATTGGATGATAATGCAATATTAACTCAGCTCCTTGTCTCTCTGTTTGATACAAATTTTGCAATTTATTTTAAACTAATAAAAACTTTCATTGCCGATTGCTGGAGCCCTGATAAATCGTAGCAATGTTGTTACTGTCTTTCTTGTCTGCTCGGTACAAATTTTGCAATCGTGTCTAGCTCATCAGGGAATTAAAATTGCTTGCAAAATTTCACACAAACAAGACTAAAAATAAAAAAAAACTATTATTTAAATATAAATGTTTGAATATACTATTAAAATTTAATATTGCAGTGGTTATATAATTCTACTAATTTCTCTTTTGATACAATAGATGGCGTTATTGTATTAACTTCAAGGTATATATTTCCACGATTCTTCTTGAGGATCATTATTAGGTTGTATTCTGAGTAAGTGTCGTGTATTTTCGTGTTGTTTAGTGAAATTTAGAAACTAGAAAATAATTAGATATTAACTGTTGCTTAAACTCGTCTATTATTTTCATCTACTAATAATGAAGACAATAAGTCTCTCTGTAATATATTTTTATATATATAATCTTAATTAATTATCTAATAAGCTTTAAAAAATAGATTAAAGAAGTATAAAATATTTTCTTCTATTCCCATACAGATCTATAACCTCATACAAATCAAATTATCATGAGAATTTGTGATTGCGAAATTTTTATTATTATTATTTACGAATTTTGAAGAATACAGAATTTTTCTATTTGGGCCTTGAATTTATTTTATATTTATAACTATTTTATACTAATTATTTTCTCTTTTATAGTCCGTTTAAAAAATGTAATATATTAATCTAAAAAAATTAAATAATTGTTTTAATTTATTCTTCGGCGATAAATATGCACATCTTTGAGTAATCATGAAATTTTCTTAAAGATATTTCTAAATAAAAATTCATCAAAATTGGAACGTCTTTGAATGTTAACGTATACAAGAAAATGGTAAGGAGGATAATAGCATGTTTTATACTCAGTTTTAATTTTAATTTATTTTTGTACCTTGCAGTGTCCTTTTTACTAGTTCCGTCACAGCCCTTGCAGACCTGGTGGCACTAAGGAGTGATTTGTCACAACTCTACAAAATCGTCTACTTCCACGAGAATCAATTGGTTTATCCTGTACGGGAGTACAAGCAACGATATTTTCAGCATGGGTACAACGACGTACTTTCTTGGTAAATATAAAGTTGATTAATTTTTAAACCGAGCGGTGAAGGGGAGGGAAGTGTTTATGAATTAAAAAAAAACTCCTTAAAACTTTATGACATAAATTTTAATAAAAGAACTATCTTTGAGAATGTTTCGCATGGCATTGACATACAATAGTTATGAAATTGTTGTGGATGTCCCATAAATCATTTATACTTATCATAAATTATATATGTTGTTGTTGTTACTTATGGCACTTGCGATGGACAAGCCCCCCCCCCCCTGCTGTGCAGCAGCAGATTTTAGCCGAAAGGAGCGCCTCTTGTTTTTGAAGTAGCGCCAACGAGGGCCAAGAGTACGACTTAGCTACACACTCACCACGCATTTGCTTGCACAACCCCTTTTTACCCGGGGGCACAGTCACACATCTCACCGATAGCACACAGTAGAACAACCATGTCCTAGCCGGGGCTTGAACCCGGGACACCCAGAACACGAGGAAGACGTACTACCTCTGTGCCAGAAAGCCGGCATAAATCATATATACCTGTCATGAATCGTATATACCTATCATGAATTATATAAATCATATCAGATATATGTACACTACAGGCTCCCTCGAAGCTGTGTGTAACGTAATTGCCGCGTCACTCATCATCCGAGTATTAACTCGCGAAGCTTCTAAAAAAACTATTCTCTCTTTTTTCTCTTCGTTATGAACACCCTTGTGCATTGCCTCAGAGAAGCGCGTAGTAAAAATCAAATGTTTAATTTCTTTAGTCAAATTGTAAATAAGATTACTTTTTCTAAAACGTTGCAATGATTGGAGTCAAAACAAAATACACACAACCTTAATTGCTACAAAATAATAATCTTTTGCTTGAATTTAACATTTTTACTGAATCATCGTGTCATCCTTGGCGAGATTTCCCGTGCATACGGTTAATAGTATTCAAAAATCGAATGCTGACGTCCTGGTACAGTGGTAGTGCTTCTTCCCCGTGTTCTGGGTGTCCTAGGTTTGAGTCTGGTTCTGACATGGTTGTTTTTAATCTGTTCCATCTGTGAGGTGTATGAATATGCTTTCCTGTAAAAAGGGTCTTTGCGTGCGAATGTGATGCGTGAGTAGCTAAGACGTACTCTTGGCCCTAGTTGGCGCTACTTAAAAACAAGAGACGCATCCTTGGCTTAAAATCGCTGATGCAGTCAGCGAGCTTGCCCATGACAAGTGCCATTAGAAACAACAGCAACAATAAGAACCGAATTTTATGTTTTAGATGTTTTTTCCCAATCTATTGAAACAAAAATTTGATTCAACCTATGATCACAAGATCGACCATCAAATTTAGTATTTTTAGATCATTCCGTTTTTGAGCTCACCTAAAAATGAGGAATATGAATTAAATTTTTGCGAAAATCAATATTTTTTTGATAATTCTTTGAAATTTTTTACCACTTAATATTGCGATTCTGTCATAGGTATATACATACTTATATTAATTGTAAATATTTAATAAAAAGTAACTAAAATAAAAAATTTCTTTATTGACCTAAGTAGTAAAGGATTTTAAAATTTTTTAATTACTTTGTTGCAACATATTTCCCAAAAGAGTAAGTTATTTTATGACTACCATATATTTCATATAAAGTACATTTAATAATTTAAGATTTTGATTAGTAAAATACACAAAATCTTATTTTATCGCCTTTGATCCTCTGTTTAGATTATTGAATGTGTGTTTCTGAGTGCTACACAGATATAAAAGAACTTTTATTTTAAAAACAGGCTTTCCTTATTTGAAATATCGATAACTGATGTTTAAAGTTAAATTTCATTCAAATACATTAGTTACTTTTCAATAAATTAGAAAATATGTTATGATTATTTAACTGTGAATAACAGTACTACTCATAACTGGCTCTGAACTTGAGTTTTCAGTTTTTACAGCAATGTGATATTTACTTAATTCATTTCTGTATTCATGTCTTTCCTTCTCTCCTTCAGTTTAGTGGCCGACAAGATTTTATTCAATTCCAATTTTAACAAAGAATCTTTTTTAAAAAGCCTTCCTACATTTTTTAATCTGATGCCAGATTACAGACCGAAAGACTTGGAGCAACAAATCCGGCCGAAGTGCGAAGTGCTCTACTTTCCCATCGACATTCCGGGGAGCTCAGTTGTTTGCGAGGAGGAACCACCCACCAAAAAGCACGTTCCTGATGCCTCTCTAAAGAGACTACACATAGTGTGGCCTCACAGATGGTATTATTTTGTTGTATCTTTTCATTGTATCTGTATTTCTACTGCTTCTCGTTTTAATTTATGATTTATATATCTTGAAGGGATTGGCAGCAACAAGATTGATGTGTAGAACAGTTCGGTTTCGAATGTCTCGAATTCCTTCATCTTTGCAATCAAACCATACTTTCAGGGCGATGGGGAAAGAGTTTGCTTAAAGGTTGAACGTATAGCGATATCCAGCTTTCATTAGTATATCTGCATTGGTATGATTTAATGTAATTGGTACCGGGTGTCCAAAAAGTTCCCGCACTCCAAATTAAAAAAAATAAAAATAATTTTCCATTATTTTTTTTCAAGTATATTAAATTTTGCCTTACGAGTAATGAAACCATCGACATGCTTGAAGCTTTTTTCGGCGATCGACTTATATCAAAAAATCTTTGGCCACCTCGATCCCCTGGTCTAACCATCCCGGACTTTTTTTCGGTGGGGATATTTAAAGGACAAAATTTATGAAGGTGATCCTCAAACAATAGATGATTTGAAAATTGCAATAACCCAAAGGATACAATAAATCACCGCTAGCATGTTAAAACGCGTTTCGAAAAACATGCGCAAACGAGTTCAGCTTTGTCTCCAAGAAAGGGATGGACATTTTGAACATTTTTTTTTAAATGTAAGTTCGGTATTTTTTCCTTAGTTATGTTAAAAGTTCTTTTTATCATTGGCATAAAAATAATTCTTTTTAAACCTATTGTTTTTGTTAAATAAATTCACAAATCATCAGTACGGGAACTTTTTGGACACCCTGTATAATGCAATTATTATCAACATTTTAATCGTTTTGTATGATCAGTCATCATGGAAAAATTAATGAGTAATTTAATATAATTATCTTTGGTTTTGAACATCGCTTTCATATAGCATTCTTATCTCAGTGACGTAAAAAAATGTCAATGATGTTGTGGTGGTGATGGTTGTAGATTTATCTTTCTTCATCATCATTTCCAATCTCATTCATTGACTTCTATTATACTCAAAAATATCGTTTTCTTGGCACTCTCAGCTATTAGTGTCTGAAGCATGTACATTTTCCCCCACCCTCAAAGGCCACTGATTAATCTCTACCAGTAATGAAGAAGAGTGTGTGTGTTTCGACTATTCATAGACCAAACCAGTTACCAAATTTACCATATATAACGTTGGAGGGTAAGAATGTGTACCTCGAAGTTATTTATTTATTTTGAAATTTTAATAAAACTGTCATTGTTTTAAAACTAAGCCAAATTGTGTTTTTCTCCTCAATAACTTTAGCGCACAAAATCAGTTTTACGCCGCTTCAAAGTTTTTTTAAATTACCTTTTTAAGGATACACTTTAAATAGTCGTAAATTTGTTTTTCTAAATTTGGCATTTTTTATAATAATTTTTTGTTTAATTTCTTTTAATAGATTATATTATTATCCTGAAATTCAAATAGTTTTCATTATTTTATAAAATATTTAATCGTGTGACTTTCATCATTGTTAAAAAACTGAGGAAGAAAGATTCCCTTAAATGGGTTCATAATTTACAAGATGTATATAAAAAAAGAAAGTTACAATATCGCAAAATTTAGAAGACAGATGAACTGTCTATTTATGTTTTTAACAGTGCTATGATGTTATCCATTTAAAAGTTTCATGCATACAATAAACAGAACTAAGACAGTTAAAATAACGTAAATTTAATGTCAGATAATTTGGTAGAATAATGAATTTGGAGTGATATAAAGCGATTTATCTGAAAATAAATATAACCAATACTCTCAGTTAACTATCTAACTACCATATATAAGTAGTTTATAAAATATATTCCATGCCTAATTATATTTCATTTAATGATTTTTGTTTGAAGGCATAGCATTTATTGCTGTTTTTATTATCAGTGGCAGCATTTGATGAAAATTCTGTCTTTTTAATAAATATTTATTTCTTTGATGCAGGGAACATGACAAAGACCCAGAAACTTTTTTTTCGGTCATGTATCGCTTGAAAGATTCTGGAGAAAGTTTTGACTTGTCTGTCATTGGGGAGACATTTACTGAAAATCCAAGTGAGTGTTTTCTTTCTCTCTTTTTTTCTTTTGTGTGTTTTTCTTGGCTTTAATAAAAGTTTTTTATTGAAATTCAGGGATGAAAATTTCAAAATTAGATGTAACATAAGTAACTTAAATCTATTTTCAAAAACATTTCATTGTTGCACTAAGGTGGTCATGCATCCCTGATGTAAATGCCAAACTCTACCCAACATATACACTACATTTTTATAAAATTTTCATTTTCTCTATGTTACATTGGAAATCTATCTTCTTGTTATTTGTTCTAAATAGATAAGTAAGCTTTATAATTTTGCAAATTGAATAAATAATATCATGAAGAACTATATTGTGGAAAAAATACTGTAAATGACAAATGAAACCTATCATTGCAATAAATGAATTACAAACTGTATACATTTTCTTAAAAAAATTAGAATTATTAAATTAGTAATTTTTAATGAACCACAGAAAACTTGGTTACTCACTCAGCATGTTACAGCATAGCCATTTTACAGTTTAATTTTATCAATTTTCATTTTGAACCCTTTATTCAATCAGCACTTCGATGAATGCTAGTCTCATCATTCCTTGCATACAATGCTCAAATGTCCAATTATAAATTTCATACGATGGGTTAATAATTATATTATATAAATATTTAAATAGAACTATTCAACAAATGCTTTCATCTACTTTGATGCTGATAAACCTTTTAATCTATTCTGTTTTTGAAAAAAAAAATCATAATTTCTATTTCCTCCTGATGCTTCAAAAAGTTTCAATAAAACATGATACCTATAGAGTTTAAACTGAATTTTGATTCTGTTTCTACGTAACTCATTTTATAAATACCAATCTTTGTCTTAAAATTCACAAACAGATATTTACATGAATGTGGTGATAATTATAATATACTAATCTACATCTTTAATTAGGATATAAATTTATCCTTGTTTCAGCAGCATACAAAAAATAGATTGCAAAAATGCAAGCCATTTAAAATATTTCCAGCAACAGTTATAATTTTTCATTTATTAAAAAAATGTTTTTATATATAAAATTGATTTATTCTTATTAAACAGTATTCACTTCGGGCCAGCAGCTGGTTTATTAAGAATATTGTTTATATTTGATTTCAGATAGATTGATTTTTTTTAAATAATTTTTTTCATCAAAGCTGTGTTATTCCAAAATAGTTAAGTTTTGTATATTCATGTATATGAAACATTTTTAGGAAAATCATCGTCTAACATCATTGGTATTAAAACATAAATATCTGGTTCATCTGTCCGAATTATTCTATATTTTTCAAAAATGTAAGAAAATCACACTATTAAATATTTTATCGTACAATGAAAATGATTTCAATATCAGGGTATCAGTGCACCTTATTGTGGTAAATCAAGCAAAAAATAATTTTTTAAAAAATGCCATGATTTAACAAAAATTTACACTATTTACACAATATTTTCAGAAGCTTTTGTGGAAAAATGCCAAAACATAGCTTAATTTTTAATTTGAAACTTTAATTAAAATTTCGAAAGAAAGTAGCCCAGAGATGCACATTCTCATTCTTCAAGATATATATATGCTAAATTTGGTAGTTGTAGATTAAACTGTTTGGATTGCAAAATACCAACACTTATATGAACTCATACTCATTTATCTTTATTATAAGTAACAACTAATCATTCACTGTGACATTTAATTTACTTTTCATCATTAATTATATTTTTTCTATTTATATTGATTTTTTTAAAATATGAAACCATTAATTATTACAAGAATTAAAAAAAAAAACAAAGTTGAAAA
The DNA here is from genome assembly GCA_026289955.1 of Argiope argentata. Taxonomy (NCBI): domain Eukaryota; kingdom Metazoa; phylum Arthropoda; class Arachnida; order Araneae; family Araneidae; genus Argiope; species Argiope argentata. The sequence continues at coordinate 3,681,209 of JAOUZG010023451.1, read as the reverse complement.
TGTAGTATGTATAAAATTTAATACACATTTTGATCAGTTCTCTCATTTATCTTTCACTCATTGATTTTAGTTAAGATTCTATTTTACTGCTCTTATTTATTGAGATAATAACTTAATTAAATGTTAGACTTATTACAGATTTTATAATAAATATGTGCATCTGCCAAACTTTTTTTAAAATGAGGTTTATCTGGTGTTTTTGTTTTTTTGTTTGTTTTAGAGATTTTTGAAGAAGCCAAAGAATACTTAAAAGATCACATTGTGAATTGGGGATTTATACCTAACAAAGAGGAATACTATGAAGTTTTAAAGTCTGCAGATGTTGTGGTTTCTACAGCCATCCATGAATTCTTTGGAGTTTCCATGTATGCTTTTCCAGTTCTTTTTTAAATTTGATTTTGAAAGTTTATAAGTTTTATTTTATGCTGGAATGTCCTTAATTATAACTAACACCAATTATTTCATGCTTGTAAAGATGAAATTTTGAAATTTATTTACATACAGGTATGCTAAAATACAAGTTTGCATCTTTATTAATTCATGATGAGAACTAACTATTTCAAATTTTCAGAATTAGCAGTTAATCAATTAATTTGATTGATAATTGATTCTATATGAATAACGCCATCTGATTATATATGTGTAAGAAAAATTATTTCAGCATTCTATAATATTTATAATGGTGGATAATAAAGTTAATTACTCAAAATCAAAAACATTTCACAATATGTTTGGTACAATTCATTTTTATTGGCCACCAAAAAGGACCAGGACAAAATTTTGTCAAACTATATTCAAGTCAAAGACTTGCAGTTGAAGAAGAACTCGCTTCAACCAAAAGCTATCTCCTGTAGTGGTTTTTTGATGTAGGAATTTAAGCCATGAATTTTGATCGATTGCATGAACTTTCCTTCTTCATTGCTGTTTTGTGAACATCAGTGTTTTGGGGATAAGGCTTTTGGCGTCAAAAAACGCCAAAACCCTTATCTCGAAAGCAACATCATGTTCTAACATGATAAAAAACTGTAGACGAAAAATAAAAATGTTATTATCTGCACAAGCATCTCATAACATCAGCTTTTAATGGCGTGTTGCCATTGCATTTACAAAAGCTCTGATTAAAAAAAATCAGTTAATGACTGCAGTAAATAAAAACGTTAAAATATGTCGTTTTAAGCATGTGATTATATGAAAGGAAATAAATAGAAAATGTGATATTTTTTAAGCATTAAATACGAGACAAAGTTTTTTGGATCGTTTGCAATACTTAAGTCACTCATTCAATGAAACCATTAAGATGAATAAAAAATATAATTTATTGCACGTGGTGCTTGGCCGGTCAAGAAATTATGTTCTGAAATATGCTTAGCAGATTTCATTTCAATCTTATTTCAACTTTCATTTTTCATTTTGCTAACTGGCAAACAAAGTTTTGGAGTTCGTCCGATCCTAATAATAATAATAAATCAATGTTTTTCTAAATATTGACACATGCATAGTCTGATAGCCTCGTGATTGTTTCAAACCTGTTTAAACTGGTTAATGACACGAATTAATTAAGAAAATTCGTAAGAATTCAGAGAGTAAATAATTTCTAATTTATGTTGTAACTTTATTTAGCGATAAATCGTCAAATGTGACAACCTTCTGCATTATTTTCTAATAACCCTAAAAGCAAAAAATGGATCCCTCAAAAGTGAAATATCTCCAATTTGTTGCTCACGTATTTTGATGCTTCAAAGACCTCAAACCAAACAACATCATGTTCCTAAATGATTTTTAAAAAAACTAACTGAACAGATAATTTTAATTTTTTCAGGTTGGAAGCGACAAGGTATCATTGCTACCCTCTTTGTCCAAACAAACTGGCGTATCCAGAAATATATCCAGGTATGTTGAAGAAAAAAATAAAATCTCACATATATCTAATTTAAAATCTTTCTCAAAACACACACACACACACCTTTAATACTAAATTAGAGCTATGAAGAATTTCGAGTCTTATTCATCTTAATTTAGTCTGTTGTATTTATAAAATTAAATTTATAGTACCGATGCATTAGAACATTTTGGCAGAGAAATCTGACAAATTTTCGGAGGATTTTGTCTAAAATAAAGTCTGTTCTTCCAGTTTTTTGTATTGACATCCATTAAATTTGTTGAATTTTTACTGGTACAATAAAAAAAAGAAAGAGAAACACTTCTGAAATTTTATTTATTATCTATAACGATTATTTTATCAAACAATTCGTAACATATTTATTTTCAACATATTATAATGTTCGTATATTCGTTCTTAATTAACGAATCAGAACGAATATAATATTCATTTTTTTCATTAAATATTAAGAGAGTTTTTATTATTCGTTCAATTCCTACTATTTGTTCACACCCTCTATATATACATCTTGTTCAAATTTTGAATCATTAAAATACTTTTTATCAACCCACTCAAGTTCAAATACATTTTTAAAACTTGTACTGGACGACGCTTGATTTTAATACTGTTATTTTTAAATATTAATTAATTCATTCAATTTAATTTATTTTTAGTGCTTTAAATAGAGTTTTAGCAATCTGTAATGCAAAATTGAAATCAACAGTCAGTAGCTCAATCGGTAAAATGTAAGGATTTCAATGTTTTTCACGTGAAGTTGAAGAATGCGCTTTAATTTTCGCAAAAATAAATAATTTATGATAAATTATTTATATCAATAGTAAATATATAATAAAAAATAACTAAAATAAAAATTTTCTTTGTTGACTTAATTTTTCTTTATATTACTTGTTTTAGTGCGGGATCAACTAAAACAAGTATTAAATAGTTTAAATCAGTTTGAGAAATCTATACTGGTAAAATCAGGTCAACCTTTTAAAAACGACCTGCTTTCAGAGAAGCATACATAATAATAATGCAATACTAGTAAATGCTGGTAAAAAAAATGTATGCTATTAAAAGTTGTTGATGAATATTGTTATTTATGCTCAATGCATACGCTATTTCTAGCTTCAGTTATTTGTTGCCTTCAATTATTCACAAACCTCTTACCTAAACAGCATCATGCCCTAATATGATAAACAAGTAATATAAAAAAACATTTTTTTAATATCAATTCCTGTTGTTGTTACTTATGATACTTGTCAATGGACGAGCCTCCCCTCCCCTCCCCCCGCCGATACAGCAGCAGATTGAAGCCGAAAGGAGGGTCCCTTGTTTTTGAAGTAGGGCCAAGAGTACGACTTAGCTGCACACTCACCACATTTGCTTGCACAGCCCATTTTTACAGGTGGGCACAGTCGCATATCTCACATATAGCACACTGAAGAACAGCCATGCCGGAACCGGGATTCGAACCCTGGACTCTCAGAACACGAGGAAGACGCGCAACCTCTGTGCCAAAAAAATCAATTTCTACTATGGATATTAGGAAATTTTTTATTTTAGTTACTTTTTGTTAATTAATTACGAGGAGGGATGCAGTAGCTTCTGAGAGCATGGACCCATTGAACACCCGAATAACGATCCCTTTTGACTCAGTACCCCCAGTGGTGTAACTCCCGATATGGAGAAATTTGTTATCAGAACAAAGGTTGCGAATCCAACGCCTTACCAACCAGGCTATCCCGACCTAACAATTAAAATTACTATAAAGAACTATTATAAAGGCGAGAATGTTTGCTTTTTTTATTAATTAATAAAAAATTAAAGAATTAATATTTGAAAAAAAAACTGTATTAACATCAAATGTCATCCACTACCATTAAAAAAATTACTTATACTTGATTAGATGAATAAAAGGTATTTTATTAGCGACTGAAAATTTGAATAAGGTATATATACATATATAGGGAGAGTGTAAGCTAATAGTTGGTATTGAAAAAATAAATGATGAATAGACTTTATTGGATGTGTGTGTGTGTATGTAATATATATATATATATATATATATATATATATACTAGCCGCCTTTGGCGACCAGTCGGTTCGCCAGTATTAATGCTCGCTAAAATTTTCATAAAATATTTTATGTAGCTTTGTCTCAGTCTCATAACAGGTGTTTCACCAAAATATTTTTAAACCAAAAAAATTTTGATAATCATATAGTTCATTTATAGTATTATTTTCTTCAGATGTTCTGTTTGTTGTACTACTCATCTTTCTGTTTCTATCCGAGTAATGATTGTCCCGGAATTGATATTTTACTTAAATGGTGGAGGGAAAGGTCTAAAATTCTACGTTTTTATAGAATAATGAGATTCAAATTTTCATAAAGGTAAACACACTAAACATATAAAGACACAATTGGTTTTCAAGAGATGCGAAAGTTTAAAAACAGCTTGGAAAATACCGCGCACAGAGGAATTAATGGTGACACATACACACACATCCTTTTATTTCTTTTTTTTCTTCCATGTCCAGACTTTATTTCGAGCAGGCATAGATTAAATATTCATACCGTCTAATAATAAAAACAACTATTTTCTTTCTTTTTTAAACATCCCGTTATCTATGAATGAAAACCAACTGACTTCGCGTATTTCTTTCTAAACAAATCATAATTTATTACTTCCTGCTATCTTACTCAGTTGGTCTGGGGGGGAGAAGGAAATGAAGATTTTTGGCGGGAAAGTAAGAAAAGTGTCATTTTAACTATCTTCCAACTGACTCGGGAGAAAGCTACATAAAATTGGCCGTTTGAAAACAATCTCCTCTTAAATTGATCCCTGCTACTTTTAATTTCTGTCCTTGTGACTTATTAACGGTTATTGCAAAGCAAACTTTTACGGGAAACTGCACTCTTCTAAATTCAAAAGGATAGCCCGACGGAATTAGTGGAATGCGGAGTATTAAAACCAACACTCCTCGAGCACATCCAGTAATAATCGTAGCTTCGATTACATACTTATTAAGTCTAGTCATTCGTAGTCTGGTGTCATAGCATAATTTAGGTGGAGGAAGGTTTCGTAGTTGCATTACTGGTGTCCCAACTTTCAGGTGAAGTATGCGAGGTGGAAAAACTGGAATGAATTCATAAGACGCGTAATTTTTGCAGTATTGTTTTCAAAATTGATCAGGGTGTGCCAAAGCAATGCCAAATTATACAAAAAAAATTTAGTCTCATTTTTATTTATCAATGGATTAGATTTGTAATGTTGAAGAGGGAAACCCAATAAACGACAAAATAATTTTTAAATGCGCAATTTTCAATCAGATTTTTTCAATCTTTCACACGATTTTGAAAAATTTATCGAATTTTATGTAAAAAAAATTTGATTGAGTTATCTTGAAAAGTTTCGGCGTAATTCAATATTAAAGCGAAATTTTGCCTCTTCGTTAAAAAATTCGTCAAAAATTCAGTTTTAAAAATTCGATTTTTTAAATTATATTGCAGAATACTATATCGTATTGCCTTTCAGGAAACATATTTTCTGTATTTTTCCAGCTAAGCGTCTATTTTACAGGGCCGTTCAAGAAATAGACCCGCCAAAATGGACCTTTTTAAAAAAAATCGATATTCAATTTTTGCGTCGACATTTCGTAAAATAAATTATATCTCCGTGGTCTACGATAAAAAGTCCATCCGATTCCACAGCGATATTGAGTATAAGTTGAACGGACGCGTAACGATGGCAATTTTAAAAACGCGGTTTTACTGGACGAAAAGGTACTCATGAGCGATCGCTTCTCCGGAAGGTCGGGTTTCACTCGGAAAGTAACTTTACAGGTTTTAATTTCACAGAAATTAAGGGGTTTTAATTAATTTCTCCTGAACTAATTGATATTTCGGGATGAAAAATAGATGTTGGCCGATTCTCATAGATACCGGATAAGCACAAAAAATTTCATCAAGATCGGTCAAGCCGTTTCGGAGGAGTATGGCAACGAAAACTGTGACACGAGAATTTTATATATTAGATATATATAGAAAATATTTCTATTTTGAAATTTCATACTCATATTAAGAATAAATTCGAATCGTTTTATTTATTCTTCTGAAATTCTTGTGAATAAAACCATGATAAAAGTCTTATTTTGCTATTAACAAACTGAAATTTACTTAATATATGCTCCTCCATGGGTTGGCCCGTTTTGTGTGGCATTTTCAACAAATTAAAAAATGTTTATCTCAAGAACTACTGCGAATTTTGGAACGGAATTTGATACACGTACATAAAAAAGCTATTGAATAGAATTTTTAAAAATACGTATATCGATTTCTGTCTTGGAAAAAATGGCTGATAGTAATTATTTAACACTGTTAATCCGTTTGTCTATTTCAACAAACTTGTTCCTTTAAGCCATTTCCATCGGCATCTATTTTCTGAAGATGCGATTGTGAATAACAAAATTACAGAATGCTCATTTTTTGTTATTGTTATTTGGTGACTGTGCATAAATTTTTTGTTGAGAATTAGTAGTCATAAAAATGTTCTTTTTAAGATCACAATACAAAACCACCTTTGAGTCAGGGAAAGTGCTGTTGCCACTATGAAGGCAAGGAAACCAAATTTACTAATTAATTATACTAGATGATTGTCGTTAAATATCAATTTATATGCAATGCAGTCTGAATTATTTGAAAGATATATTGACAGTGCATAGAAATCCAGAAAAGTTGCATATTTCTACAGGTCAGGATTATAAAAATCGCATATTTGGAAATTTTTAGTCTCTAATAAGAAAGAGAAAAATACGTGAAATAAATGTGTTGCAATCTGCATGACAAAGTGTTTAATCAGAGTAACAAAATTTGGCTGAAACTCAAAGGCAGAAATATATTAAAGTGATTTTTTTTTTGAAATTTTATATCAGAATTTTATTTTAAAAAATGAAGCTTAGAGTTTTCTGTTTTCAACATTTCTCATTTTGTCAGAAAATATCAAAACACAAAAATAATTTCTATACTGTTTTTAAACTAAAAAGAATATTTTTCTCAATAAAAATAATTAATTTGTTATGAATTTTTTTACTTTTCACAATTGTTAAAAAATATTTTTTGTGTAATTACTATCGATGCATTTATAGTTGTAATGTAGAATAAATCGTTTTCTTTCATTGTTTCAACAACATTTAATGATGTGATTATTTGTTGTTGTTGTTTTTAGAAAAGTAGGGTTATTTTTATTATCTGCACATTTTTCGAAGAACAAGAAAGTGAAGTTGCAGTGTCTCGAAAGACATAGTAAATTCTAAGAAAGAAAGTTTACTCAGACAATAAAGTTTTTAATACAGCTATCATTTCAGGAAACTTGATTTCATAATTACTCATTAAATACAATTCTTGTAAGGCTATCACAATTTTGAAACTTGATTTTTTAAAGTATTTGTGAATTCCAAAATTACACGCACAAATGTTACAAAAATTAAAGGCAATTGGCTGCAAAAACAGCTACTTTACAATATTTATCATGTTATTTTGTTCTTGAAATAATACTTTAAATTACAGTAAAATTTCAAAGCCTTGATCAAGAACAAAATTTCTTAAATTTAAATGAAGGTAACAAGTGTAGTTTTTTATTATTTTTTACAAATTAATTGGGGAAAGATGAGTTTTAGGCAGCAACATTTTTCTGGTCGAAGTAGGTATATAAAGCATAACAAAAGTTGACCTTAGTTTAGAATGATTTTTAAAGCAGCAGTACCGTTTAAAAGCAATTGTTGTTTAGTGAAATTCATTGAAATATTTAAATTTTATTTTCTGACTTTTAATTTTTTTTCCTTATAGAGAAATATTTATATAACACATCTAATCAACTATATAAGAAGCTGCGATACTTTTGCCAAAGACCCAATGCTGCTAGAAATCACAACATAGAGGTAAATACACCTTTTATTTTTTTAAAATAACCCTACGGTATTTCAGCATCGAATTCGTATTGATAAGTCAATTTATATGACATCAAACTGTTCTATTGTGATTATGCAAAATACAGACATGAAATAAAATGGGCCTGATGTAACTGTTTCATTACTTTTTAACATTTAAAAATGTATCTACATAAAGATATCTATACAAAAATCGCTCTTATTACTTATTATCGAATGGACATAGTGAAATGTAAACGGATCGGTATATGAATATTTCAGGTTGCTTTTCAACATCATATATTGCATATTTCATATCATATTGCATATTTCAACATCAGCACTTAATTCATTAGGATGAAAATCAAACTCATCGATTAAACGATTAATCAAAGCATTTAATCACGTGTTTTTACTATTGCTGTGTGCTATCATGTGTATTTGCAAAATGAAAACTTATTATTATTTTTTTTGAAGGAAATTAGTAAGTTTAGTTTTTTTATTTTGATTAAGTAAATTTAGTTTTTAATTTGTGTTATATATACTTTTTTAATTTACATTCATAGTATTTTGTAGCATATATATGTATATATATATATATATATATATATATATATATATATATATATATATAATACCAATTTCAGATCTAATGTGAGAAATCTCTATCAGTGTCTTTATTGTACATAAGCCCTGAAAAAATGATTTTCCCTCTCCTTTACGCTAATCTGCTTTTGTATCACTCTGTGAATAACATAATTCATGTCTCCCAGAGTGCAATGAAGCCAACTTAAAAATTCAGTCTTCATCTCTGTCTGTTTTTGAAACTACCTTCTGCTTCAAACAAATATTATATATATATATATATATATATATA
>JAOUZG010023451.1:3596785-3667525 GCA_026289955.1 Argiope argentata | reverse complement strand
CTCGTTGCTTCCATGAACGGACACCACATAATCTACACACCACCACACGAGTCTTTTTAAGTTAGAGCGAATGTTGGTGCAATTCTTGAAGATATGTAGATGTATGAAGTTGGTACATAATGACGTTATGTTTATTCGAGGATAGAAAGTGGTACATTTTCTGTGGTCTCTCTTTTATTAAATAGTTTTATTTTTTTGTATTAATACATTATTCTTTATTTATCGAAGCTCCGTTAAAATTTTCGATATTGACCACGTGTTCTTGCAAAAAATATGTATCTAATTTTTTCCGATTGATAATGACATTGTGATTGTCGAATATCATCAGAGCTGTAATAAACATTATTTTGAAGTAAAATATGGAGTTATTTAAAGCGACGGCGTTCTCATTATTAAGATTAATTTGGTATCGGGGCCAACACATACGCACACAACTGATGGAAGTCGGTGGATTAGAAAAGCTAGTGGCATATATAATATATTTGGCCATGATAAGCCATTAGAACTAATATGTAGATTTAATTAAAGAATACTTTAAATGGTGGGATGACTTAATTAGTTTTAGTCTATAAATATTAACGAAACTGGATACATAATAAATCTAAATTTCATTTAGTCTCGCCGTTCTAATAATCATATAAAATATTTTTGACACTGTATTACTTTAAAAAAAATCCATACTTCTTCAATTAAAATTAATCGAATTATGAAACAATATAAATCCTTATTTTATATGAATTTAGCAGTTAAATCTACGACACCGGTCTTTAGGAATCGTTTGAAAATTTAAATTATGTGTCATTTAGCTCCCACCTCCTCTTCGAATACTTCAAATGAAAAGTTATTTTAAAATAAAAATATCAAATTGTTTTTTAAATCTTGTCTTTCTTCCAATTTATTACCTTCGTCCAATTTTTAAATTATTTTATTTAAGAAACTTCTAATTTGCAGTCCATAGGAGAGTGGAATACTTTTCGTGCTCACGAAGAGAGTTACAAACATTATTTGCATTTAGAAAGATCACAACCAGCTGTCAGTGACCAAACGGAAATTTGAAACTTTTTCTAATGTGCAAAATTTCAGCTGCTTATAACAGTTTATATTTTCATTTTAAAATTTGAACGGTTGTTTTACTGTGTGAGCGTCTATGTGTTAACAATAATCTTACGATAATTTACACTTTGAGGGGCAGATTTAAATTTTGATTAAATCGAATTATTATTCTCGTTTATTCCCAATTAGATAACTACCAGTGCTTTTCATTATTTAACCATGCTTTAATTGTATTAATTATTACCTCGTAAAAACCAAGATATTCCATATAGAGATAAAAATTCTGCAATTGTCTGCCGATATAAATTATCATTATCTATTAGCGATAAAATAAAAACAAATTTCAAAAGTTTAAGATGAAAAATAAATACTCTTTTCGTTTGAATATTACACATTTCAATACAACTGTCACGTTTATCAAACATTTAGATATTTTGTACATGAATTACTTATGTAAACCAATACCATATCTGTATATTCATATGTATGAAGAAGTGAGCATGCGTGTGCGTGGTGTGGAGACACAAGAAATAAAAAGACACTTATCACTGATTACACAAACCTTTAATGCTGAAAGTGGACCCCCCAGTACAAAAACACCCTACGGGAGCAGGGGGGGGGGTCTTCCGAATGAGAAGGCATCGAAGAATGCAGCCACAAGTGTCCTATACCTGACCAATGTTAATTAGGAAGGAATGTGTCGTTCCCCCCATCTATCACATGGGGTTATTTTGAAATTCATTTCTCGCGTGGGAAAAAAATGGGGTAATTCGGAAGGCCCCCACCCCCTTTGCTAAGTGCCCCCACACATGGCAGCAATCCATTCAGTCCGTCAGTCCTTAAAGCAGGAATATATTTCTTCAAAGGAACAATTTGCACGGGTGGTCAACATTAAAATCACTTGTCTGATACATTTTTCTGAGCAAAATTGACAAGGCCGGCCTTATATATATAATACATATACAAAGCAAACACTATATCTTCCACATATGTGCATGTCCTTTCAGAAAAAAAAATTAAAAAAAGGAAAACAGCTTTCTCTTTGAAGATCCACACTTTTTTTTTTTCTGTACACAACATTTCTTCTAAAACTAATACTACACGACACATATTTTTTTGTTTGTTTAGTATTAAAAAGGAACAATTTTTCATCTAATAATGCTCAACATAATTTCAGATCACATGTTTCAAATGGATATAGAACCCTGAGCAAACGAAAACAATCACACACTACGGCTTAAGATGAACAACATCGATTTACAACACAAACACATCCAGGAACGATTTGCAGTTGAGAAGGATTTGACTGGCGAAAAAGCCTCCACGGATAAACCAAAGAACGAATTGCAAAAAGGTGGCACTATCGGAGTTGAGTTTTTTATTCTTCAGATCAGTGTAAGTTTTTTTAATATATACTTTGCAGCAGCTCCTTAATCCCCGCGTTTTCTGGAATGTGCAATGTTTCCAACCAAAGAGCTGATTGTCGACCGACGACTCAGCGGGGAAGCTGACGAAGAACCAGTGTCCCGGGTTCGTTGTTGTGTGTTTGACATCTTTAGAAGAAGAAAAGGCACATTTTTTTTCCCCAAATTTTTTTTCGTATCCGAACCCATATGCATTTTTTATTTTTCTCGGAGGGCTTCGAGATAATTTTTTTCAGAGCATTTTTCCTCGACTGTGACTAGGCGTTTTGGGTGGAGAAATGCAACAAGTGTCTCTATCACAAAAAAGACGAAACGGGCCGTCAATTTATTTTTCTTATTTTTTTTAAGATCTGGCAATTGTGAACGACGACCCTTCTCGTCGTATTAAGTAAGGGCGTCATATACATATTTTTTACTTATTTCCTTTCTTTTAAAAAGTTCCAGAAAGTGATAAATGGCGGAAACAGTAAGAAATAAAAATGGTTTGGTTTTTCACTTCCAGTTTTGGCACAACATAGTTATACATCTCCCATGAGCAGTATTGGATATAAATACATACATACAAAGTGATTGCACTAGTTAATATAGATATTTGTCAGAACAAAAAAAAAATCATAATAATACTTAAAAGTACATAAAATGCCAAATAAAAATCGGTTATGATATGATTTCAATCCATAAGTATATAACAATGAAAACAAATTTGGTAATTCTTTGGAAAATGGTCGGTTACATTACATACAATTAATACAATAATAAAACATGTCAAGAGCAGTCAAACGAAACACAAAAATGCCAGAGATAAAAAGACTTTGAGATTAATGAACACTTGGTAAGTATAAGTGATAGCCATTTCACTGTACCAAAAATATGAACGAATTTTGAGCAGAGTTTTCTTTTTTTTTTTTCTCTAACTGAGTTTTGGAACATCCACCTTTTTGATTTAAAGACGCGGGTCTCAAACTCGTAGGAAAGCCCCTCTCCCTTTCTGCCCATTTTGCACATGCTTTTTTTGGCACAGTTCCTGGAAAAGAGGGTTCTGGACATGGGCGATTGTGCGAGGACAAAATGTCAACAAATAAAAGTACAATTACAGGTCACAAAATTAAGAGATAAGTCACTTTATTATAATTTTCAACAGGCTATCAAAATAATTCCCCCATTCTATCTAAAAATGCGATTTTTTTTTTACAGATTAATCAAAACCGGAATTCAAAGACAAAAAAATAGTGAACCTATACAATCACGGCCATTCTTGGCATAAGTAAAGGAAATGTCCAAATCTTAAAATATTTAACTTATTTGTGACCAAGCATACAAAATGTGTAATAATTAAATATAATTATCACTGACAATATTTAAAGTTATATATTATAATAAGTATTAACTTAAATTCGACTATTACTTAATAAATAACTCTAAATCTTAAATTAACAGGGATACAAACACTTATTTCCACTTAAATAGTCAACAACATAGGAACAGTATTGTCTGCTAACTACCAATACTATACTGAATTATCTTTTACAAAATAACGTCATTCTATTATTAAATTAAAATTAGTAAACATTAAACATTTAAGACACAGTTTTAAAGGCAAAGTTTAGTATTGCTATTTGGTATCTAAATTGAAATTTTCTAAATGATTCTTTATAAGACATCTTTCATTGCAATTTTCACACTCAACAATCGAAACTCAAATTCGTCACTTCTGGCAACCTTCTCTATTGTATTATTACTATTCAAGAATACAATTGAGGAAATATTCATAAAGGATAGACCAGATTTTCAGACCCAATCTACAAACGGCCACTAACAAAAAGCTACAGCTAAAAGGCAACACAGTGCTTTGTACAGTTGAGGATTAAAACTTCACAAAACAAGTCAGACTCATTTTTGCAGTATAACAAACTTTGTTGGAACACAGAAATATATTGCAAGTTGAGAATTAGGACGGTTCTGAAAAATACCAATACTGCTTATACTATGCAGAAAAAGGCAATATAAAGTCACATTCATTGGGAGCTCCTATCATGTTCTTTATACAATCTGCCAAACCTTACATCATTCTATATTAAGTGGAGTAGTATTAACAAAGGGAGAATAAAAAATAAAACACAATCACCCATGTTTATTGCTGAAACAACTCCCAGAGGTAACAATTTCGACTAGCAGAACAAGTTTACAGGATGAATAAATATTTCCATTTGTTCTAAGAGGAATTATGATAAATATCGTATAATAAATTTATTTTATGTATTAAGCTCAAAAGTTTGTGTGTGGGAGTTTGAGACCCACCCTCCTCCCCTCAGCCTTGTGTCCTGTTCTATGGGCAGCAAATGTGGAATGGTCCAGACCACCGGAAGAAAGATGTGCGTTAAGCTCTAAGAATTTTTTCTGGGGACAATTCCACTTTTAATGTGGAGGGGGAGCACTGTCAGTAAAACAGATGTTAGTACAATAATCATAATACCTGAGAAAAAACAATTTTCTTTTTGCATTATTTACAATCACATACAGCTGCAGGGAAGTAACGAATTGGAAATTTGCTGTGGCACAAGGAACACTTTTTTACTTTTATAGACACTTTATATATAAATAATTATGTTAGCTGATTTTTCACAGAGTACAAATCACAAGCACTAAGTATAGAACTTTTTATGTAGCCAACAATTTGTCATTTTTCCCAATGTAAAGGAAGGGGGGAAAAATATCAAAACACAACCCTTAATAAAATGAGTATTAGAATGAGGTGCTACCCAAAAGTTCTGAAAAATCAAATACAAAATGATTGTTAACATCACACACACAAAAACGAAATATCTTACAAACAATATGTGAAATACCACATACAAAGTCTGAATATTTTAAACAACCCTAATTACAAATAAATCACACACCTTAATATAAAACTAGAAAAATTATTGAGGAATTTAGCCAATGCCTTTCCTAATGCAACAATAATTTATTGGCAACCATTAAATTTTTCTCTTTCGGCTTTTTCCCCCCCCTAAAACAATTTTATTTATTGCATTGTATAGATTCTACATGGTGTGTAATTTTTCAGAACATCCCAGGACTAAGGAATAGAGCTCCAGAATGAGGCAAAAATGGCTGCTTCATTGCGTGCAAGGCTTGAAACGACTAGTAGGGTTGTGAAGCATGCAACCCTTTTTCCCGAAGAAATACTTGCATGTACTTTGGGTAGCACCTCAAATCAAAAAGAAAGACTCACTAAAATATAGGAGAAAAGAAATTATCACAAAAGGTTTCTGTTTCAACAATGAAATTATGGTTTCTTCATGGAATTTATTACAACCAATCAGGCTAATGATCAAAAATGCATTTTCTTGGCTTTTCTATCTATAAAAAATATATTACTTTTGCACTAAAAAAATTTCATTCAGTAGAAATGTCCAATCATCAGAAAAATAGAACCTGAAGCCCCCAACTAGATTGAGTCCTGCATCAAATGTTCGGAAAATGGGTCAAAGTTCACAGTCGTTGATTACAGTCAAGCCCTGGTATAAAGTCACTTCAGAACACTCAGACTGATACGATCTATTAACACACTACTTTAAATATGCACTAGTTTAAAGGAATATGTTCATTTTTAGCACTGAAATATCAAAAGCTTATTACAATCCCACAAAACATTTCAAAATCGTATTTAAAAAATTAAAATGCATAAGATATATATTTTTTCATAAAGATTTTTTCCCCCTATTGAGAACATGACAGATATAAAGTATTTCAATGCAAACAAATTCAATACATGTAAGTTACCTGGTTAATTAAAAGAAAAACTTTTAAGTAGCAATTCAATATACAAAACTAATAATGCAACAAAGAATTTTTTTTAGATGTGTCAAAATTTTGAAAATTTGAACTATGATTGCTCATTTTAAGATAGAAAGTGCTTCACTTGAAATTCTTAAGTTTACTTCCATGTTCATTACTTTCCAGTAAAAGCTTTATATGAAGCACAAAAAGTTGGTAAACTGATTAAACTAAACATTTTTAGAAGTTGCAACTAAATGGCAACATTACAGATTAACCTACTTTTTATTCAGAAAATTCAGACTTTTTAGTAGGACTTTAGTACTAAAAACAGCTAATAATACTAGTTTTTCTATCTGTTCAGACACCCTAATATCCAACATATTTACTTAAATATAGATGCAATTAAGGATGGTTTTCAATTACAAATATTGTTTTCTTCTATTATCCCCATCAAATAAACAACCAATCAATTCCGTTGAGTGACTTGATAGCAAGGCTTGAATGTATTTTTAGAAACTATCAAGAAAAGATGGGGGTTATTTTGAGACTTTTTTGTGCAGCGCCAGGAAAGCATATTGCTAAGAATAAAAAACATCACATTTGAATTGGTCCGAGTTCCCCCCCATTTTGAAGATGAGATAAATACTGTATTCACACTACAATCAGGGAAAGAGAGGGAAAAAGCTTGTGGACGGTAAGGCAACGCACTGACATGGGTGATAGCGAAACAATATTTTGAGGACAAAATGGCAAATTTACATTGAAAATATGTTGGCACTCACTGAATATCTCTCGTCACATTTTCCACTGCCAAGGCAATAATGATCATAAAAAGAACTGTTTCCCAATAAAATCTTTTAGAGTAGATAAATAAAATCAAACTGCATATACTGATGGAAAAAAATTGCATAAAAGAATAATGTATAACTATTGCAATCAAAAAATGATCAAAGAAGGAATATAAAATAAATAGGAAAAACATGAACTCAAAAGTAATGATATGGAATAGGATCATCTAAACTGTCCAACACAGTTTAAGGTTTATTCATAACATTTTTGATAGTTACTTTATCTCTTAGTATAAGTGAATATCATTTTGAAATGACTTTGGCAAAAGATTATGTACAAAAAGACATGAGTGGCCCATTCTTATTTCAAAAATAGAATAGCATTTCCCCTTCCCCCTTACATACAGACAATGTTTTAATATACTGTAAAAAAATTGCAATTACACAAATTAACATATATTATTTAAAATAGTTTCTTTTACGTTATCTTTAATTGTATAAAATTAACTCTTCATAATAGTTTTTAATAAGAAAAAGTTGAAAAAATGTGCAATATTTATTTGAGCATTTTAAATGTTTTCCTAATAATCTTCAAATTTCACTTGGTCAATTCGGTTTGAACGCTAGTTTATAATTTTTTTTTAACTTTTTATTAATACATATAAATCTGGAGGTAGCTTCACAATGTCTACAACAACTACTACTGTGTTTATTCTTAAAATAAAAGCCAATCTTCTCTTCTCTTTGAATAACAAAGTTTTTTCCCCCCTCATCATTCATAAACTTTATATATAAATTTATAAAGATGGAAACCTGAACTGAAACTTTTGTGGCAGTTCAATTTTTCACTGGTCAGTCATAACAAACTTAAAACAATATTCATATTAAAACACTGAAAAGAAACATAGAAAAAAAAGAAGAAATAAATGCAGTGCTGCCAAATCGTCACCATGAAAATGTGACAACAGATAATTAATAAGTACCAATTTATCAAGACAGCCATTCAAAAGATTTCATCTTTTAAAAATGTAAGCCTTTCATACCATTTAAAAAATACTATTTTTTCTTTAGGCCCTTTTCTAGGTATCCTCTGCATGCTAGAGTTGGAAGTAATGTGATTGTGAAATAGGAATATCAGACCTTCAGATTATGATGAAATAATTTAAGCAGCAAAATTATTTAGTAGTCTTTAAAAGAGTAAAAAATATAAAACTACAAATACTTAAATCTAATATAGCTGGCAAATGAAATAAACACAAGCTAAATTCTTCAGTAATCAATATTATAAGACAAGGCAATTCTAATTCCTTCCTTTTCTCTGAAATAAAATTTCCAAGGCAAATATTCAAGAGTAATAAGTGATTTTGAAAATCTCTCCATTGTCCAAGGAAATTCAAACATATACATATGTTGAAAAAAAAAAACACCTTTACATTTTATACCACCCATATATAATCTTTTGATCATAAATTTTGTACAAATAACCTTATATACAGCAGTTTTTAATATTTACAAAATAAAGCAGAAGTAAGTACAAGTTTTACTTATCAGATAATAAAAGTTCCTTTTCCTTTTTTAAATATAATATCTGATTTCAAACTAGAACACATAAGGGGTAATTTTTTTTATCACAAAATGTATCTAGAACAAGAGGTTATGGTATAAAATTCGTAAAAACCTATCAGTAAAATGACTGTTTGAAATGGGAAAAAAGTTTTATCTTAATCTAAAACTTACAATTCCTGATCTTCGGATTTTATAAATAGTTTAAATTGGCAATTTTATTTCATTTTAAACCAACATTTTAAATGATATTAAAACAATATCTAGACCGATATGACTTTTGGCTCAAAAAGTTTCCCAACCAAAATTTGGTAGAATGTTCAATAATTTGTTCATTGGAAGGGGGTGGGGCAAATATATATGAAAAGAAAAAATTGAGCTGATAACTGTAGACATCTAGAAGAGAATCTAGATAATTGAAATTCTCCAGAGAAATTCTTACAAATTTGTTAATATCAAAGATTTCTTCAAGGAGAGACATAATTCTAAGACATTCAGGAACCACCAAAAGGCAACCTTTTAAGCAAATATTTCTTTTTCTTTGATTGGAGACCTTATTTTCGCATGAAAAAAAAAAATTCTTCAAATGTACGAGAAAAATTAAACAAGATTTTAAAAAATTGGCGACAAGGCAATGAAGTCAATGCATTTGTTGCATAAAATTTCATGAAATATTTCTTTAATAGTCTTTCCCATTATAATGAAGAAGGAGAAGCGTTTATTAAAGTTTGGAATTCCATTAGGGGTATAAAATAATTAAAATTTCATTTGATGAGAATAACAAATATGATAGCTTTAAAATAAATCAAAAATAAAATATGGACTTCGAAGTTAATAGTCCATTCACATAAACTTTTAATTCGTCTGTCAATACATTTTCTCCTAATTTCAAGAGAGAAAATTATAAGTTCCACGATCACCCATGCAGGAAGAATTTGAATGAGGGGTTGCACGGTCAAGCAAACTACTTTTTTGATTAAATAAGGTACATACTAATATATATATATATATTTATATATAAACACATATTGCTGAAGTCATGACTTCAGATGGCACAGAATGATCTTTGGGCCGTTTTAAGTACACTAAGGGGAGGGGGTCCTTCAAAACACGCACTGATATGTTAGCAATCGGGAACAACAAATAGGATGATTTCTCAACTTCCCACCCAACATTGAGGATTAACTGTAACAGCTTTGAATGAAGACCGCAGCTCAGGCCACAGAAATTATTTAGGATATTGATATTCCATGTTAAGAATAGGAAAAATTGGTTGAACCTAACTAAGCTTACACCCCCAACCCTTGAATAGTTAGGCTTAAGAAACAATTCGAAGCTTCACTTGAAGAGAGCATCAGAGATACACACAGAGTGCAGGAAAGTCAGTATAATAACATATCACTGTAAAAAATAGCTTGAAAAAAAAGTTATAAGATTTAAAAGTATATCACCACAGATAGTCACCGGGGGTTGCATACCAATTACAGTCCAGGTATGCTAGCCCATTGCACTAGTCTCCACATATTTGATCCTTTTTTTTAAATTAATTTTTTTGGACATGGAATGTGAACACATACAGGCGTGACCCCCAGCCCCACCACAACGGAGAGATTAAAATACCTTTCAGCAAAAAGCTCACTGGTTTGATCTTGAAGAGGTTGGACTTTGGCTATTATATATGCAGGGTGCGCTGCAGAAAGAATGTTTTGAGAGAAAAGGCATGTGAAAGAAGAGCACATCATTTTTCTAAATGCTGTCAACATTAGCACCAAGTACACCAACTACAGCTTAGACACACTTTTTAAACTGTTATTTTAACTTAGTTATTATGGATCACAATTGCAGTTTGACTTGGTGGGAAAAGTTCATTTAACATTTTTTCCCAAAATGCAGTCACTTGATATTTATATTTGTTTACATATATATATCTATAATTTTTTTTTGTCTTTTATATTTTTTTCTTTATAATTCATTTTCTGTTTTCTTTTTTAGCAGCAAAAACAGACATGTACTTTTTATTATCACACAGTTTTTAAGTGAATTATTTTTCTCTCACTACAATTATATGCACATATAAAGTTTTTGCAGACTTTGCAAGGGAAAAAAAGAAAAAGATCATTGGATGATTAAAACATTTCAACCAACCACAAATAATTATCAAATAAAAAGCACAAAGTTTTTGATTCACCGTCGATTATTACTTTCATCTATTTTTGGTTGGAGAAATTCAAATCCTCACACCAATACAAGAAATGAACACTTATTATCTCTGTACAGATTAAAATGCAATTCAGTTAACCCCTTCAGTCCTAATTAGAATAATTAATTAAAAACAATTCATTTATTCAGCTGCATTTCTAGGTTTAAAATTAAATAATCTTTAAAACATACAACAAAAATTAGATTTTTAACAATAAAAACAATATTTAAAAAGTTAGTATTATTGCATCAAGTAGCTATATTTTGCACTTTCTGGAATGCAAAATAACACCACTTTATGATGCCTCAGCTGAATTCCTTCATAGATATTACGATTAGTAGGTATAAATTTATCTAAAATTTTAAAAATAAATACACCTGAAAGTGCTAATTTTGTCCCATTTAAAAAGAAATAAAATCGATAAAAATATAAAGCAACTATTTTGGTGTATAAAAAATCATTAAAATTTGTAACATGGAATATAGGCGACTGAAGAGGTTACGAAAGACATAGTGATTCCAAACATAACTTAACTATACAGCCTTAAAAAACATTTTAAATAGTATGCACCTTTTTGTTCTTTTGCAAAAGAACAGGTTGCCCTCCATATATTATAAAATAGCACAATAATAAATCAAACATTTCAACTACAAGAATAAACATATATGTAAATCTCAAATAAAATTTTCTTCGTTAGAAACAAGCAAGAAGGAAGAAACAGTCGATGACTTTTTTTTTTAAAAAAAAACAAAAACAGGGAAACCTAAACCCTTAGAAGGGTTAATGGAGGAGGTGGAACTAGGGGCGGGCTAAGTGATGGCTCCTCCCCCTAATCAAGTTTGGTGGCAGACCAAATGACTAAGTCCGCCCAAGATTGATATGGCAGAAATTTCTATAAGGCTTTTTTTTTCTCCTGTGGCACTTGAAAATACTGGAGACAAAGAGTTTTGAATACTTTAGATCGGCACTATTTCCGTGATTGTGACGACCAACGATGGCCGAAAAAGAGAGTTTGGGGAAAAATTGTTACGACGACCGCTGAAGAAATATCACACTCTAACACATGTCCTATTACACATGCTGGAAGAAGTTAGCATTGGCCATCGTAACGGTGAAAGAAGTGTTCATATCACATAACAGAGCGACCAGGACTTTTAGTGTCCTCAGATGGGCTCACCACCCAACAAGTCGTTAGGCAGATAGTTGATGGGATTTGTACTTGCATCATGGTCGTTGCTGGGCTGCGACCACAGGCTGGAGCCAGAGAATGACCAGAGCTGAGAAGTGTTGTTGGGGGCGGCATTCCAAGAGGCAGTCCCGGCAACAGAAGCCCCACCTCCATAGAAGGAGGAGGCAGAGCTGGGAGCAGGCCAGGAATTGGTAGAGGCCCCACCTCCCTGAGCAGATTGGAGGTACTGTTGGACCTCAGCATCGGAGGGGAGTTCTGCTAACATGGTGGTATTGCTGAGAACACAATTATTAAGTGCTGACTGGGCCTTGGCAGCCTCCTCATGACTGTTATAGCGGACCAGAGCAACACCTCTATTTAAGAAGAGGTGAAACATTTGAAGGGGCCCATGCTGCATGCATAGTGTCTTCAGAGTAGAACCATCAATCTACAAAAAACAAAAACATATATCAGATCAAAATTAGAAATGCATATCTGAGTAAATTGATAAAATAGATTCAGTCACCTTGTTAGTAAATTGCATTATCTATTCTAGCAAATTATTACATTGACGAACTTACTTTTCTGCACCAACTTACGATAACTAACCTTGTTAAAATCAGGAAAAGAAATCGGTAGATAATAATGTAATTCAGAAGTAATCTTTTATGTTTTTTTAAAATTTTTTAATTTTATCATCTTCATTTTGGAATTTTAAATATACTTTGAAAGAAATTTACTGAATACTATACTTTTAAACACCAATACCAATTAAAATTGGTACTAACCAATTAAAATTGCATGCTATCACTGATTATCACTTCAAAGACAAAACCAACAATTTTGAAGATCTGCCAACTCTAATTTGCATTTTCAATTCGTCGAGATATGTGCAAGAGTTAAGGCAAATTGCAGTTTAAATGAATAATAATTTTTCACCTCCTTGCTTAAATCAATGCAAGTAGATGGTTTGAAAGAGAAAATTCATAAATATGAAATTTAACTGCTGAAGGTAGAAACAAATTTACTTAAAGCTTAATTTGTATATGCATATAACCATTAAATCTTCTTCATATAGTTTACAATTCACTTAAAATAACTTCCATGAGAAGAAAGAATAGCATTAGAACTTCTTACCTGTGGTGTCAAATTCTTGAGAATTAAGAAAGTTGAATTAAACTGACGATCCCAACCTGGAATATATAAAAATAATACGACTTCCTTAGAAACAATTGCAATAAAAATGATTATATAACAATTTTTCTATTCTGAGAAATGTAAACAATTCATCCTTTAAACTCCTGTAATTAGTTACTCTCATAAATTTTATAAATTTTTTCAATAGTAAAACCCTAAAAATAATTCATCAAAATAAGCTTTAGACAAAAGGGAATTAGAAACTTTCATGAAATAATATAAAAAAGTAATAACTAAATTTAATATGGAAATATAAGATCCAAATTTAAGGCAAACAAACAAAAATGCAGTTTTTATAAAAAATGTATAAAGCATCTCTCTAATAATTTGGAATATGTAAACTTCAAATTGTTTTTAATCTGATGGTAAGAATTTTAAATGGAATTTAAGAGGAAAGTAACTGATTTTTTTAATTTTAAAAGATTTTGTATACATTTATTTATAAACTCTCAATATTTCTAAATTTTGAATTACATTATTTCTTACTAATAGCTAGTTCAGGGTTACTGCTCAAATTGGGGGAAAGGAGGGATTCCTGTACTTATATTCAAGATATAAGGATATATAATGCACAGGTTATAATGCAATAAGAATCTAAAGAGTGAAAAAAGCAAGGAAAGGAAGCAACAGTTTAACACTTATTAAAATAGCATATTAAAAGAATTTTGATTTTTACATTTAAAAAAATTCCTCTTTTTATATTTACTAAAAAATGCTCATATGAAGGTCATATTATCTCACATGCTCTTTAATTGTAAGTAACACAAAATTAAGGACTCAGGGGAAATAAAACTACACGTTTTTGTAATCAAAACACATATCATTTAATCATTACTAAAAAAAACATTAAAGAAAAAATCATTTTATTTATCCATTTTTGTCAATTCATGCATTTGGGTATCAATTTTTGTAGAATTGTCAACTA
Source organism: Argiope argentata (assembly GCA_026289955.1). Taxonomy (NCBI): domain Eukaryota; kingdom Metazoa; phylum Arthropoda; class Arachnida; order Araneae; family Araneidae; genus Argiope; species Argiope argentata. The sequence continues at coordinate 3,653,424 of JAOUZG010023451.1, read as the reverse complement.
CAGGTTCATGGAGCTAATTCTAAACAAATAATGGATAGCATTTACAAAGTCTAACTGTAAGGGATAGATACAAAGTCTAATATTAATTATAACTGTTTTGAACCAACATGCAATTTTATTTCCTTTTTTAGGCATTACTAAAAAAATATCTGCTTTCCAATAATACTTAGGTTAATTATTTTCTTACAAAGCAAGCAATTCACAAGAAATGGATCTCGAACTCTTTCATTAAAATCAGAATTGATTTTTTTTATCCATCCAATTCATATTAAATAATGGTTTTGAGCAGCTCATCGTTTAAAATAATTCTGTAATCTACTTTGAACAAGCACACTTTTTCACAAATAATAACAAACCATTCAATAAATTCACACGAGAATGACTAAATACCACCACAATGTGTTTGAGGGGAAATGTATTCTAAACCTAGAGTTATATTAAAAAGGAAACATATTTAAAAAATGGGGGAGAAGAAAAGGCAGGAGCTTTTGTATTACACAACAAAGAATGATTTTTATTTTTGGAAGCGACGACTACAATCTTTTACTCTTGTGATAATTAAAACTTGGAATTTTTTAGATTCGAGGGGGGGACCTTAAGAAATACTTTCTTCTATTTTCATGGCTCCCTTAGTGGCATAGAACTATAGTGACATAGTTAACAAACCCAGATCACACAGCTATAAAGACTAGACATTAGATCAAATCTCACCAATTTTCATAAAACAAAATTTTGTTACAAGAAATTTTAATAAAACTAAAAATAAATGACATTATCAGATCAGTAACAATTTTTCAATACCTTGGGAAGAGGTAGGATTGTTCCTGGCAGTACTCTTAGGAAGAGAGGAGCCCCATGAATCAGTTCCAAAGTCACCAGAACTCCAGCTTGACTTGCCACCTTTCACGCTGGAAGTACTGAGAAAATAAAATGCATCAAGAAACTAATTTGAATAACTATGATAAAATAAGTAAAATACAATGACAAATATCAAATAAGATGAAACAAGTCTTAAATAAAGTATATATAAAAACTCAAAATCACTGTAATAGTCTGTTATTTATATTATTAATTATTATAGACTATAAATCTCTTTAACACATTCGCTGCCACTGACGCGCTGGTGCGTCAGCATGGCGCTACCTCCCATGCCGGTAATGCTCTGGGGCGACAATCGAGTATGATAAGTAAACTGCTTTAGTTTTAGTTCAGAATTTGGAGGTTGAACGATGAGGTTTGTGTGGCACATTAGTGAAGCATTATTTTTACTAAACACGAAAATAAAAGGTTTTTCTTTTTTCTGGCTTTACTATTAAAATATTAGCAGCGTTTTTAATCATTAAACCACTTTTTTTAAATTCGGCTTCTGAGGATGGATATATAAATTTTGGTGGCAGCGAATGTGTTAACTAAATTTTTTTTGTAACTTTGCTAACACAGAAATTGTCACATCAAATACATGATTTATTATTTTCATGGCATGATGCCTAAATAGACAGTTATATATGCTGCAGATAGCAAGTGGACAAAATGTTTTGTTACTTAATCACTTCTATATACAAAATGAACTATATCAAATAAATCAATGCACTTTCTAACTATACAGCTATTGAAGAGTTAAGTAAATGTCCAAATAAGTGAAAAAGACTCTTTTATTGTTTATGATTTAAAAAATTGCACCAATTTAACCTTTGACTTCACAAACTCTTTCACAATTGGCATGCAATATATACGAATCATGAGCCAACGTCTCTAACAGCTGGGCACATCACATGTGTTGTGAGTGCGTGTAGGGGGGGGGGGGTGAAGTAAATATCTATCATGTGGGAAGTAAAAATTCTAACAATTGGAAAGTCACACAGCTAGGGTGTGTGACTTCCCTCTTCATTGAATCATTCACATTTCTGATCTCTCTCAAAATTCTTCTTTTTCTTGTTATTATTGTGTAGTTGTAATTAGTCGTTTTAGGTTTTACTGTCAGTTCTATTGTACTGGAATAGATTTCTAGTACATTTTATGCATTTCTCTTTTTATTACAGAAAGCCTTAGTTTTGGCTTATTGTGGGGTGGGGGGAGCAATTTGTCAGAGGAAGAATGTCCTCATGTTATAAAAGAAATAAAAAGTTAGAAAAATGATGAAGGCAAGGATTAAATATTTGATTCTTCCTCTTTCAAAAAGTTAGGCTTACCCCCTTCCTATGAGATACTTTTTGTGTATGCCCAGTCCTTTGCATAAGTCTAGGATAGAGTCCACCCATTTCGAAAGATTTAACAAATAAGTACTTATAATATTGCAACCAAAATCAAGTTACATGTGATCAAGCTCAACATCACTAATGGCTAGAAATTCTTCCCGTTAACTGTAGATAACCTACCCATTGGCTGAAGGTGCACTGTATCCCCAGGTATTAGCAGGCAGATCATTATTGGCTGGACTAGACTTAGAAGGCCAGAAAAGGTTAGAATCTTTGATATTGTTCACAGAAAGTGGACTGCGAGCAATGCTTCCAGGAGTTATGTGCGGATCGTCCTCAACACTTTTCATCTGGGTTCCTTTCCAGGGTTTACCAGGCTCAAATTCAGGCACTAAATCAGTCAGGTTGTAACCAGATCCTTGGCCATCGTCTTTATTGTTATCAGCTGATGGACCAGATGTTGTCGAGTTGTCAGTATTTGTTGAGTCAGGCCATCCCCCAACAGAGTCATTGCGACCACCACTCCAAGTGGAATCGCTTTGCTTCAAGGCAAAAAAGGGAAAGGGTGTGTGTGTAAGAAACATGTTTATAAATGAAATAGATAACAATATGGTTTGACAATTCTAACCTTTAATTTTATACAAATGATCTAATTATATTATTTCTAAATTCTTAATGACTGATAAAATATTAAATCAGGGAATGATATATTTCTTTTTACAAAAGAACGGAAAAGATAAAAAGCCAACATGATCGATTTTTTGATTAAAAAAATAAATTATTTACCAAATATACTTATTTTCCTGTAAACAAAATCATATTTATTTTCTGGTATATAAATCTAACAGATATGACAGCATAACATTTCATTATTACTTTAATACTCTTGACGGATTTGTATAATTTATAAAAATCGCAGCATGACTAAGAATCAAACTGGTTAACAAAAAGATTTTACAGCTTTCAGAATATTAATGTTTTAATTTTCACACATATTAATAATTAAAAAATTATATCCGAGAGCATAAACTGAACTAAATTTTAAAAAAAGGAGAAATCTTACCACATGTTGATCCAGAAGTGGATGAGATTTTGAGTGCAGAGATCCTGGAGCTCGGCTGAAATCTTCATCATCTTTATCCATTGGAGATTTCCATTGGTTGAGCCTGCTTTGGTTGTGGTGATCTTTCAAAGTAAGGTCTCTGAAGTCTGAGTGGAGGCCTGGCAGAGAGTCCGGGGGAGGAGGCTTGAAGAGGTCACTGACTCCAGTAGGATGGGGCTGCTGAAGAGGCAAGGTTTGTTGCTGCTGTTGTTGAGGTGGAAGCTGAGAACGAGTTAGAAGAAACGATTCAAATATGAATAATGATATTTTAATAATAATATAATTATAAAAGATAGGTATTTTCTTTTAAATTTGGCTTAGTTTTTATTTTCAGTACAGTTGTTGTGCCAGACTAATTTTTTAAAAAACTTCTCGACTGAATGCCTGAATTTAAATAAGTTTTCAGATTCTGAGATTCCAAAGCTTAAAATATAGACATGTCTACCTCAATAACATCTGTTTATTTCACTTCATTTTTGGATTAACTACAAGTGCCGTAAAGAAATTCATAAAAAGTAATGATTTGTAAAAAGGACTTTATTCCACTACCTGTAATAGATTTTTCAAATAAATAATTAGTCTATCAAATAAATCAACTTGCAAATTTTTCAATGTTCCAATTACATTAAATAATGAAAGCAGTGATTTTTTTAAAACTTAAAAAAGGATGTAGGTGGCAGGGGCAGAAATGCAAATATGCAAAATTACTCCATAAAATTTTCAGAAGATTCCTACTAAGACATTATACAGGTCCTTTCAGTTCAAAATGATGTCTCCTATAAGATAGGAAGTGACTTGTACATACAGCAAACTTAATTTTTTGAAACAAGCAATAGCATCAGTAAAATTATTAAGGAGATTGACTAAAAAGTCAAATTGGAATAATGTAAGCAATAGCAAAATAAAAACACAGTTTCATACAAAATTATGCAAAAAACTGGAGACATTTGCAATTACAAATGACTTCAAAGAGTTCATTCTAAAAGTGAAAAATGTATTATCTGGTATATTTTAGTTAATCAGCAGCAAAGTGAAATTTAAACAAAGAAAATTAAAAGACAGTTCAATAAATTCTGCATAGCTACTTTACAATAAGTACGTTTCTCTGGTTTATACACTATTTTCAATTTAAAAGGTTGTTTTTCATTTGTTTCTTCTCTATTATTCTAAAACCTATTTAATTTCCAAAATGTTATATTTTTACAAATGAAGAATTTACAGATTTTCTTATAACAACCTTTTTGTTTCCTTTAAAAATTTCTTTCCTTTTGCAAATAAATAATACCAATTGCTATCTAAACCATAGAGAAATTATTATATATAAAATTTCTTTATGGCCTAGGTAGCAATGTAATGAAATTATATAATACTACACAAGATATTAATATTTATTCACATTCAAGCTAAGTTATAAAAGGTCATTAAGATAAGGTTCTACTTTTCTTCTGAATTCACAGTTTTAAAACGTAAGTTTTCTTTAAACAATTTATTTCTGTTCAGTCACTAAACAATAAATTCTGAAAGTACCACCTTTTTTCTACAATTTAATAATTTAAAATTCATATAAAAATAATTTTTATTTAATAATTTTTCTAATTTTTATACAATATAAAATTAGAAAAGCCAAACAAAGAATATCATAAGATGAAATATATGAAAAGAATAAAATTTTACCTGCTGTTGCTTTAGAAAAATGGCTTGTTGAGCACAGATTTGATTTTGGAGATTGACAATGCGAGCTTTGCACTGTGTCACCTGCAATGAACAATGCGCTCCTTGCTTTTGAACTTGTTGCAAATTGCTTAAAGTTTTTATTTGTTGCAGGAGCTGATATAAGAGCTGCAAAGTAGAGGGTGCTAAAGGCTGATTCAGGATCTGGAAATGAAGGCAAAAACTTCACGTTAAAATGAATATCTAAAATGATTTTTGCAACAAATTTATCTCGGCATGATACTCCACTGAAAGGCAATACTTTCTTTTCTTGAATAGAAATATGATGAATTTATTTCATTACCAAAATATAGAAGACATTTCTTTTTAGAATTTATCTATTAAAAAATCAAACATTTTAACAAAAGCTGTTAATAAAGATAATATACTGAATTAATTCTCATTTTTCATATATCAATATATTTCAATAAATATTGAATTATTTAATATAGAATATTGATACATTTATTGTATATTATATTTAATCAATAAATATAAGTATTGATATTTTAGAAAGATAAGAGATGCTTGGAAGATTACATATTATATGATATCTGCAGTGGGAAAAAAAGGAAATAGAAAAGAAAGAAAGAAAGAAAAGAAAAGAAAAAAAGAGTAGTTTACTTAATGGTGGAGGGAAAGGTCTAAAATTCTACGTTTTTATAGAATGAGATTCAAATTTTCATAAATGTAAACACACTAAACAAATAAAGACAAATGATTTTCAAGAGCTGCGAAAGTTTAAAAACAGCTTGGAAAATGCCATGCACAGAGGAAATAATGGTGACACCCACCCACCCTTCTTTTCTTTTTTTTTTCTATCCTTATTTTTCTTTACTACTTTTCTTTCTACAAACCCTTTTTTCCCTTTGTTATTTTTTTTCTTCCATGCCCAGACTTTATTTTGAGGAGGCATAGTCTAATAATAAAAGCAACTATTTTCTTTCTTTTTTAAACATCCCGTTATCTATACATGAAAACCAACGGACTTCGCGTACTTGTTTCTAAACAAATCATAATTTATTACTTCTTGCTACTCAGTTGGTGTTGGGGAAGGAAATGAAGATTTTTGGCGGGAAAGTAAGAAAAGTGTCGTTTTAACTATTTTCCTCGCAGTTTTTTCATTTTTTCTCTCCATAAGAACCATCATCGTATCTTAACGAAAATATTTTTAAAAAATTAGCGAAATTGGTCGAGCCGTTCTCCAGTTTTGCGCTTAGGAACACATTTCGAGATCCATTTTTATTAATATAGATATAGATTAACATATATATATGGAATAGAAAAAGAATTAATTTTCTAACAATAAGGACATGAACATAACATTCTTAGAAACAATCCTGAAGAAAATGATATATCGTAAGCAATTCAAATTCATTTGGGCACACATGAAAAAGAGTAGTACACATACCTGAGCATTCAAGTGACCAGCCTGTACTGCCATTTGTATCTGCTGCACCAAGTGTCGTAGTTGTGCATTGGTAGTAAATTTGGGATTACCAATTGGCTGCACATTGTTCTGCAAAATAGAAAAGAAAAAATATTAAAGGATTACGATATTAGTACAATCTGTAAAAACTAAGCTGACAGATTGCATATGATATATTAAATAAGTAAGCATGCTTTACTTGTAAATGATAGTAGTAAATAGGTTATTATTTAGGAAAAGAAAAAAAAAAGCCATGAATTATTAAAGATATTGCTCATCTACAGTTTTAAAAACTGTAATTCCACCATAATAAAAGCAAACATGCAATAGTATTAATAAATACTGATTAAAGAAAATGGAAGAATTAATAGAATAACTATATCTTTACACTGTCAGCCAAATATATAATTGAAAAATTAGTTGAAAGATTGAGAATTAGCAGAAATTGAACCACAGCATTTTGCATATTCATGGACTGGAAATAGGAAATGTGATATTATTTATTCCACTAAGCTCAACTATTCATCAATTAAGAAGAAAATGTTATCTAGTAGTAATAAATATAAATTTGTTAAAAAAATGTTACAACATTTATTATTTTAAAAATATATTATGAATAATTTAAAATGCATAGTTATTGAGAAATTTATACAAATTACATATTACAACTTTCCTATCTAATATGGATGATACTTGAGTCGAAGAGAGGGGCAAATCAATATCTATTACGCATAGGATTTTATAATGCAAAAATAGCTATTTCTGTGTTATGGAAATACGGTCACCCTAAATGCAAAATTCGGCTAAATTTTCAATTATTTATTCATTGAGATTTCTTGTATTTATGTATTTATTCAAAAGAAACGTTTGGCTGAAAAAGCAAAAAAGCAAATAAATGCCATGTTTCAGAATTGACTGGCCACACAAGCAAACACAGAAGGAAATAAATACCAGATTCATGAGCTGAAGTGACTGTTGTTGTTGCTGCTGCTGTTGTTGCAAGAGTTTCTGAATTAAGGCAGGAGACATATTACTAGTCCCTAATTGTGGGGACTGACCTCCAACCACACCAGTGGGACCCTGAAAGAGTTCAGCCCATCTTAAAACAAGGATGCCAATAGTGAGCAGTTTCAATACTTTTTTTTTCTTCAATTGTCTACTTCAGCATTTGGCACACTAGTTTTAAGGCATTACCTTTGGCATAACAATTGAAGAGACTATTTTACTCGTTTAAAAGAGATAAACAATTTCATTACAAAATTTAGCATTATTGCAGCTATCTTTCATCTTCATTATTAAAAAGTACATTTTCTTTTAAGGCCAGCTTTAATATTCACACTTCATTAACCTGCACAAAAGAAGGAAATCTCATTCTTAACTACCAATGGTTTTTTTAATGCATTTAGGTGCCCACTTTGTGTTACCACTATAATGAGATGCATTTTATTTACAAGGCCTTCACTCCCAGATAAACTTCACACTGTCCTCAAATCATGCATGTTCTCAAGGGATTTCTAGATGATTCTCCTTTCCAAATAACGGTGAAACAACAGATGAAAATAAAAACTTATTTTCATCGAACTTATAACTGCACTAATCAATATTTCATTGCCAATTTATTCAATCTCTTGATTTAAGCAACCCAAGTTTGCAATTCTAGATGTTTGAAATTGCAATCAATTGCTTTTAAATGCTGATTGTTTTGAAAATAATTGAACCATCTTAAAGATAATAGATTTTAAAAAAAGTAAAATAAAATGCAATTTAAAATTATGTAGGTGATTTTTATTTCATCACTAAACTTAAGGGGAAATATAAATAAACTTATCTAGGAAAACTGAACAAATAATATTTTAAGTTAAAAATTGTTTCTAAATAGCACATTAAAAAATTAACATTGTAAAGAAAGTAAGTGGGAATATTTTTATCATGTTTTATAATTAGATTGCTACATGTATCATTCCTCATCGCAACACAAGCATTTTAGTGTTTTATTTCACTCAAAAGATGTTATTTCTAATCACAATTAGTTCTTCATAATAAAAATTTCATAATTTTTTTTGATATCAAATTATAATTATTTCAATTAATTATTTTAAAATAAAAAAAGTATTTATACTTTTAATAATTTTTTTTAAATAAATATTCAAACTGAAGACATGATTTTTTAGCATTTAAGAAGATTAAAATTTCAGCCAATTTTAAATGTTATGACAGACAAATGCTATAGAGCAAAGTTAAGATAAGATTTTAAATTAAAATTACAAATGGTTTAAGAGGATCTACTAATTTCCTGTTCTACTTCAAAAACTGTTACATCGAAACATGACATTTTACTATTAACTAAATTTACTAAAGAACAGTTAGAATAATTATAAGTAAAAGAGCTTTTTTTTTAAAAAAAAAAAATATAACAATTTGAAAGATATGAAATACCTTGGGAGGTGGTTGTTTGAAATTGTGCTGCGCAGTGAAGTTGTGGAAATTATTGCTGGGAGGATGGAAAGTGAAAGAAGAATCCATATTATGGTCAGGAGTGTTCATGTCCTCATATGGATTGGCTGGTCTGACTTTTCGACCACCAAATCCATCTACTTCCATCACTCCAGGATGTAGAGAATGCAGTTCCACTGAAAAATGGTTACTCATAAGAATAAAGTCCAGAAAAAGAAAGAACCCAAATAAAATTAAGAACAGTTGTTATTATAACAGAATTTAAAAACACTATTATAATAAAAACTGTTGATATATGTGAAACAAAAAATCTACAATTGGAAAGCAGAACATGTAATAATAAAATTATTTTATAAATAGTGAAACAGGCAGAATTTTACCATATTTACAGTTGCCGAATTCAGAAGATGAGAACATAATAGAACAAAGGATTAAATAAGCTTTTCCTATGAATGATTTCAACCAAAGTTTCATTCACAACTGCCCCTTTCTTATATACTTTGAAACCTCATTTTTGCTTTAAAAAGCTGTTTCACATTGAATTAAACAACTTTTTAATTTAGAGTTCAGCCAAGAATGGGCATTAAAGAAACAAAAACTAATATCTTTTTACTACTAATTTATATATTTCCCTTTTCTTGTTTCATTTTTACAAAAACTACAATTAAATAATAATAAACGTTTTGCCATAAAGTAAAGCAAGTATTATTATTTCCTCTGAAAAAGACTACATAAACATGTTTTAAGCATGCACTTTACTCTCCAATCTCTCAAAAGCATTGAAAGATATAAAAAAACAACATACTCATGACAATGAATGCTATTTGCTAATTGATTTTCCCCCCATTTGTTATGAAAATTGTATATTGTAAAGTATTTATTGGTGTTTATCCTTGATTTTTATATCTGAAATTATAACTTTTTGAATACAAAATCAATCTGCACAGTATTCCCTAAATTTTTAAAAAGCAACTTACTTATTGCTTCATCATAATTCATGTTGCTGTTTCTCAGAGCATTTTCCACATCCTCTTTCTGGAAAAGAAAAAAAAAATTCTAGTGTTACATTAAACATTCCAATACAATTCATAAAATCTTTCGATTCACACAAGATTTCAGAAATAACGACAAATATTGTTTGGATTTGTACTAGGTTGTTTAATAAAATGCTGCAGATTAATGAATTTCAAAGGGGGAAAAAAGCAGTCGAATCTTTGCGCCATCATAATTTACATTTATTTAAAAAATTTAATAAGTAATTAACTCAGAAGATTACTTTATCCTTAACAATAAAAACAACTTTAGGCCTTTAATGTAAAGAAAGCATTTGGAAAATAAATGGAGCTAAGAAAAGTCTAGAAATTGTTTTATTGATTTGAAATCAGAGGAAAAGGCGATGTTAAATCTATTTTAGCTATAATCATAAAATAAAACGAAGAAAGACTTTTCCAATTGGGCATAAGAAACAGCCGTATGAAACAATTATATTACCGATCCCAATTCAGTGTCTGTAAACAAAAATTAATTAAAATCGAAGTATCGGATGTAAAAATATCGCTCTGGTCGGTTGCTACAGCTCAAAGTTTGGGTAATGGTCAGGGATTTAAAAAATGTTCATGTAAAACCCAGTGTGTCAATAAAAAATGTTTCTTTTTAGAAATAATGCTCTTTGTAATTCTGTCATTTTAGTAATCCTTGTAGTAACAAATGATTTTAAGGTACGTTTCCATAAGTACCATTTATACGTTGAATAAATTAGATAAATTGCTTCTTTTTCATTTTAATTGTCTATCAGTTTATTTATAGAATACCTAGTTATTTTTTTTAGATAAATTGCTTATTTTACACTTTAACTGACTCTCATAAGTTAATTAATAGAATACCTAGTTATTTCATAGAATAACTAGTTAAAGTATCAAATTAATAACATATTACACAATTTAACGGACCTGATCAGTTATTTCATGGAATAACTAGGTATTCTATAAAATAACTGCATTATACACTTTAACGGTAACAGACATACTTAATGATTACAATGAATTGCAAAGGTGTGAAAATTGGCCCAGCTGCTGAATTAAAGGACCAAATTTTATTTTTAAATATCTTTCTGGAATGTAGATAGGTATTCCTGCTGATATATCTAGAACTTATGTGCTTTTATATGAACTAAAAATAGACAAAATCCTTACGCTAAATATTTAATTTAGTTATTATAAAAAGAAACTCATGTCCCCATCCCTTCTTCATGGAGAAAGAAGCATTTTTCATGAAAAGAGATAGCAATTAAGAGGAGTGGACCACTGATTATCTATACATGTATTATAGTTTTCATCAATTATTATTCATAAAGTGATTATCGTTAGAGTATTAATTCATTAAATTTTGCCAGTTATTTCATAAATACTGTGGATATAAGAGAATATAGAAGACATAGAATTACTTGCATTTTAAAAGACATGTTACTAATAGAATGATGGATATATAAAGATCCTACCGTAGTAATTTTATGCTTGACACATTATATTGTCTTCCCTGGAATTAATCATATGAAGATTATCACAACTAGCACTTGAGTTGATTAAACAATATTAAGGAGAAACTAGGTGATATATTTGACCAAGAGTTTTGGAGCAATAAGATCTAATTACAATTATTTCTGCATTATAGAACATTGTATCCATGAATATGCAGCTAGAAGTTATGGAATTCAGGTGACTCGCAGCATAAATCTTTTTTATCGATCTGGGAACGACAAATGCACTTTGCCATCATTGGTTTCATTTCCTCCAAAACAATGATCTCAAATTTTTCACACTCTTCCACATCTGACTTTGATTTTCCACATATATGAGTGTGCTCAGCATATTAACACAAAGACTTTTTTTTATATTGAATATATTTCACAATTTTCAACTGATTCATTGGGCAATGGTTTTCCTTTTCTTCCATTGTTCAGATAATATGACATAGTATGGCTGATATTATTATTCAAACAATAAAGATAAGGAATCGAAAAAGTAATTTATATTGAAAAGTAAATAATCGCAACACATAAGATATTTATAGATGTCTTTAACAATTAAAATTAAATGGTCAAACATCCTTCAAACAAAATTAAAACAATGTATATAAAACCCATTCTTCACTTACTATGAAAAAACAGTTTTTGAAATTCAAAACATATTCACACACACATCAAAAAGAAACAGTACCACAATTCTATTAAAATGAACTTGCATATCTTAATTACCACTTACATTCAGACAGTAAAAAATACGGGTGTTGCCAATCTTTATAGCTAACTAATGTTATTTGAAAACTGTAAAAGAATATTTATATAAAATGACTGGAATTTTAAGTTGAACAATTGTATGTCCACCTGAAATTTTTAAATTTAGAAATTAAAAGGTTACTTACTCTATAACCCATTTCTGTCAGAATTCTGAACTGCTTGCTGGCATGTACAATGTCTTTACACAAAGGCTTGCCACCCTTTAAAAAAATTCATAAAATTCAAGCACAAATATAGACAAATAGTGATATGAAAGCAGCACTAATGGTTGTAAGAATATTAACACTCAAAATGAATAACTAAAAAATCATTCTCCTTCCTCTCATATGCAAAATATAATGAAAACATTATAACTGTCAAATGATTTGAGATTTGGATGAATCTCTATATTTTATGCCCATCCAAGTTTAACAAATGGTCGAAACACCAACATTGTAGATTTCTATTAAATTTTGAATGAAACCCATTAAAAGGAAACCTGCTTGGCCATATAAGTACAAACTCGAGTGTAGGTACTAATCAAATTTACAAGTAAATCCATTAATGGGTTGATTGAAAAGGTTCCAACAAGCAATTAAATGCAACGACCTTAACTTATAAAAATTTTTAAGAGATTTTTGAGACTATGCTTTCAGTTTTAAGATCAAATTTAGGTTTTAATCAGTTGGAAGCAACATGTCTAAAACACAACTTTGATTTTCATGTACCTAATGTTAAATACCAGGGATTAATCACCAAAGATCAGGCAATGGATTCTTTAAAAATGATAGGTTCATGTCAAATATCTGCATTTATTAACTATTATTTGCCAATGTTATGCAAAGCATTCACAGCTTTATTGAAGGCCTATATACTTATGCAAAAGGAAAGGGATAAGACTTTGAACAGAATGTGATAAAATTTTGAGGTATCCAATTCCGCTTTTTCTACATGTATTCCATAGCAGTGAAATAATTTAATTTAAATATATTACAGTTGTTTTGCCTTCCACATTCCAACTTTTAACATGGGAAGAAGACATTAAAATCTGTTTGTGATTAAAAATTGAACCATCACATAAATTTTCAGTAAATATATTAGAAACCAATCTAATTCAAATATATTGCCTTTTGCAAGATTTTTTTTTTAAATAATGACCAGACATTATGTAAAAAAAAAAGTAAATAACATAGAACCTTTTCAGTTTTGAATTATTTTTTGTTACACTCATTATATTAAATTTAAAAAGGTAGAAAGCTTTATTCATCTGCATCTTTATTGAAATAAAAATTTCCCATTGCTATACTTAAAATTTCGGCACTTATGTATTAGACAGTCAACCTTTATCACGAAATTTGAAGGTGTCACAAACGAGTTATTAAACCACCAATAATGGTAAAAAACCATTATTTTTAAAAAATTTCAAACCTTAACTATCGTCCCCCATTTTGTTGGTTTCCTTGGCGTCAACAGTTTATCGCCAATGAGTTACTAAACTGTTGTCATCGACAGTCCAACACGTAAGTACCAAAATTTCTTCCCTATCTGCTATTGTATCAAGTTGACAGAAATTTCATTAGATCCACAAACAATTATTTAAACCTAGTGAAAATCTATTCTATGTAAGAAATCACCTTCATACTATATTTACAGACAAAATACATTGCTTCGGGAGGACAGCATTATTTAATTTCAAGAATTTAGATATGTCCATTCTTACACTGAGAGTTATGCTTGATGATGTTTATAATTCAATACTTACAAAACTATGAATGGGGGCATAATATTCATAAAAATTTGAAAACTACATGCTAAAATGTTACTTAATTTAAACTTCTAATAAATTCATAAGGTTTAAGAAGATTATTGATGTTATATGCAATAAAACGTAAATTTATTAATGTTGTGATTATATACAATGGGGCAAACAATTGAGGATACACCTTACTTTTACTTGATAAATCCAACTTTCAATAGAAATAACACATTAACTAGAAGTGCAAATGTGTTTTTATTTTCACAAGTAACAAAGGGGTTAATTTACAGTAAAAATAATGAAAATCAACAAAAAAATATCTAAAATTAAAAATTTCACAAGTATTTGAAATAAACATAGGCAGATCTTTACCTCAAAAAATTGAGGATACACCAATGAAATTTGTGTGACATATCACATACAAAGACAGTGTCAATATTTGGTTGCATGTCCTCTGACTTTTATAATGACCTCCAAACGTCTTGGTACCGATTCGACCAATTTTTTGGTGGTATGTGGAGATATTTTATCCCATTCTTCTTGTAACACTTGTTTTAAATAGGCGTTGTTCCTAATTTGGTGTTTTTGGGCTGCTGTTTCGAGTGGGGCCCACAAATTTTCTATGACATTGATGCCAGGGGACTGTGGTGGTGTGTGCAATTGCTGTTTACAATGAAAAAGACACCACATTTTGAAATTACGTGCCGTATGTTTGGAGTCATTGTCTTGCTGGAAAATAAAATTTCCATTTAAACCTAATTTTTTTCAATTTCTTTAAGATTGTTGTTGAGTATATCTATATAAAGCTTATGATCCATTATGCCATCTATAAAAACTAAATTTTCTACCCTTTTTGAAGGCATACAACCCCAAACCATGACGGAGCCACCACCATGTTTAACTGTAGGACGTAAATTTTTTAGATCCAAAGCGGTGTTCGGCTTTCTACAAGCGGTGCGACTGCCATCACTTCCAAAAATGTTAAATTTACTTTCGTCACTAATATAACTTTCTTCCCAAAGTTATGTCTTCAATTGATGAGTTTTTGCAAACTCCAAACACTTTTTCTGATTTTGTAAGCTTATGAAAGGTTTCTTTCTAGCTACTCGACTGCTATATCTAGCATGTCTAATCACATTTACCACAGTTTCGGCGCTTCTTCTACTGCCCATTATTCGAGAAGTTTCTGCAGCTAGTTTGACTGCACTTAGTTTAGGATCAATCTTGATATCTTTCAAAATTTTCCTTTTGGCTACATCACTCAGAATACTTTTTCATCCTCTTCCACTTTTATTTTCAATTAATCCATCGCTTTTAAATCTTCCAATGATTTTCTGGACACACGAGTGGCTTCTACCGACAATTTCAGCTATTTCACGATAAGATTTTCCTTTCTTAAATAACCTTAGTATAAATTTTCTTACATAAATACCGGTCACTCTCCGAGGAACTATTTTTCATTTAAAGTCACAACTTTAAATTCACATAATCAACTTCAAAGGACAAAAGTTGTATTCGAAAAGGTTTTAAATTAAATTGGCCAAACTTAGGCTTTTATAGTAGCGAGCAGAAAAAAAAATCTAGTGATATTTAAACAAAAATTTCATTGGTGTATCCTCAATTTTTTTGAGGCAAAAATCTGCCTATGTTTATTTCAAATACTTGTGAAATTTTTAATTTAACATATTTTTTTTTGTTGATTTTCGTTATTTTTACTGTAAATTAACCCTTTTGTTACTTGTGAAAATAAAAACACATTTTCACTTCTAGTTAATGTGTTATTTCGATTGAAAGTTGGATTTATCAAGTAAATGTAAGGTGTATCCTCAATTGTTTGTCCCACTGTAGATATTTTTAAGAAAAA
Organism: Argiope argentata; assembly: GCA_026289955.1. Classification (NCBI taxonomy): domain Eukaryota; kingdom Metazoa; phylum Arthropoda; class Arachnida; order Araneae; family Araneidae; genus Argiope; species Argiope argentata. Next base: position 3,637,640 of record JAOUZG010023451.1, on the reverse strand, counting down.
AATTTGATGTGCTAACTCTCCTATAAGAAGTCATATATATCAAATTTAGAAGTTAACATTTTATTTATTGTGCAAATGTAATTTTAATTCTGATATTTTAATTCTCCATCACAAGATAAACTCAACTAGTTCTTGGAATTCAGGGAATAATTCATTTGCAATTATTGAACACTAATTCAATGAAATAATTTATTTGCAATTCTAATTACACAAGGGGTGTTCAAATGAAAATTTACGAAACATCATAACAATATAACCATTAACATATTTGGAACATGTAGAAATACATATACGGATGTAATAGGAAAATTGAAGGAGAGAGCAAAGGCTCTTATTAAGAGCACCCTCCAACTGACATGGCAGTGCATGTGATGACAGGTCAACACAGGCATAAGAGAACCATTAACTCTGATGTGAGCTGCAAGAGATTCCTAGACTATTCAAGTCCATCAAGAACAAAAGAGCGGGGCTACTCACAGACAGCATGAATCCGCACAATTCCAGGGTCACAAAAATGGAACTGGCTAAGTTCAAGTGCAAGCAGATCGACCATCTGTCCTACAGCCCAGCAATTTTCATGTATTTATTCTCATAAAAAATATCTGAAAAGGAAGAACTTCAACTTGAACATCAAACTTAAGGATGCTGTGAAGGACTGGGTTTTGCCACAACCACAGGAATTCTCAAAACAAGGAATCCTTCAGCATGTTTCAACGAGATCGTTGTGGTCAGGCCTATGGTGCATACTTTGAATGAAGTCTTCATTTCATACCTTGTAAACTGATTTTATGTCCTTTTCTGTCAACATTATTTCACAATAAATAATGTAAGTAATATCTTTTCAACAGCAGAGTCTGTGTTCATAAGCCAGGCATCAATATTAGTTTTTTTTAAAATCATAGTATCTTCTTGAAATCAGACTTGAATAATATCCTGAAGTTCTAAAAAGTTAAAAACTCATGTCCACTTATCACTCATTTCCTCTTCTTATTGTATTTTTTGTGAAAAAAAATATAGATATCACAATTAAGTTAACATTGAGGTAAATTCAAAATTAAGCTTCATTCTCTAAATTATTCTACAAACATGAAAGTTGGAAAACTTAGGGAGGCAGACAATACCAATAAAAATTTTAATTGGATAAAATTTAATAAGTTTTATGCAAATAGTACCATATTAAAATGTCATTCTTATTTTTTTGCTTAAAAATAATTTAAAATTGGCCAATCAATTTTTTACTGACCTCATTTGGGACTGAAACCTTTAGTTGACGAAGCTTTAAACAAAATGGAAAGGCACAAAAATTAATAATGGTTGTAAATGTCAAAATGAGCATAAATACATATAGAGAGAACAAACTTTAAATTATAACAATATTACAATTTACTGGTCCTTTTAAATGAAGCAACAATTCAAAAAAGAAACAATGCAACTAGTTTAAGTCACCAAGAGGCCAATTACTTAAGGTCCAAGTTTAGCAGCCAGAACTTTTTTAAAAATATTAAATCGCATTTATAATTTTTGAAATGGCTTTAAAAAAAATAATAAATGCAAAAAATTACAAATAAATGCAAAAAATCTGCATTACAACCAAACATGAAGAGATAAATAGTTTGCATGGCCAATTGGAAGAATTCAGTACTGTTTACTTATGAATAATAAGCACACCTGTTTAGCAGGTCCCAACCAGGAACTTGTATCCACTTGCCCATCAGCCCAATTAGAATTAGCTTTTGGTTTGGCACCCCAGCACACAGAGTTATTGGGATCATTCCATCCCACATATTGGCCAGCTTGAGACACATTCTTCATTGGGTCATCATTCCAATTGCCCATAGTACCAGTGGGCATATCCTGCCAAGAATTGCGACCAGCACCAGTCGGTTGAGGCTTGGTCCAGCTGCCATTGTCCCCACCTTTGCCAGGGATACGGAGCATACCTGGCATTCCACTTGGGCCAATCGGCATCCCACCAGAAATAGGTTTGGCAGTCGGCATATCTTTCCAGTGGGACACCTGGTAATTAGAGGTCTACTCAGTGAAGCTACGTTTCTACGAAACAATAGAACAATAACAAACTAACAAGAAGAGAAAGCCTTGAAAAAAATGGGTTGTTAACTATAGAAAATGCTAAAATATTAAGATGTCTTTTTACTAAATTTTCAAACAATAACTTCCAATGAAATATAATTTTTAAGCTTTTAAAAATTTCTCTCTCAACAATACTGGTTTGTAGATATAGTACTTTTTTTTTATTTAATAATTTTTTGAGCACTTGTGCAATACAAATAAGCAATTATGCAGATCAGTATGAAAATTAAGAGATCTCAGTTTCCATAATTCAATTTTGATAGGGTATTTCTATCAATATTACAGCTATGACATAATTATTTTGTATACATCGTTACAGTTAATTTTAAAGCAAACTTTTACTGTATTTAACTTTATAAGAAGTATCAGTAGTAATGAATATATAAAGCATGTCAATCAACTTTAAAAATTAATACAAATTTTAAATGTTTTAGTACATTATTCTAAGACAGTGTTGTCTTTCAAATAAAAATCGTAAACCTCAATGACTAAAGAAAATATTACTTCTTGAATGATTTATCCCTAAAGTCCCAAATCTTTCTTCATCTTATACATAAGCACTTAAAATAGTGTTTTTTGGCCATTCTAAATATGTTACATCAATTATATTCCTGTTATTTACTAAAATCTCTTCTTGTAGACTTGACTAATCATTCATAAAAAGTGTATCTCCCACTTTGATATACAGTCAAATGCGAATTGGCATAATCTAGATAAACTGGATATAAGTTAACCACCTATATTTTGGCAAATATTAATTTGATTCATTTTAAGTTCTATATAGTTTTAAATAATTAAACATTTTATTTAAACACCTTTTTAAGTTATAAGAGATTAAATATTATAGATTTTGTAATAGAACATGACTAGACATATTCCAAACAGTATTTTTTTAGTAACTTTTTAAAAAAATCAAATATACTCCTAAACTCAACTTATGTTCTATTACATGCCTTTCACAAATGTATACTAAATCAGACAGTTGAATTTATATTTTTTAAATTAAAAGCTTATTAAAATTAAATTATTTAATTAAATAAAGGCTTTCTCATTAAAACTCTTTTACGAAGCACAACTCACTTTTCCTTGTCGTTGTGGATTTCCCCATGCAGCAGTACCATCATCATAGGCACCAGTTGTACTACGACGCAGAGGAGGAGGTGATGGAGGTTCCCAGCCTGAGGGAGGAACTTCTTTTTTAGGTGTTGCAGCAGGAGACCAATTTCCAAGGGGACGGTTTCGGGATGACCAAGAAGCCTCTGAACCACCATCTGAAAAGGCAATAATCAGTAAGCTTATGTATTTAAAATAAGCAAAATCTCAAAAGGTTTTTCAATAATTTATTTTTTGTTGTTGTTTAAAATTTTTGGTCCCCCCCTCAAAAATATATTCAGTAGATAACAAATTGCAACATAATACAATTTTAAACCCATTTCAGAATTTTTTTTAAACAGTCTCATAAATATACCAGCATTATTGATGGAAGAATAGTTACACCTTTCCTTACTCTCATCCCCTTTATGGCATTTCCCTTCCTTTCTAATATGTTTTTATTTCCATCAGCATAATAAAATAAAATTATTATGCTCAAAACAAAGGAAACTGAAAATTTCTTAAAATATATAAACTACTTAATAGATTAATAGAATAGACAGATTACTTACTAAATAGATTGACGTAAAGCAGACTTCTTGTTTTAAAACTAAAGAATTAAAGATTCCCCCCCCCCACCCCATTATCTGCAATAATTTATTAAAAAATAGATTAATAGGTGTCACAATATTTAATCTCAAGCATTACAAAGATATATTTGGGTTGTTATGTAATTATCACTCATTTGCAAACAAAATAATTTACATAATACCTTTTCTTCAAAACAATGAGAGTAACTTTCCAGATTCAATTCAATTTCATGAACATCCCCAAATACTAACCTCCCCATTGAGATTGGTTGTTATTCCAATGTTTCTCTTGGCCTGTGCTTCCACCCCACATGCTACTTCCAGTATTATTGTTATCAGGCCAATGGGTGGGGTTAGGCATAGTTCCACCTCCACTCTGCCACTGACTGCTACTCTGTTCCTCTTCGCCCCAATGTCCTCCAATATTTGTGGCAGGAGTATGACCCCATGGAGGAGGTGGTGCTGTTGTGGGAGTGGCTACGGCAGGAGCACCACCTTTGTTCATACGCAGATTAGTCTCCCAGATTTCTGTACCATTGTTAGGGGCCCGCCAAGTTGTACTCTCTTTTGAGCCATCTTGAGTATTGTCATCTACTTCCCATGGAGTATCTTGGTTTACACCCTAAAACATGAGAAATTTTAATTACATCTTCACTACATTTTCTATGAGCACATTCATTTGAATTTTTATAAATTTTATTTAAGTTGAAAGTTACTAATTACATAACTTACGATTACTTTGGTCCCAGTTAAAAGAATTCATCTAAATTATAAGATATTTCCCAGCATACTACAATGAAGGTAGAGTTATGATAATAATCAAAATCACACTTTATGAAACAATATTGTAATAGTGAATGGACTTGCAGATCAACCAGGCTTTAAATAAAAATGGAACATATACAATATGTATTTACATATAACTACAGTTAATCAAACAAAATCAAATCCAGCTTCAACAAACTATAACAGTGACAAACTAGTTAGCTCAAGATATTATATGACAAATCGATTCAGACTACTTTATAGTATTTTGAGTCAGCTAAATTCAGGAAGCTTCACCAGTCAAAAATACTACATGCATGCCATACTAACTTGATGAAAACATGCTTATAAGCAATTCCTCTAGTGGCAATTGTAGTATTAAATACTTGAGACTCTAGAATTTTCTAGAAAGGCATACGAATTTAATGATGTCATATTGTCAAATAGATCACCATGTCTGTCATCAAACTGCCAAATTTTGCTGCAAATACCTCATTAAAAAGAAAACATACTTAAAATGAGAAGAATTTGTGACAATATAATTATAATCGTAACAATTGTTAATGGACCCCCCCCCCTTGTAGGAAGCCAATACAGGCTCTGCAATAACAATAGGCAGCTATTCTATCTTGGAAAGTTTTGACTCTTTTGAAAAAAATTTAGTGACTTATTCTACAGTATTTTACCATACATGATGGTCAGATATATAGATACTGAGGAAAACCTTTTGTGGCAGCAGAAACTACAAATCTTTACTTCTAATTACTTTGTTACACTATTTCTCCCTCATAATTGAAATGGGAAGGGAGGTACTGTCTTATTGCATTCAGTCCTAACACACATTAACACAACAATTCAAGGAATTACTGTCTGTTAAAAAAAATGCAACAAAGGTTTGAGGTTAATAATATACTTACATTTTGCCCCCATCCTTGACTAAATGCAGCCTTCTTCCTGAGCTCTTGGGCTTCTTGTTCTGCACGATCACGGGAAGATGGTGCAGCTTCTGGAGTTGGTTCTCCCGGTAGTCCTTTACCTGCTGCCTGTGCCCAGGATGAAGTCTGAGGCGGCTTTGTGGGTGTTTCTGGAGAATGGGGGATAATTCAAATTAAAAGGAACATACATCACTACACAAGCAATTATAAATAATAGGAGTCAATCGATATAAAATAAGTCGAATACTTCAATTATGGAAAACAGATGTTATTGCACATTATAAAGTAATGTAGAGTTAAATGATATCTGCATTTATTGTTGATTGATATCATACGAGAAGAGTTTATTTGCAAATATACTTATATCAAGAAAATGGAAGACGAAAATGACAAGCCTCCTCTTTTTGTTAAAGTTTTGTTGAAAAGGTATAAATCACTTAAATAACTATACATGCTTTGCTTTTGATTTGTCAAAATCAATATGTATTTCTAAAAGAATTTACCCAGCATACATAGTCCATAGCCAGCATTTTGGAGTCAAAATGACACCATTTTGAAAATTTTCACTTTCTTTATAAGATTAAGGCAGCAATTCCAAAGTAATCTTTATATATCCCTAATTAAATACAAAATAGAGATAACAAATAGTAGACTAGATGATGTTGATGAGAAGTAATGATGTAAGTGGGAAACAAATTTCATTTGATAGTAAGTATACTTGTGTGATGTCAAGGAGAGGGGGGGAAGAAAAGAAAAAGAGGCATTTTTCTGTTAGCTAGGTGCAGCAAAAAGTCACATAAGAAATTTAATGCAATTCTACTTTGAGATTTTTCACTTGCACCCGGCTGAGGGAAAAGTACCGAAAAAGAAATTAAAAAATTAGCTAACTCATTGCCCTTTTTACACATTAATTCAGTATTCCATAAATTTTTTTTAGAATATTGGAAAAAAATACAAATGATTTCAGGTATGACTCTTCAAATTAATTTTTTTAAAAAAAGATGATCCTGCTTAGGTCAGTATGTAGGGTAGGCAATTGTGCAAAATTAAATTAAATAAGTAAACACTAATGAAAAAGGAAGCCTGGAACCTGATTTACAAGTTTGCAACAACTGCAATAAACTCTGATTACTGACAAATGGAGCAAGGAAAAAGAATATTTGAGACTACTTGGAATAAGAGGAATTGCAAAATGATTTGAAGCTGAAAAATTTAACTATTAACAATGAAAATTTCTATCATAACATCCCAGAGAGAAAGTTAATATTTAGCCCTTCTAACTACATATTATACCTGAAAGCAGGAAGATGAAAAACTAATTTCAATACAGACACAAAAGTACAATGAAAGGGTACAGATCTTCTAACACAAAATAAATCAGTATGCTGTTTTCCTTTCTTTAAAAACTAAGCTTCATTTTCTTATTATTAAATGCATAAAGAAATTAAAAGTAGTATAGTCTTATACAAAATAGGACCCAAACAACTTTAAAATGTAGAGTAAACTTAAGTAAAAAAGAAAAAAAATTACCAGCATTTGATCCTCCACTTATGTCTGTAGCACCAGGCCGCCCAGACCATGCTCCAGTACTACTAGGCCCTTGATTTCCACTCCAGCTTCCAACCATTGAGCTCTCACCACCACCAAGAAGTCCAAGACGAGGCATAGGTGGTCTTCGCTCACCTTTCTCCTCTTGACCACCTGTTGCACCCAAGAGACCCGAGAAAGAGTTATTGTCATGATCCATGTTTTCATCCTTTCCCCTGTTATTCTTGTTATTATCTGTCCAATTTGAGCCATTTTGCCAACCTGAATATGAGGAATCCGAGTTTCCATTTTCTCCTTCCTGGTTAAAATTGTACGATGGGTTGCTGCGATAGGCAGCTGCGCCGAAGGCTGATGCAGATGCATCGCCATAGCGCGCAGTCGAATCCATTTTTGCCTGCATCTATGAGCTTGAAAGACGTTGGTATTGCCCGCTGCGACTAGCGCAGGGCATGGAAGAACGTGAAAAAGGGATGAGGTGTTGCCACACCAAGAGTTTGTTTTGAGCTAAGTTATCACAGACTAAACAGCGTAGGGCACTAGCAACAGCTCACCTTCGCCAAAGCTGCAATAAAATAAGCCATTTCAGCAAAAATCCTTTGAGATGATTATAAAAACAACATAATTATTTAATGATTAATTCTAAGACACAAAGCATTTTTATGTATACATAATCTCTAACACATATTCATTTTACAGATAATTTATATGTCCTTTGCCTTCAACATTTCTTCAGAGTAATTATCAAAAGGAATACACAGAATATTGCAATAATCAATTTAAAAAGATCAAATGCAAATACAATGCAAATTAGATTACAAATGTTCTTTTTTTTTCTCTTCCCAATAAAGCTTCATTTATAATATTGTAAAAAATAGAATCTAATATTTGAGCTATGAAAATTTTAATATAGAGAGCAATTATTCTGCAATTTTCATGCATCTGGTAAATTATCCAATTTTAAGCATGAATTTTCAAAATATATTAATCTTATTCATGCTATAATTAAAAAATTATAATTGGCATTCATACAATAGGCATTTATTATTTTTTTATTTATTGTAAAACTGATGAAAAAGATTCTATCAAAAGTATGAAAATACTAACCGTATCGCATGGAATATGAGTAAAGATAGCTGCTTATCACTAGATCAGAAGAATTGCACTTATTCCCACTCAGGTACCTAGAAGGGAGAAAAAAAATTATCCTAAATATTTAAACTTATATCTTATCTATTTAAGTCTAAATTCAGGGCAAAAGCAAAATGTCTTTAAACATATTCCGTCACATTTACAGAAAAATAAATTTTTGAAGTATTATAACAAGAAATACAAATAAATAAAGTTATTCTATATAATGAATATTTTTCAGCGAGTTCTTAAGTTTTCATAATCATAATCTATGGATATTTTATAGGGGATATCATAATTTTGTACTGTAATCAGACGACTCCCACCACCTATAAGACATGAACATCTTACTAGTAAGAGGATATTTGGACCTGATGATTTATCAGGCACAAGACCCACTTACACAGTAATATATGAGAGTCTGGTACGCCACGGAACCCTCTGGATTCGCAGCAGAGAACTTACCAACTGGCCTTTCATTTACATTTTAAATAGAAGTTTCAAGTACACCAATTATTGGATGTTCAATCAAAATTCTGATCTGGTTTAAGCTGTTCAAAGAGTAGTTGGTGAATAAAGGGAGGAAATATTGAGGTAAATAGACAGATAATATTTGCAAGCTCTTAAAAAACAATGAAAAAAAAAAGAAAGTTTAATTCAATACCTGCATAATAAGAATTTATATAAAGATTTAAAAGAAAAAGACCCAGGTTGCAGATATAAAAAAAATTCAAAAAATCCCATTTCTTTTGTATTCATTAATTATTCTTATAAATTCATTCTTATTTTAGAGAGAGGAGGAGAACTAGTTGTGAAAAATATTTCAGAACATTTTTTAATAATTTAAGAAATTTTTGTAATATGATTTTCTAAAATTTTTTCATCAATTTTTCAAAAGCGTTTACTTTTTAAACTAAATTTAGTGAGTTGTTAATTTTTAATCTATTAATTATTTTTATATAAAAATTAATTGATTAGTTTAGACTTTTTCACCTCAGGAATTATACTGAATTAATGAAAAAAACTTAAATCATTACAAAATTAAAGTTAATTGGAATGTTTTTTAAGTTGAAGTTAAAAGTTAATTGGAATGAAGTTGTGAAAGAATTTATACAACTATTGTTAAAATTCTTTAGAAAAATTATTCTGAAAGTATTTATCTTGTTGCTCAGTTTTCATTATTTTATAAACTTTTCTTTTATCTTAAACTACCCTCCTTCAGTGACCAGCCAGTACGCCGGAATTAACACTCGCTAAAATGTACAATTAATATTTTATGCAACTTGGCATCATAACAGGTTTTTCAGCAAAATATTTTTAAACTTCAAATTTTGATCGTCATATAATTTACTTATACTCTTATATAGGCCTTAAGATGCTCTGTTCACTGTACTACATTTTTCTTTTTTTATCTGTGCCACTAAATTTTAATTTTAAATTAAAGTGGAAATAATAAACTGCAATTGATAAAATAACATTTTTAAACAGAATCTAGGCTTGTCTTTAAAAAGTATGAGAAGTGAGAGCAGTTGTTCGTCATTGAAGTCTTACATGCCCTACAGAATAATATTCATGAATTTTATCATCTCAAAGAATTATTCAGCAAAAATTACACGGATTTTTTTGCCATTTGCTCAACACAATCCATTTGCTTTCGTTCTTTATGTTGCTGCACAGTCAATAAGATTGAAAATTAGATTTCTTTGTAGCATTTCCAGTTCTTTGACCCAAATTGCATTTTACAGACAGTATGGGTCTATACTGAAACACACAATTGGCTTTCGAGAGAAGTGAAAATTTAAAAACAGTGAAGAAAATGCTGCATGCAGCAGGAGTAATGATGGCACACAAACATTTTTTTCCTTTTTTCCCTCCTTATTTCCTTACTGCAAACACTATTATTTCCCTTTTATGCTTTAATCAGTAACAATAATCAGTAAGGTAATTTTTAATTTTCTGTATTATTTTAATTCAAAATGAATCTGAAAAATCGATTAATTAACAATGTTTAATTTCAAATGCTTCAAACACTAAAAAAATAAAGAGAATGGCTTGAAACTATCGGTCGAAAACATGCCTAACCTCATTAGTATAGCAAAAAACAAACCGAAATCTTATTTATTTGGCGGGAAAGTAAGAATACCGTCGTTTTTACTACCTTTCTTGCAGTTTTCCCTTTTTTTCTCTCTATAAGAACCTTCCTCATGTCTTAAAGAAAATATTTTTTTTAAAAAAAATTAGCCAAATTTGTCAAATTGTTCTGGAGTTTTCGGCTTAGCTACAGATTTGGCAATTCATTTTTATTTATATAGATAAGAACATCTTGATAAAAGTTCACCTGTATTTTTATTTGTATCACTTCTCAAAATTAAAAAAAAATTGTCAATGCATTTAACAGTTTAATTAGTATTTTCCACTGTATGCAAGTGTATCTAATAAATTAATATCTCCAGCTTTCTTCAATTTCAAGTTAGAACAAATAATTCCTAAAATCAGAGTGGTAAAAAGTGAGGGAACTAAATTTTAAGCCTGAATTCTTTAATTATATTACTAATCATATGTGATTTTATAAGGGTAGTTGTTATATTTAAGAGAATATCTTGGCCTTCAGCATTTTCATGTTATAGGATGAAAATGCAGAAGGTGTCAGATAGTCAATCCTTTCATTCTTCATACTGTAGCTCATAGATCTTAGGCATACTACTTACATATTATGTTGAGAATTACTCATATACAGAGCCTCACTAAGATGGGGACATACAGAGCAATTGCATAGAACCGCCCAACAAATCGAATAGAGAGCTTATTTTACTTTTCCTTTTTTAACAAACTTTTTCTAACATTGCTTTTCAAAGACAAAAAAGACAGAAGAAGGCCCCAACAAAATTTTTACCCCATGCTCCAATGAGGCTAAGTTGGGCTCTGCTCATAGATAATATACTTTTGAAGCATAAATCTGGCACAAGTTTTTTTCCCAAATATGAATTTTTCAAAGTCTCCAAACCAAATCAAATCATTTTAATGAATCAAATCAAAGGTAATTAACCAGTAAAAGAGGTTACTGCAACCTCTTTTACTGATTAACGGATTGAAAATCAATTGAGCATTGGTATGATTTATGTGAACAACCCAGTATATATAGCATGCATATCTCTGAAATATTTATTTTAGCTTCTGAAAACCTATTTCACTATACATAGTTACCTCTGTTTAGTTAATTAATAATTAATACATTTCCATTTGATCTCCACCTTTAATATATTACCTTCACAAACTTCACATCATAATTTTTCAATATCTTATTTTTTAAAGCTAATCACTCTTCTGTCACACAGTATTTTTTTCAGCATATATATATATATATATATATAAACTTTCCAAATGTTTCCTGTGGAAATTTATTTGTATGCTTTCTCAAGAAATACTTTTTTTCCCAATAAAAGTTTAACTTTTGTCAAGACAAAAAGAAATTTTTTAGGAATGGCATTTTTCTTCTTTTTACTAGGCATAGATACCTTGGATTGTTTACTGTATAACACAACACTTATGAACAATTGCAATATACAGGTCTTTAAAAATACTTTCTACATTTCTTCAAAACTTTCACATCGCCAAATACTTATGAGTAAGATCCAAAATTTCAATTGCCTTTGGTGACCCTTTAATAGAGTGAAGAAGAAATTTAAAAAATTTCATTACAACTTTTCCAAAGAAAAATACAAAATTATGCACTATTTCATATGCTTGATTGACTAAAATTTTAACATCGCTCTTTACTTATTTCTATGAAATACAAAAATTTCAAGGTTTAAGAGACCAAAAAAAAAAAAAGAAGATATGCAATTAATTTTAATTTTTTAAAAGTTAATAAAATCTTTAAAAGAAATAGAAGACAAATGCATGTAACTGCAGCAAAAGGAAAAGATTCTTTTTTCAGCTAACATTGACGAGATCTTAAAGTGGATAGATAAATAACAATCGTTTTCTTATGAACTTTCATAATACAATTTTATTTACATCAGCATCTATTAGGTACAAAAATTTAAAAAAAAAAACATTTTAACAATTTTAAGTAAATTTTTTGTAAAAATTTTTTTTAAAAAAATCTATATGATTATTGCTTACCATAATAAAAAAAATCATTTCTAATATTATACTCAATAATGATAAAATAATATCTAGTTTTTAACAGTGGGCCAAATGTTCCAATTTTTGGCAATCTTCCATATATATATATATCACTCTAGAAATAAAGCTAATTCAATTTTGAAAATTTATCAAAAATTTTAATAAATAGTATTTTATTTAATAATATTTAAAAATTATTATGTATAAGAAAATCATACAAATTATTGTTCAAATGCAGCGAATATAACACTTATCGATAAAACAAGCTTGCGAGCCAGTCGATCGTTATTTACAAGCGTTTGAACCTCAGATATTGGAAGGGAAATACACATCCAAAAACGCGTCCTAGATAGAACACAATATAAAAGTAATTTTTTTTAAAGAAATTTTAATAGACTAGTAGAAAATCTGATACTCTACAGATCAATCGATTATAATATTTACAGCCAAAAGGCTGCATCGTCGACTGAAAAGAGCTCAGATCACAAGTATTGGGAAAAATAATGGCCGATCTCCCCCCCCCCTATTCCTCCTTCTCCAAATAAACATTGAGGAAGGACGATGCAGAGAAGTGTTTCGACTAGGGCACAAAATCTACACCTGGACAATGTTTTCCTCTCAACCGAATTAAAACACTCACCTGTCTCATGAATAGAAAGCTCGCAATATTCGTCAAGGTGCACCCATTTAAGCTCTTGCTGCTGCGTAGATTAGGACGCAAAGACAACTCCTATCCGCCACGCCATTCCGTCACAGCGCTCGATAAATGCCGTAGTCCCTTTTCAGTAGGGTTGCCGACAGATAAAACATTGGCGAGCATTTGGCGATTTCTAAAGGAAACAGGACCGAGTGCAAACACTACAGTTTCATGTGTAATCGAAAAGTCTAGGAGAAGGGATGCGAGGGGGAGGGGGAAGGGAAAAAAACACCGAAAGGAATTGTTTTTTAAGAATGAAATATATATTAAGCATTTTTTTTTAAACATTTCTCACTCTAATATAGAACAAATGACTTTGTGCGTTTGTCTTATATTAGAGTCAGAAATTTCTTTTTTTTTCTTTTTTTAATAAAATAAATCAAATTTTCTCGTTTAATTACTCTCATTCAATGTTTTACAACAGTTCAATAAAAATTCTTTTTTAATGAAAGTCAATTCCGATATTGATATATGAAATTAATCAAATATTTCAATTTATTCAAGCTATATATTTTAATGTATTTGTTTGCATTTCTCCACTTCACAGATTTCTGTAACTAGAAATCCATTATCGGGATCCATTATGAATGGGATTATTGAGTTTATGCATTTATGTCTTCTGATGTTAACATTACATATTTGACGAAAGTATGACGGAAATACTTGCGATTTGCTGCTGCTGTTGATAATTATATTTTTTGAATTAAATTTTTCAATCATTTTTAATTTCTTTCCAGACGATCCTTTCATTTTTAACCAAAATATCGTTAAAAAACATTTTTACAAAACATTAAAAAAAAGATTCTTTAAAAGCAACTCTTGAGATGAGAAGTTATTTTCTGAAAGAAAGTACGATTTCAAACTTTTAATAAATAAACAGTGAAGTTATTTCTTCAAGATGTGAATCATTAACAAATACCTGCTACAGAAAAATCTCACCATCATTCTGTAGGTAACAACTGTATTGACCACTATTATACAGATTTTGGATTCACTATTGTTAATTGTAACAAAATATACACGAACTAAATATTCTTTATAATGTCATAAGTTATTTTGAAAAATCAGGCATTGAGAGTTGTTTGCTGTTTTTTTTTATTTGTCAAATATGCAGTGGATAATCGGGTCAAAATATGCATTTTGCAGGTGGTTCCTGATAGCACTAAGTCAGCCCAATTATTTAATTATTTAAACCATTAAAAGATTTCAGAGTGCACTTGTTTGAATTCGAACTTGCCATTCATTTTATTCATAAAAAAATAAACCACATTAATTATTTAATGTTAAATTATATCAAATTGCTATAATGCAATTTATATGATTTGTGACAGGAAAAAAAGTTATGCCTATTGTTGCCAGGCTTTCACATTTCCCTTTATCAATTAATCAAATACACACACAGCCAATTAATTATAAATTTACAGTAGCAAGGGGAAAAATAAAGAAAGCGCCAAGCTTTATTTTATTGTCGATCAATGTATGTGAAAATTAAAAATATCTTTTTAATGCTAATACTGTATACTAAAAACGATGTACTTAAAATGTCCATAGGAGATCGTCTACACATTTAAAGTCATACAAACTTTGAAATTTTCTACAACACTCTTTTTAGATTCACCACGGAATAATTACAAAAGTACAAGTTTTGGTTAATATACTATGATTAATCGGGAGATATTTATCATTTTCTATTATAGAATAGTTTTCACATTTAAATGCGTGAAATGAAAAAATAATTTCAAGTCTTTTTCTGGCTGCTGATAATAACAATAGTTTTATTTTTTGTCAAACACGAAAAACATCAGTAAAGTTACAATCTAAAAGTTAAAAACCAGTGCTACTTCATGCATAAATAAATATTTAGAGTGAACATTTAGTTCTTTTCCGCACAAAAAAAAAAAAAAAAACTATCCGAATATAAATCCACATTCCGCAGACTGTTCTGCTCCGCAGAACAGCGTCATTCAGCTACTGAACTATGAGACCACACAGTCACTGTCATTCACCAAAAGCAATGTCAACTAACTATTTCTACCACGACAGGAGTTAGCTTCTACGGAAGCGGGCACTCCTAAACTGCAAGTAAGCCCAAAGTTAAAAATGGAAAGTTTTGTTGTAATTGCAAAAAAAAAAAAAAATCGACTTGTTTCTAATTTTTTTAAAGCAATATAAATTTCAGCGTTTAATTAATATCTTACCCCCTCCTCACCACAAAAGGAAATGATTTTTATTCTTTTTGCATTTTATTCCAGCATTTTTATAAACACAATTTCTAGCATCATTGCTTACTACTCATAAATAAACATTAGATGATACGCTATTTTATTTTTACGAGCAAATAAAAAAGATGGCGGTTTTCATTCACTAAAAAAGATAAACTCGCCTTTCTTTCACATTTTACTGACATTTTATAAATGCTTTTTGATTGAGAAATTTTTTTAGTTTTATATGTTTGTTACAGACGTGAAACGCAAATCGCATAACAATCAAAATGTTCATTTATTTTATCCTTTTAATTTCCATTATTGTTGCACTACTGCTTCTGATTATTCCATATATAATTATGAGATTAATTATTTCATAAAGAACATCCAACTTAATAATCGAAAATTTTTATTAGAGCTTTAAAAAAAAACTGAACACAACAACATGAATTAAACGGGCCAAATATATTAATAAAATCAATAAAAAAAAGAATTATAAATCGTGACCATAGAACTAAATGAAATTTATCAGAATCAACATAATTATACTTAAAAACTCAAAATTCTTTCCAAAAGAATAATATATATACATTTAATTTTTAATATCCTCAAACAGAATTATTTGGAAATCAAGAATATTCTTTAAAATAAGGATAAATATTAGATAAAAAATATCAGTATAAATATTATGTCTTCTTTGTAAATATCAACGTTTATTTTAAAGTAATAAATTTAAAAATGAATGTCATTTTGCGCAATTCTTTTTGTCACAAAATATATCTTTGCTGACTAAGAGAAATTCTTCTCTTATTTCATTTTTCAAGTCATCTATTCTGTTAGAATATCAAGTAAATTGAAATTACTGCTTAAAATTTTATTTCATTCGCTTTAGCTATTCATATAAAAATTAATAAAAAATGTATAATTTTATAATGATTAAGATAGTTTTGAACTAAACTATTAATCAACACTTCATTAATTATTAGAAATTCTTCGGTTTCGGAGGTGTACGAATCAAATATAAGACATATTTTGCAAGGAATAAAATACTAAATGCGTCATTTAATAATATATTGATGCTGATTTTTTAATCCCTTTTATGATAATAATAATTACACTTATAATCGATTAATTTTATAAAATTGAGACTTTTATAAAGATGCACAAAAAACTTTAAGCATATATTTCCTCATTTAATAAACAAATAGAGTTCATTATGCATTATTTACAAATATAAATAATAGTTATAATTCTACAAAGAATTTATTGAATATAAAATTATCATTATTTTTTCATTATATTTTGTAATATATTGAAAAAAATTTAATGCGTTAGTGACATTATATGAGCCAACCAGTGAAAATTATTGCTTTTGCCGCAAGGACAGAGATTATATTCCGCATTTAAAAGAAGCTGCTTTAAAAAATATATAATGACTATGGAAAATATCTTTATTTATTGTTTTATACCTACCGTTGGCACTTTTTTGAAAAATCAATTACAAAATCGAGAAAAGTGATAATGCATTTAAAAAATTGCATGACTAATATAGCATTTGAATATCAAATAAAGTACTATAAGAGTTTTGAATTTTGTGAATGCGCCCCTAAATGCATCGTTTTAGAGGAAATACAGAAAACTTACTCGTATTTGAAATTCTTAATAATTATTTTTTTTTCATATATTTAAAAAAAATACTGATAAAATGAATGTAAAATGCGCAGAACACCTTATATTTTCATAACAAAAATTTAGGTTAATAACTATATTTCAGGTATTAAAATAAATTTTGATTTTTTTCATGTTAGAGGATCAAGTTTTTTTAGCTTATAATTTAGGAACGAATAAACATAGATCAATAAAATTTGGTTTCCGGACAGAACTTTAGATGCAGTTTTGAAAGGAGAATGGGTGATGCCAATGGAAATTTTAAAGTTTGCTCTTTTATCAATATATAGACGGCCTCCTACGAAATTTTTAATTCATGATATTTAATTTAAATCCTGATTCCTTTCGAATGATACCTTTTCTTATTACTGTAATATAAACAATACCTGACTAAAGTTTGGTGGCGCTTTCTTCCCTCTATCTCTCCCCCCCCCGGCGACTTTATATAGAAAATCTACCTTTTAGAAATGGCATATTATATATTTAATTATGTCTAAGAAGGAACCATATATGTCTGATTAATTCACCAAGAAAATACCATTCATTAAAAATGATTTTTTATGAAAACAAAAAAACTTTTATGATTTTAATAGAATTTAGTAAAATGCATAATATTGGTGAATGGAAAACGAATTCCAATCTTTACAAATATACACAAATCCCAAGCGTTATTTATTAATGTCTAAATAAACAGTTTTTAGTTTCGGGCCACTTACTGCTTCGGAATATCGCTAGATACCAAAAACGCAATTGCAATAACTAAAATTCCTAAAATCATTTATATGAAGCCGCCCTTGTGACAAAAGATTTATCACCGCTGTACGATAAGACCCCAAATATAAAAACAATTGGAAACCCTGTCGATGAAAGACTTTCAAAACACTCAAAATATGCTCTCCTACAATTACACGAACATAAATATTAGTTTTATTATCGGTATCAACAGAAGAAAGATAGTTGACAAAATATTCTTAAGTGTTTCCGACAATAATTGCTATAGGAATAAATGAGACGGGAAGGAGGGGGCTTTTTGATTATTTTTAATTATCATGTGTCAAATTTTATCTCATATTTATCGAACATGAGATAAATGGGGATTGGGTCAAAACCAATTTCGTGATCCAATGCACAATGATAATATTGTGTATTGATATCATCATTATTGGCTATCACGTATTACTTAATGAGAAAAAAAATATCTCATGCAGGAAACAATTTTTTTATTCGCACTTTAAACCAGAGACAAATAAAAGAAATTGAGAGATGTAACATCTAATACACGTTACATAATACAGCTGTGCCAAGTTGTAATATCAATTTCAGTTGCCAATCATAAACGGAGTCTCCATTATAATCGCGACTCAAAAGACAATTTTTAAACAATTAGTAGAGAAAATGCTTTAGCTTATCTAAATCAAAGAAAATGACATCTCGTAATTTCCTCTCGCATAATCTATACATAATATAAACTGAAGTCTGAAAGCGTCTGTATGTTGGAAGCACAAAAACTCGAGAATTAGTTCACGGATATTTATACCATTTTATACAGCATTTATTGCAAAAGGTGTTAGCACATTAGCATCAAATCAAAAAAAAAAAAAAAAAAAAAAAAAAAAAGAGGAGTTTGATAATTGATATTTCAATTTCTCCATGTATGCTCGAAAATCTCAAACTGCGCATGTGTAAATAGCAAGAGCTGTTTCACGTATATGCGATGCATTTCTTTGTTTACGTCTGATTTTAAACAGCGATACAAATCTCACAATACCGAAAAGAAGGAGATCCAACCTCGAAATGGTTGCCTTGGTTTTGTCTACAAACCTATCATATTTTTGCCTTTGAAACAGTCTAAATATTTCTGAATACGTGCTATAAAAATTGTTTTGCAGCCATTTTTGATAATTTTTAAACATATTTTTTTATGATCGTTTGATATTGCGTAACACGTCCATTTTTTATCGGATCGAAGCTAAATTTAAGTTTAAAGCTAATTTTTCTTGTTGGATATTATGCTACGGGCAACCCTGTGTGTGTACTGCTGCCTCTAATAGGAGAAAAAAATGTTTCCAATCTCCCTGGATTAAATAGTGGGAAATGGACAAAGCTGCGAACGCCTTAATTCCAACATAAATAACTACCCAGGTTTTTATTTTCAGAGTCCCGCACTTTGTTGTATGCTTTGTAATATGAAGTAAACTGGTATTTGTATATTTTTAACCGAACAATTGTCTCTGAAGCTTAACCATCAAGATGCGGTAAATTCACAACCAATCGAAAATCGAATATGTATTTTGTAAGCTTTTTTTCGACCGAGAGGATTTAAAATTTCACAAAGGATTACAAATGTAGTCACAAAATGAAACAACAAATTCCATTTATTGAACTATGGAGTTTGCATGTTTGTGAAAGTAGAGACAGCAAACGTCTTGATGGATTTGGTTTCATATTTGATACATAGCTATAATTTAAGTTTTAAATCAGTGTGGTGAATTTGATCTATCTAGCTCTTCATATTTTGTAGTTATGTCCGCTTATACTCAGATTTCTTGATAATTGTGATAATTGAATTGTGCACAAAATTTAATAGAAATCTACAAATTTGGCGTAAAGACAATACATTAAATTCCATCGGTCTAGTTCAAAGCGTTTTAGAAATAGCTCTTTGATAGACAGATATAACTCCCAAATTATACTTTTGGACGGGGAAGTTTCAAATATTCGTTTAAGTCCCAGTTATTTAGTGAATACAATACTTCTCTATGCATATGTATACCAGAAATTAAAAATTATATCTCATGTGGAACAATAACTGTATTGTTGGAAAAAATTGGCTTTTTTTTAAATATTAAAACTTTTTCAAAAAATTGTTTTCTGGCTTTATTAAGCATTTTTAACAAATATTCATAATATGCAAACTTTAAAAAACACATATCCACTCTCCTATAGTTGAGTTTTGAAGCTTTAATTACATTTTTTGAAGAAAAAAAAATCAACTGCAATTTTAAATAAATTTCGCCTTTTGATTGGCGGATCTCCCTGAAGCGCATAATTGAAATAATTTATATTTGTCCTAAGTGATATTCAAAGTTTCAAATCTTGACCTGTTTAAGGGCAAAAATGTAACATTTCGTTTAAAATGTTTGTATGTCAAGAATATTTTACTAAATATTAAGACTGGAGAACCGTATAAAAATTTAGAGATGGTAATTTTTTAATAATCATTTAAAAGAGTTTCCCAACTGGAAATATTTAACTGCTTTCACTGCTTTTTAAATTATATAATAAGCCCTGGTTAGGGTGAGCGTCGATATGCAGCAATAGCCAAGTCTAGAATTTTAGGCAAAGCTGCAGTGTTGTGTATTATACAGTGAATCTGTTTAAATATTTGTCTTTATTTAAAAATAACATGTTCTATTAATTACGAATTTTATGTGTGTGTGTTGGTGTTCTGAAGGAAAGATTATTGGATCAAGAGCTACCGATTTAAGCATAGATATAAGTTAGAAGGTGCGAGCAATATTTTTTTATTGAAATTTTTATTAATAAAAAATTAAGCGATATTTTAAGTTATTCCGCGACAGCTTCAAGAAATATCAATACAAAATGTTTTTATTATTATTTTAAAATGACATAAAATTTATTATCTTTTCAATTATATCAGTCATTTGGACAATTTTTTTTCTCTCCTATATGTAGTATAGAGAAAGTACTGTAATCAGCAAAATATTCAAGTTTCATATTTTGATGAATCTCCACAATTCAAAAATTTGCATTATAACGTTGCATTTAAAATATTATTATTACAAGAATTTAGTTATATTAATGTCTCGAATGAAAGAAACTCTAGAAATATTTAAGTCATACCTCATACTTTAAAACCCATTAGTAGTCACGATTTCCATCTTAAGATTTCAGCACTCGAAGCTAAAAATATTTTTGGTTCTGATAGTTTAATTTCATTCTGTTAGAATTCTATAACAGATATAATTCTATTAGAATTCTGTTTAGTAGAAAGTGTGTATTCTGTGCTCGTTTCTTTACAACTAACGAAAAAAATTCGAAAATCTTCAGCCAGGTGAATGGAACCGAATAACATATTCGAGATATATAACATTTTATTTAGTTTTTATATCATGAAATATCGAACATAAATATGTAATTTAAAGATTATAGTAATGATCCGTTACGTATTAAGTCTTTTTTCATTCATTGAAATGATTTTATTCATCACTTTATAAGAATAATCTTTATCAAAAAATATTTTTACAACATAATTTGAATATAATTATGCTGTAATGGATGTATTATTAAATTATGAATATAACTAATAAGTTAAAATTATAAATACAACTTATCTGTCCTAGAATTAATAAAGATTATTATTAATTAGCTTAATAAATTAATCCCGTTCAAATGTCGAGAACGACATATGAGCTGGCATTCCATCCTCTAATTTTCGAACCACGTCGTAGGTCAAACATCTTCCTTTTTATGTCAGATTTAATGCACACTGTCTAATATGAATTGAAATATGGTCTGGAATCTAGAGGCCTCCAGACTGAAGTTCCTAGATTTCATCACTAGGCTCTCTCTCCCTGTCCTTTGAAAATAACAATGCAATGTCCATAAAACACGATTTACAGCAAAAGTATGAAGTTCGTGATTTTAATGAAAAAAACTAAGTAGAATTCAATAGTTTATTCATACCAAAAATGACAGAACCATAAAATATCGAGCAGACGAAAAACTTTCAAATTATTAATTTTATAATACAAGTACGCATCCTCTTCAGTGGATAGTTCATTTTAGGTAAGTAAAAAATCCATTGCAATTATAATCAAACACTTTAAAGAGCGATTATTCCAAAAAAGTGAAAGTTAAAGAGTACACATTAGTTCTGATAACAGAAAGCCGATAATTTCGCCATCTGTTGACATCGATTTTGAAGATAAAATTAAAAACAACAGAACCGAGAGAGGTTTAAAATTATAATTATAACAATAAATCGTATCGTCTAATTCAAAATTCTATTGCTTCATGTGAAATGTCTTTTTAAAAAAATGTTCGAATCCACCACATTACAATTAAGATTAATTTAAAGCTAGAATACAGCTTTTGTCGCTTCGGCGGCTGTGAATTACTAAAATCAAGTGCGCTTCCATCCTGAGGGAGCCGGGGTGGGAAGAGAGAGGGGAAAGCTGGGAACAAGAAAAATAACGAGTGGCCACGGAATACATCCCTCCTCGAAGCGCGGATGTAATACAGCGGAGTAAAAATTGGAGAAACGGGCATGCTCAATAATGCCGTCCAAACAATCGACGAGGTTGCAGTTTGTTATCAATCGAGAGTTCTCTCACTCCCCCTCCCAGAAAATGCATAACCATCGCATTTTTATTTCTATTTGGTTACAGGTTTATGAATGCAATAAAATGTATAATTAGAACTATAGAAATTAATACATAAATCTCCAATTTATCAAAAATTTCACATCGAAAATTAATACTGGAGGAGAGCTAAATTTTGAATTTAAACAATTTATTCGTCAAAAATTACAGTATATTAATAAATAATATAATATGTTAATTACCGAAGAGTAACACTTGGTTTTTTAATAATATGTAGACGACACGTACTGTGCGTAATGTTAATGAAGCGTGTTTAAGATACTTTTTACTGAAATTTTACTACCTTATAATTTAGACTCTAAAAAACAATTTCCAAATGCATTGAATAGAGAAGATGAAAAAGTCCAATACATTAGCGATAGACTTAATAGAAATTAAAGTAAATATTTTTCAAAATTCATGTAGGCAACTCATTGTCTGGACTCACTACTATTATCGACGTTTCAATTTGAAGCTATAAAACTATTTGTTGAGGACAATGGCAAAATCGAATGCATACATACAAAGATGACACCTTAAAACGCAACATACTTAAATTCCAATTTCAAAGTAATACCGATATCAGTATTTAACAATTTCGCTGCTAAATTTAAGTCTGTAATTTATACAATCTGTTAAAAAATAACTACTTTTTTTTGCTGCTACATAAACTAATTTGAGAATTAATTTCGTTTAATTAAATAGATGTGAATCGTGGGGGAATAACGCGGCAGATATGTTAAAACTAAAATCATTATGAATTAAATATTCATAATAGTAGACGTTTCAATGGTACCGAAATTCGAATACACGCTCAAACTAAAGCAGGTATATTTTAAAAATTCTTCAAAACAACGGTTCTCAATAATCAATACGAGACCCTCACAATGATTTCGCGCTAATAAACTGCAAATAATAAGATATATAATTTTATCGTGTAACTGAATAAGTTGCTAAATGGCGCATCCACATACGCTATATTAAATAAAAGTTGTAAATCAGTTTTAAGAGAATAGTTGAAAAGAATAACCAGCCGTGAAATGAAAATAAAACGCGTAATGATTTTTAACTCAAACCACGCACGCGCAAACACCCAACTTTCACTGGACCAAATCGTATGTCGGAAAAGGTCGGTTTGCTTTCTGCCAGCCGCGTCACGTGACGTCAATGCGCAGTATCGCCCCCAGCAACCATCACTACGCATACACCATATTGGCGCAATTAGCTCCTTTGGCGGCGCTCAATAGGAATCGATCGTCTGCCAGGGAGGAGATCTAAGTGCGATTGTACCCTTAATTATAAACCTGGAAATGGTACGATAAAAAAATATATAGGTGTGTTTTACTTTGACGATTTTATTTGATACGAATGAAAAATTTCTAATAGTTTTTATACTCAGAAATTTATTACTGGTATTCAAATATCAAAAAATATTCCAAGAAAATTTTTACTCTCAATTCGACTCTCATCTTATTTGACTATACACAACTGGAAAGAATCAATTACATATATATATATAAAAGGAGAAGAAAAGAAACAAATTATTTTATGTTTAAAAATAATGATCTTCAACAACCGATAAAAAAAACGTATAGAAATAATATTTGATGATGAATTTAACTCCCTCTTAAGTAAAAATGTTTCAAAACTAACGCATTGCAAATCAAGATTAAGCACATATAAAAGAAGAAGAAAAGAAAAAAAGTGGCGGTGGGGAGCTTTTAAATAAGCTTTTTATCGGATATGGATTGCAAAATCAAATAACAGCAGCTTAGTAAATTCATTTACAAAAAATCTGTGAATTCAAAATGTTTTCAATTCATTTTTTGATGATAATAATTGATAAATGCAACGAATATCCAGAATTATCTTTTAAATTTAACTAAATACTTTTTTGAATTAAAACAAAAGTGTAAAAAAGAAATATTTCTAAAATTCAATATGCATTACAACAGTTGGAAATTACAACTGTTGTTAAAATTAGCAATTATTATAGGAAATAAATATTCAAATGGGGGAAAAAAGTTATTAATCTTATAGATGCAATATTTAAAATTTTACCCTGTAGTGGTCTCACTAAAACTGTCTTGCACACCTCCTAAAACAGGTGTTATCCTTTTTTGCATGAAAATACAAATCTTAAGAAACAGTCATAAATGCAATGATGGTTGATTTTTATTTGAAGTTTCACAAAAAAAGTAAAGAAATCTGATAACTCTATATTTATTACATTGGAAGTGGCAAAAAATAACTACATAATACCAATCTTTGTCTAAAATCAACAATTTTTTCTGAAACGAGTTTAAGCGATTAGTCCCTGACATGCATTAAACATACCAAACTGCACAGCTAAAAATATATATATATTTCTTCTACTAACCCTGATCAACCGAAAAAAAAATTAATAAAAATTTACAATTAAAGTAAACAGTTTTACAAAACTTTAATTATTTAAGTCATTGCATACATTTAATATTACATGCATGCAAAAGAATAGACCAACAGGAGTTATGTCTTGAATAGATTTGTTACAAAATTCAATAATCTAAATCTTATACTATAATACGAAAAATGGTTGTCAAGTCGAAAATCGCCCCAGAATTAATAAACTCCGGTAAACTTGGGGGTCTGGGGTTTTTGGCCACGAGGAATCGATTGGCGCTGGTTTTGAAGCGCTACGGTTGAGCAGTTCGGAGTTACAGATAGGATATTTTCAAACTTTATTAGTTCGCCATAATGGCTACTTAAATTTTCAAGTAGTAATGTGCTGCCATCTATATCAATATTCATATATATATATTTTCATTTCATGCAGACACGTGATGAAAATTGCATTTTTATATGTTTAATGCACAATAATAATTTATTTTTTTAAATTTGAGTTTTTGTCAATCTGATGGCAACATATTAATAAGATAATTTTTTCCCTTTTACTCGTAACGCATGCTTTTAATTTTATCTTATATTATAATATGAGGAATGGTTGCCAAGTCGAAAATCGCCCCACATTTCAACACACTTCAATCTTTACACTGCTTACTTTGTACCATTTCTTTAGTTGTATAATTTTTTGTTATCAATTACATTTTATTTCCTATGACTTTTCAAACTTTACCTTTGTATAGAATAGTTTCCTTTCCAAACTCTAACTTTGTTTAGAATAGTTTACAATGGTGCACTTTGACCAGTTATTTTTTCGCCATTGGTTTCACAAATTTTCTTATGGCATGTATTGTTTTGATAAATCACAATTGAAAATTTAAATATTCGAGTTAGCTTCGATACCTGTTTTCTCCAAGCGGAGTTCGGTCACCCGCTGGTATTAAAAGTAAAACTGAGACTTATATTTCATTGATCCAAGATAAACTGTTGAATCATTGCATTCCTATGCTTGCAAACACACAGGCACTCAATCACTTAATAGATTTGATGATAAATTTCAGATGCTAGAGTTGTCTACCAAACTTTATCTGTCTAGCTCTCTACATTTTATATACATTATGTTTATTTGTACTCATATAAGAATGGAATTTCTCAAAATAATTATAAAAATCTACCAATTTGGCTAAAAAAACCAATTACCAAATTCCATCTGCATAGCTCAATGAATTTTTTAAATTATTCTGTTGAGTCACCAGGAAAACACAGACAATTTTAGACTCCTGGTTATTTCTCATCAATTAATCAAATCTATTTTATAATGATACCAGTACTTGTGAGTACTGGTATCATTCTGTACTTGAGTATTTAAATGATTCGAGTCAGAGATGCCCATTCCATTGATATCATCGAGCTGAAATTCACCAGTTAGTTATACTTTGCAGGTGTATAATGTGCATCGCATCATAACCTGAATGATTTTAGGATACCAATAGAGACGGTGAAAAAACATTTAAAGCTAACTATATCACTAAGAAGCTTCTGATTTTCGATTAGGCACATTCGATTAGCCAAAAGAAGGGAAAGGAGAAAACTTGACCAACATGCACTCGTATGAGATGGTTTTAAAAGTTTTATAGTCAACAGCTAAATATGCCATTTTTTGAATAAGAAAATGTGACACTAGATAAAAAACTGGAAGTATTCTGTGGTTGTTATAATTTGACAATATATATCCAACAAACTCTCAAAATATGGCATTGAGATTTTTTTACCTTATAGATTTGACAGTCTATTACATTTACCATATGGATATCTACACTGAAAAGAAACCAGATGGTTGTTTGCAATCAATATCAAGTGTACCGTTGTTGTTGTTTGTAAAATAGTATGTCCATTAATTAATACCTGACAAAATTGAACTGGTTCAGTTAAATTTCCATAATAAGTGAATTTTCAGATAAAAAAATACTGCTACCATAAAGAAAAATAAATAACAGATTCTAGATGAGTTAAATAAAAAGTTGTGAAAAGAATGATAATTCTAATATTCTTGTCTTTAATAAAGAAGGAACGATTGTTTCAAATATTCGTCACAAAAATGAACATGTCTCTCTCAGATCCTCTCATTCTGATGATGCAATAATGAGAGGTGGAGGAACGGATACTGCAACATTCTACAATGGAACAAAAAGAGCTATGGATGGTATTGACAAATTATGTACCATTTACCATGTGGCTAGAAATAATAGAAGTTCATTCTAGATAAAAAAAATTTCTACTTTATTTAAGCAGTTAGTATAAAAGCTCAGATTATATATATACAGAAAATGGTTACAATATGAAAAATCATAGAATTTTCTTGCATCAACAGGCTAAACACCTTGCAATGGATGAAATTATCCAACCCAGCAGAGAAACGAAAAATTACCCGCAATATTTCACCTCAGATTGACAAAGACCGTTAAACAACTTTTTTGAGCTACAGAAAATATACTATGAAGCCTAGGAATCAACTCAGGAAGAGAAAATTGAGCAAGCCCCAACAAAATAATAAAAAAATACAAAATATACATATGCTACTTAAAGAAAATACTTTTATTTGAACCATGTTACCACACTTTGAAATGATGGTCATACTTGTAATAATTCTAGTTCAAAAGAAGATGACGCAGAATTAAACAGTCTCTTTCCCTTTGAATATGTGATATTGGAAAAAGAAGTTCCTAAAGAACACTTACCAAGATGGAACTCTCAGATCTAACTCTCATCCTCAAATTCTCAATTGGATTGATATCTGGTGATTGTGTGGGCCAAAGAAGGCAAACAAAATCAGTTCCATGTTCTTTTAAACCATCTGTTCCTTGTCACAACAGCTGTATGATAAGGAGCACTGTCTTGCTGAAATATATCCATCCTGGCAGGGTATAACATTAAAATAACAGGATGTAACTGATCCGCAAGAATACTTAAATATATAGGCATCTTATAAAGAATTTATTTAACTACATAAATGTTTATCCCATCACTTGAAGTATGAGAAATGCTGATGTAAGCATTTTTGCAGAGCTCATGCAAGCAGCCAACAAACAACTGGGCATGAGAAAAACATGGATTTCTGCACACTTGAAATGATGGACCTTTCAACATCTTGACAGTCATTGGGAATGCAAGTCGAACGGAGGATTGTAGTCATTTGAAATCAAAAAGGCATGTCGCTGGGTATAATGAGAATAAGTATTCTTTCAGAATTGTAATGTTTGATGTTCTTTCAGAATTGTAATGGAAGCAACTATTTTTTTTGTAACTTTCGTGATTCGTTAAAAATTCTTTCAGAATACACCCCCCCATAAAACCACTGATATAATGAAACAAATAATTTTTTGAAAATTTAAAATAGTGTAAAATTTTTTAAACTATAATATTTTCAGAATTTACTGCAAAAAAAACTGACATTTTATTAATTTTTTAATAAAAATTTCAAACCCAAAGCATTAGTCTCCCCAAAAGTTTAATATATTTTTTAATAAACTTTTACCAGAAAGAATGACTAGCATGGCATTTGTGCACAATAGCTACGAAATATCAACCTTTGGCATTTATGCCAAATCTATTGCGTCTCCTCGGCAAAATAATCTGAGACTAATCCTTCGTTAATAGATGCAGTAAATAAATCTAAAAATATTTTTTTGTATATTAGATAATTATACTATGCCTTATTATCACATAAGCACAAGCCACAAGTTGATCAAGTTTTATCGTAACCAGATGAGTGGTATGGCCACACTTTAAGTACAAACAAACAAACATTCATTTTCTTTATATAAGATAAATTTTAAGTCTTAACATAGACAGGCAAAAATTAAGGATGATTTAAAAGTAAATATCTTCACTCAATAGACAGGAGAAAAATTATTTTATATACTAAGAGTTTATAAGAAAATAGATACAAAGGTTTGAATTTACATAGAATTTCATTTATTTATGAATTTTTTTATGTATTTAAATTTTTTTTATTCCAGTAAAGGAAAGTAAAAAACAAAAACTATCACAGAATGTTAGATACAAAATTTTTATTCCAGAACATTATTTTAATACATTTTCAAAAGACATCAGCCACAGTTTTAAAATACCCTCGTATTTGTAATAAAAAGCAGTTTAGGACATTCTCTAATAGTTTTACATTCTGCTAAATACTGTCAAGTTACTGTCCACATATAATACGAACTTCAAACAAATTCACATTACAGCAAGAGATAAAATTTTTATTTCTAGTAATATGGAGAAATTTGGTCTGGAACTCAACTAGCATTAAAAAGAAACGAAAAAATTGATTATCTAACACCTAAATAAATTATCTATAGACTTGAATAATAAAAGAATTTCTTATAATGATTTTTACTCTCATTACTTTAAAAATAGCAGTACGGACATAGGATGTCTGGCAAGATGCCAAACAAATCTTTTGTATTTGATAAAGTAGAAGAAATCCAATTCTCTAAATTTTCCATTTCTACAATATATATTGCATATTATTTACCATTATTTGTGCAGTACGAAGCTACAATGCTGAGTCAAATATTTGAAAATGGATAATAATTTGCTTTAAACTTCTGCTGAATAAATGCCTTAAATTTTACAATCTTCTTCCTTTACTATCATTTCAGAAAAATAACACGAAATTTGAAGATATATTCAAAACCTATACAAATAAGCCAATTTCTTGACTAAAACATCTGAAAATTTTCCAAGTTATTTTCTGTTGTATTTAATAAAATAAAAAGATTAATATAAAATCATTACAATAAAAATTTGAAAGTAAATTTCAAATTACGATAATTTTAATACTTAAACGAACAAAATAAAATGGTTCAATCAATTTCAAAATGACACGGGACAAATTTAATACACCAAAATATACTAAATACAATAAATAATATAAAGTGAAATAATTATAAATTTCTAATGCTCCAATCGCAATAATTTAGACGAAAATGTGTTCACAAAACAATTCGACATCTTAAGATGCTCAGCGCTTGTCGTCAAGATGCACCGACTTGGCACATTCGAAAAACATTTGTCAATATATTTAGAAACTCTAGTAGACAATATTTGAACACAAATGCGATCGATCGAAAATACAACAATAAGCAAGTATAGTATAAGTTTGCGCTTACCATTGTCATTCGTCTCATCAGCTCGTTATTGGTCAATGCAGTCAGTTATATTCAGTAATTTCGTCAAAATTATAACACGCAGACAGTTCCAGTATTCGTTTACGTAACACGATTGGCCCTCTAACAACAAAATGGTGCTCAACCGAAACTATTTTAGCTTGTTCAGGAGGCTGAGCGAAGTGAAGTTAAGCGAGACTAGAATAAGTTTTGTGTTCTATCAACTTTCTCTCATACAACATCTATGAAATATACTTATGTTTCCTGCCCGCTATCATTTATTTCACTAGGAAACACTGATGTGAAATCGTTAATGATTTGGGGTTAGTGATAAAAGGATGAAAACGGCATTTGAGCTTCTGAAATTATATCAGATGAAAAAAAGTCACATGATCAATATTTATCAAACAGGTTTACAGAAATCTTTTTCCTTTAAAATCAACTAAACTTTACAAAAACATTTTCTTATTTCACTAAAAGATAAATAAAATTTCTAGATTATATTTCATGGTAGATAGATTCACATTTTAAAAAAATCTATGGGCTCTTATGTACATTTAACTCCAAAAAAATCACGTGACTTTTAGTGATCACAATCAATAAAATTAAAGAACAAGTTTTGGAGAGACATTTTGGAAATATTGTATCTTTAAAGATATACATAATAATCAATGACTTAATAAAAATACTATTTCTTTTTCATTCATCCTAGAATGCTTACGAAAGAAAATAAGAATAAACTATAAAATGCACCAAAAAAAATCACAACCAGTATATTTAATACTATCTATTTTATTCCTTTACGAAAAACAAAGTATTTATATTTTTAATTGTTACCATTAGAACAATTTTATTTATTTTTCGAAATATATTTGGTGATGTTCCACTCGAATCTGTAGCTCAAGTTAATTCAACTCAACGCGAAAATAATTTATATGGCGCGGTTCTCCAGATACCGTTGTTTACTTAATAAAACCGGCAAAGTTTCTACGTAATTGAAGTATGTAGTATAGAATTTCAAATAGCCAAAATGGAACCATCTGCCGAATCTTCTAATTGGATTCCTACTTCTTTTTCTACTACTTCTGAAACTGGAGATTCCTTAAGTTCATTTCAATCTCCTACTACACCAGTGACTACTGATCAACAATCTGACGATCAGTCTTTTGATGCAATCAGCCGACAAAAGTTGAATTTAATGGGCGTTGGAACTCCTAAAAGCGCTTTATTTGAGGATGATACTCGTAGTTCTTGGAGTGTTGAACCACCCAAAACTCAAACCCAGACAGAAATTCCACCGGATGAAGACTCTCAAAATAGTGTCGCCAGTAGTCAAAAAAGTAGTCTAAAACGGCGATGTTCTGATGACGAAGAAAAAGAACAACCCGCATTTCCTCCAGAGAATCTATTTGAATACATGTGGCCACAAGAGAATGGCGAGTACTACATTCTCCAAGAACAGATTTGTGATTATCTCAATGTTAAATCTTTTAAACGAAAATATCCAGATCTTTCTCGCAGATCTGTTGAAATGGATGAAAAGCGATTTTTAAAAGACCGTAATGTAGTTAGTGAGATGCAATGTGATCTCGGTCTCACCGCTCTCAAATCTGAGGAAGTTCTTGAATTAATGAGTAAGGATTACCCAGATCGCTACCAGGAGTATGTAAAGGTTTTGAGAGAGAAGCAGCAGAAAAACCTCAGTGAGAAACACCGTGAATATGCTGCTGCAGCTACTTCTGACAAGACCAAAATGGTGGATCTGGTGAAGAAAGCAGTAAAATCAGCTGCAGAGTACAATGCCCATTTGAATCAAGAACGGCGAGAGGAGCGTCGGTCTTGCATGGACTTGCAAACTTTCACTATTCATTATCCAGGCCGTACAAACAAACCTGCTGTGACTCGTGGCAAACCTGGTAAATATCCTGTTGCCCTTCTCCCAGGACAGTATCAGGATTATTACAAAGAATATACCTCTGATGAACTTAAATATTTACCTCTTAATACTGTCCTTTATGGACCTTTGAAAGAGCTTCCTACTGTAAAAGCTGGCTCTGATGGCAGTCCATCTGATTCGGAGGAAAGCTCAGATGGATCCTGTTGCAGTTCAAGCCGGGAAGACAGTAGCTCTGGCTCGGATGCCAGACCCGATGCTGTTTGTAAGGTTTGTAAAAAAGGAGGAGACTTAGTTCATTGTGCTGATTGTGAAAATAGTGTTCATCCATCCTGTGTGGATCTGACAGCAGATGTTGTAGATGTTTTAAAGACATATCCATGGCAATGTACTGATTGCAAAGTTTGTTCGCAATGTCGTGATCCTAATGATGAGGATAAAATGCTTTTCTGTGATGTGTGTGATAGAGGTTATCATACTTTCTGTGTAGGTTTGAAAGCACTGCCACAAGGAAAGTGGGTATGTGGTCGCTGTGGCTGCTGTGCAGTTTGTGGTGTTGTCCGACCTGGGCCAGAAAATTCTGGTGCTCAGTGGCAGAATGAAATTACGGATGGCAAAAGTCGCCCAAAGACTTTGTGCCAAGCCTGCTTCAAGAAAAAGCGGTGATTGGGTTAATTTATATTCTCATAAACCAGGGCTTTTTAAACAGTGGATTAAGAATATTAGTATGGTTATAATTTTTAATATTTGTGAGCATAACTGATTAAGAAAATCATCTAGGTTTTAAAGATTTTAATTAAAATGGTTCAATAACTCATTTCACTCATCTTAAATTAATGTACCATTTTTTTTTTCTTCATTCAAACTTACTAAATTTAAATATTTTTAATATGAAAGGAATAATGAAAAATTATTCTATCTACAAAAGGATTGTGAGTGGAAAATGTATAAGGGCCCTGCTGTTGACTCTTCATTAATCAAAGGCAATTAAACTTTCTTTTATTTATTATTATTATTGTTTTATTATCTTGTTTAAATTGGGTTTTTATAATTTTGATGGTTGCAATACTCGTTGGAATTTGTAAATATTTCTGTAAACATCTTTAAATAATATTGCCATTTGATTGAATTTTTATTTTTTGGTTTATATGGTTTTTAAATTTGTATATAACTATATGTTAATCAAGAAACTTTGGAATTTTTAAAAAAATTACTTACCATCATAAGTTATAAGCACTAGTAATTCAGTTGAACTAAGATACAATTTAAATTTAAAAGTAAATGCACACTTGCCAAAGAAATATATATATAGTTAAGTTGTATATGATAAAAAAATAAAGTTTTTTAAAAATAAAATTGTATATTGTAGTGGTTTATTATTAAACAATTTAAGGGCTGGGATGGCCTGGTTGGACTCGTACTCTTTAGGTAACAAATTCGAAGCTCACCGGGCTAAAGATTCCCTGAGTGTTTGGCAGCTGGCACTCGTTAAATCTGTTTGTGGTCGCAAAGTCCTCCATGTCGAGAGTAATACCATTGGGGGTGCTGGGTCAGAGCTGATGGTTCTCTGTTCCAGGCCTAAATTTTGATCTGAGATGAATGAATGAATTTGCATGAATGTAGTCCGCCCCCTAAAAAGGGTTGTGACCTGTGAGTATCTAAGTCATACTCTTGGCTCTATAAGGTGCTACTTGTAAAACAAAGGCACATTTCTTAGGCTTAAAAACTGCTGATCATATCAGCGGGGTCTTGTCCACGGTAAGTGACATTAGTCACAACACATAAAACAATTTTTAGCTTTTCAGACTATAGTCTATTCTTATTACTCTTTTTATTGAAAAGGAGTTATTTTGGTTGCTAGACAGAATTGATGAAAAATAGAACTAAATCATACAATTGACAATGAACTAATAAAAAGAATGTTTGACAACTTATTAAATTGCTGTATAAAATATTCAAAGCTATTTAATGTTTGTTTTGCATGGTATAACAAGAATATCAAACTGATTGCTAGAAAGATTGGTGTCTAGTTAAGGTCTAAGTTTGTATGGACTGTAGAAAAAAAATTTCTAATTTGTATATAAACAGGTTTATTTTAAAAGTATAATATGAAAAAATAAAAGATTAAAATGAAATCTGCTATGCATATTTCAATGTATCATGTTGGAACATAATTTCTTGAATAGCCAAGCACCATGTGCTTGTGCAAGTTAAATTATATTTTTATTCATTTTAAATCGGAGCTTTTGTAAATGCAATGGCAACACGTAATTAAAAGCTGATTTTTTTTTTAAATGCTCGTTTAGATTATCACATTTTCATTTTTCGCCTACGGATTTTTTGTGCTGCAGTGTAATTTGTTTTAAAATTTTTCCCTTTGTTCATTATTTGTTAAATGTGAATAGGAAAAAAATTGAAAGCATCATTTCGTAACATATTCTGAGAAAATTAGTAATTTTTTAATAATTATGTATGAATAATTCTAAATTCCTTTATAATACTTGTAACATAGAATCGTCCCATTATCCTTTTTATGTAAATACAACATTAATCTTTACTTATAATAAAGCACAATGTGTGTGTGTGTTGGCGATGTACCGGCCAGACCGTTCAACCTACAGCTACCAAATTTGGTATATGTATACCTTGGGTGCCGGGAATGTGCACCTCGGAGCCCTTTTATTGAATTTCTAATTAAAATTTTAATTAATTAAAAAATAAACCAAATTTTAACGTTTTTTCGCTATAACTTCCGAAAATATTACAGCACAAAATTGATTTTTGCATCAAGTTAAAGCGCAAAAAATTAGCATTTCAATGATACTAATGTTTTGACCTAGGAATTAAAACTATTTTTAATGAATTTTTAAACATTTATTTTAATCGTTTTTTTCAACAATTTATTTCGCAATAAAAAAATAATAATAAAATTTTATCTTCTCGAGGATCTCAAATAAAAATCAGCTTTTAACAAAATGTTGCAATCACATTTTCAGAAGTTCTGATTTTAAAAAAAAGTTAATTACTACCAAAATTAAAACAGAAAAATACAATTTTCATCACGTGATTACATGAAATGAAACAAATAGGAAATGTGATATTTTTTAAACAATAATTGCAAGTGAAAATCGTTTGCAATATCAAATTTAATTAATTGCAATATCAAATTTAATTTTATTAATTTAAAGAATTAAAATAAATACAAAATAAAAATGTATTACAAAACTGCGACAGTTAAAAACTGAAAAAGAATTTTTAGAAAAGCACCAAACGATAATCTTCTGAGAGTGAGATTAATTATTTAAAAGCAAGAAATCTTAAACGAACTTTTAAAATGACGCCATTTCAAAGAAACGAAGAACAAAAAGCAATGTGAAGAAGATATTTTGTGCACATCAAAGAATTCACCTTCGTGATTGTAATTTTTCTTCGCATTTTAATTAATCATGCGAAATAAAAACGCATCTTCTTTCAAACAAGCATACGTAATAATTAACGATGCAAAATTTGTAAAAGCATATCAAACTATTTTTACCCGCATATTTCAGAGACATCAAAACTTTCTACCAAAACAATATCGTGTTCTCTCACGAGAAAAAATAAATCAAATATCATTCCAAATTAAACATATAAATTTGTCATTTTCGGCACGTGTCTGTATAAAATGAAATAAATATGAAACATGATAATTTTGGAAAATAAATGGATGAAAACGTTTTCTATGATATTTTACTATAAACATATTACTAATCCAATTAAACCATTTTATTTCAGGCAAATATGGCTTAACATCTACAAGGCATCTTCTGTAATCGGAGCTCAACATCTAATTTCTTAATTTTTTGGGTAGAGATATAAATAATCTCTTAGCAATTGGTCCAAGTGAAATATATAATTATAGATTTAGGGAAAAAATGCTGATGAATTAAATTTTTACTTACATCATCTGCTCTGTGAATCATATTTAACAAAATATTCTTGAGACAATAAGTCCTTAAATAATAATAAATTCTTGAGACGAAAGCCCTTAAGTAAATAAGTCCTTAAATAAAATCCAATCAACTAAATCAATCAACAAAGCTGATCGATCTATGAAAATTTCAACATAACTATTCAATAAAGCTGATCGATCTATGAAAATTTCAACATAACTATTCAATAAATACTGGCGATTTTAGATCACTTTATCAAGATATCAAAGAAGCCAATCAGAGTTACTCTAGAATAATTGGTCTAGATTATGATAATGATGATTGTTCTAAACTTGCAATATTCAGAGCTGAATAAATCAGCCAGATTTGAAGAAGATAGAAATGCTTATTTATTTATTTAGAAGTTGAAATATTAAGAATATTTTACAAATATGAATCTATAAGACGAAAGGAATTTAAACCATAATTTTTTGAAATATATTTATAAACCTAAAAAAAAATATTATTGAGAGCATTTGAAAATAAAATTAAAAACTGAAGGTTTCAATTAACATGTGAAATTTTTGCTGAATAATTTCTTGAGATCTTATAAATTATTAAAAAAATTTATAATGTTTTCAATTTCTGTATTGAATATAAAACTTCAATGTCGGACTATTCTTTTTTCAGTTCTTAGTTTTATTTAAAGACATGCTTAGATTGAGTAAAGAGGTCTTTATATTAACTGAAGTTTCATCATTTTCAATATAATTTAAAAGTGAATTATACGTGCACTGATAGAAAATCAGAGAGAGATGCGGACTTCAAAGATAGGACTGCTTAAGGCCTACATAATACTATAAGTGAATCATATGACTATCGAATTTTGAAGCTTAAAAATATTTTGCAGAAAAACTTATTATGAGACCAAGTTATATAAAAAATGATTTAACCCTTTAGTCGGCATTAATATTGGCGAACCGACTGGTCGCCAAAAGCGGCTAGTCAGCTAATAAGACAAATTTTTTTAATGCTGTATTATAAAGATAAATAAGTCAAAAATAATTCTTTTTTCTTAAATTGCAATCCATGTTTCATGCTAAACATTTAAAAATTAAGCGTTAAATGATAAATTTAACTAGATCTTTGCAGCTTGCCAGCACTTTGTGCACCCATTGTAAAGCCTACCAAAATTTCTTTTTAATTTTCAGATGCTCCTTTTATTTTATTACATTTTTATTAATTCCATCTCTCATTCCAATATCACCTGAAATGCTTTATTTTTAAAACACAAATCATTGCTGTTTTTCATGCATTGCCACAAATATCTAATACTGTCCACCTAATAAATATATAATTTATGAAGTATTCTAGAATCTTTCTCATTTCTACTATCATCAACTATTTTTTATATTCTTGAATTACATGCTCATCTTGTGAGTAAATGATTTTCTATTCTTTTTTTTAGGCATTCCTCTCATGTTGGTTTGTTTTGCAATGTTCTGGCTAATCCTTAGAAGAAGTTCTTAATATTTAAATTTCTTCGGTTTCTTGATTAATTTTTAAAAGTATGCTAAAATCAGCCTGCTCACAAAAATTACAAACTCAGTGAGAGTTCAAAAAATTTGCAAATTCATTACACCCATTTAAAACTGTTTACTTAACTTTTTCAAGCATGGTAATTTACTTTTTGGACCATTTATATCAAAAGTCTTTAATGTATGATGATTCAGTTTTTAGCCTTCAGCTTTTGAGAGAACCATATTGTAAAAATGCCTTCCTCTCAAAGAGAAGAATTAAAAAATATCTTCTTTCAACCATGCTTTTTGAAAATGATCCTCTTATTTCGGTCTATAGCGTTAATGCATTCTCTCCCCACCATAGGATACAGGTTGTTCTTTTGTAGGTTTGTCCCCTGATTTCGATCTATAGTGTTAATGATACTCCAGTTTTGACCTATAGTGCTAATGCGTTATCTCTTCCCACCATAGGATGCAGGCTATTCATTTGTAAGTTTGTCCCCCAATTTCGACCTAGAGTGTTAATGATACTCTAACGACCTAGAGTGTTAATGATACTCTAATTTCAATTTATAGTGTTAATGATACTCCAATTTCAACTTATAATGTTAATGTGTTATCTCTCTCCACTATAGGAT
The DNA here is from genome assembly GCA_026289955.1 of Argiope argentata. Taxonomy (NCBI): domain Eukaryota; kingdom Metazoa; phylum Arthropoda; class Arachnida; order Araneae; family Araneidae; genus Argiope; species Argiope argentata. The sequence continues at coordinate 3,599,894 of JAOUZG010023451.1, read as the reverse complement.
CAGTTTATCCTTTTGTAGGTTTCTCCTTGTCTGGATCCATCCTTAGTAGCATTTAGTATCACAGTTTTATTTTAAGTTTTCCCTAAAATAGTAATTTACTACTTTCGCATGAGACACTATCAAATTAAGTATTACAATCTAAATGAGTTATGTGAAATATTTTTCTGTATAGTTATTTAATATATTAAAAAAGAAAGTCACAAATGTTGTAATTATTATTGTTATTTTGTAATTATTTTATAGTGATAACATGAATAGAAACTTTCACCGCAATTATTTTGGATTGTGAAAAATAAGTAACATTTTTTAAATGTCAATTATATTGCTGAAACTTTGAATTTAGCTTGGAAGTTGCAATGATAACATCATTTTATTTTATATTTCTGCACATCACTTTTTTATGAACAAGATAATGATAATTAATATTTAAGACAATATTTGCTGTATTTTCTATTTAAAATAGATCTCCCCTTCCCTTGTCTATTGCACAGGCTACATTGTTCTTCTTTCACATAATTGAATATTAATGACTGCATACAAAATTGATTATATATTTTTTCTTAATTTAGTTCAAAACTTTTGTATGAGAAAGGCCTAATAGTAGCATTTATCATTTGATTTTCAATGCTTGATACATATGTTAATATTTTACTAAAAACTCCAATTATTTATAACATATCAATTTTTTGTAAAATATAACATAATCGAGGACTGAATTTTAAAAATATATTTTTCCATTGAATCAAAATGTTACATAATTATCAAATTTTAAGAACCAGCGGGTGACCGAGCTCCGCTCGGAGAAAACAGGTATCGAAGCTAACTCGAATATTTAAATTTTCAATTGTGATTTATCAAAACAATACATGCCATAAGAAAATTTGTGAAACCATTGATGAAAAGATAACCGGTCAAAGTGCACCATTGTAAACTATTCTAAACAAAGTTAGAGTTTGGAAAGGGAACTATTCTATACAAAGGTAAAGTTTGAAAAGTCATAGGAAATAAAATGTAATTGATAACAAAAAATTATACAATTAAAGAAATGGTACAAAGTGAGCAGTGTAAAGATTGAAGTGTGTTGAAGTTCAATATTTTTGACAAATTTATTTAGAAAAACCAAACATATATACATACATAAGAAACATATAAACCTATAACAGCATAAACATAATAAACATTAATCATCGATTGCGAACATGCGTTACGAGTAAAAGGGAAAAAATTATCTTATTAATATGTTGCCATCAGATTGACAAAAACTCAAATTTAAAAAAATAAATTATTATTGCGCATTAAACATATAAAAATGCAATTTTCATCACGTGTCTGCATGAAATGAAAAAATATATATATGAATATTGATATAGATGGCATATTGGCTATAGATGGCAGCACGTTACCACTTGAAAATTTAAGTAGCCATTATGGCGAACTAATAAAGTTTGAAAATATCCTATCTGTAACTCCGAACTGCTCAACCGTAGCGCTTCAAAACCGGCGCCAATCGATTCCTCGTGGCCAAAAACCCCAGACCCCCAAGTTTACCGGAGTTCATTAATTCTGGGGCGATTTTCGACTTGACAACCATTCCTCGTATTATAGTATAAGATATAATTGATGGAAATAAAATTGGACTAAGTTTACTTAGAATTTTATATATTAATTGTTGATTATCACTTATATGCTTTTGTGCTTATAAGTAACTATTATCAATAATTTGTTTATAAATTACTATTTTTCAATATAACATAATCATGCCAGATTAGGATGAAAAACAGCTTTATTTCATAAAGTATTCTTTCTCTGAAAAGCTCATTCTCAGCATTGTTAAGATTTAACGTGTATAAATTCTCAATATAGATCACCATTCGCTGTTAAAGATTAGTATTATTTGACATGGACTCTGTGATATTACAAAATTATGGAATGGTGCCAAAAAGACAACTTAAATTGGTCTAGTATATTTCCCTGAATGAAATTGAGCTTATTCATTCCACATATCTTAAAATTGCTTCTTTTGAAGAAAAAAAGTCACCCAAACATGGCTCTCAAAACTCATTAGCATCAATACTGATTTTACACTTCTGACTCAGGTACAACACAATAGGGAAAAGATTTTTGGGGCAGTTAGAGTGATGCTAGAAAATGTACCGGCGGTGAGGGGGGGATGATCTTACTCATTTCTTGTGTAACAGTTATACTGGCCCATAACCAAGGTAAAAAAAATTCTTTGGTACGGCCTGTAAGAAAAATGTTCAATAATTTAATGAAGCTAGTATATTTTTTAGGCTGTAATTAAATGGTTCAGAAAAGAAAACATGCTTGAAAAAGCAAAAGGTTTTTACAGCTCTTGTCTAAGAATTGGTCACTTGTGAGTTACAAACACTGGTTTTGGGACAGCCTATTCTTTAATATATAGTAACATATTCTCAGTTCTCGACATTTTAATAGAGGGTCATTCTATGAATATAGTTACCTTTTATACCTAAATAAAATTTCATTATAATTGTGTTGAATCTTTTTTTCCTGTGGAATCTGGTTTCGAGGCTTGACAGAACTTTCCTATAATGGCTGATTTGAATATTTAATTTTAGAAAGAACAAGTACTAGTATTTTAGAGTTTTTAATCCTTTTTTTAAAACTTTTTTTAAATAAAGTTTTCGTTTTTATGTTCAATGAATACATTTAATAAAGACTGTATGACTGAGTGCCTGTAAAAAAAATCTGAATATTTTAAGAAAATTCTATTTTTCTCGATACATTTTTACCTTGATGTTATTATGCTTGTCACAAAGTTCTTATTTTTTGTCTCTAAAATTACAGAGAGTACTTAAAAAAATGTTTTTTTTTAATTTGATTATATGAACTATTTAAAATTGTTAATGCAGTTTTATTAAAAATTAAGAGCTGTGACTAATGTAACCAATATTATTTTTACTCTACTCACATTATATATTTTAACTTTTAAAATAACTTCGACCATATAAAATTTTTAAAATATCGCTAACATTTTTTTTAATTCAGCTTCATTTTGTTTAAATTCAAAATGGGAAGGCCAAAGGCAGCAGAAAGTAAAAAAAAAAAAAAAAAAAAAAAAAAAAAAGAG
>JAOUZG010023451.1:3579668-3596685 GCA_026289955.1 Argiope argentata | reverse complement strand
AAAAAAAAAAAAAAAAAAAAAAAAAAAAAAAAAAAAAAAGAGTTTTTTTAAACGAAGTGAAGCAAAAAAAAGTTTGAAGAGTTTGCTATAAGCCTAACCAAGTGTTGGTGCATTAGGTAAAGCAGTCTCAGCATTAAAAAAAATGTCTTCTGATTCAAGTAAAATGCAAGCAATTGTGAAGAAATTAGCTACAAACATATAACTCATAATTACATTTACTAAAGCAAAAATTATTCCTATCAGACAAGTCTACCAAGGAAAATGCTTTAACTTGTTATTTAAGAAAGACGATCGAACTCCTAATGATGACCCAAATAACGCAACAAGCTCTAGTAGTCCTGCTCATTTATCAGGAAAAATCCAGGCATCATCCACTACAGTGTTGAAAAAAGAATGAAACTGCCTACTGGGCATCGTTGCCCTACTTAAAGATATTGAAACTATTTTCCCTAACTTTAAGGATATATTTCTAAACTGAAAGTGTCTATTGGTGACACTCAAGATCTAACCGATGAACTTTTTATATTAAGGTATCCAAACACGTTCGAAGTACTTTTTTTTAGAAAAACATGGTGTGGACATACTTTAACCATATTTCTGGGTTTGACACCATTCAAAATTAGTTATAGGAAATCGATATTTGAAATAGACATTGACACTTTTAGAAAATTGGCATTTAATAGCGTAAATTTAAGCAAATTCTTTAAAAATAAATCAGCTACACCAAAAACTATTACTCTCATCCGAACAAAAGTTATACAACAAAAAACTACATAGTTTTCTCTAGGTAATGAACAATAATCGCTTGGTTATAATTATGAATAAAAATTTTAGAACCAATCAAAGTTTTATGAATTTTTTAATACATTTTTGACGTTACTATTCAAACAGGTTGTAAATTTAAAAAATATTTACTAAATCTAAATTTTTTTAGTTCATTCCTTAGCAAATAGTATGAGAACAAAGTTCACCAAATTTCATATTAATATGACAATTATATTTCGATTATTTGATTTGAAATGAGGAAAAAATAAGTAAAAATCAATTTTGAGAAAAATGCATTTAAAATATACAGTAACAGGTTTTAATAATAAATTATGAGTGTACATACTTAAAATCACCACATTTATAGATTACAACTCCTTCTTTCTAAGATGTTAATAATTTTATTCCTTTAATAATTTTTTTGGCAATTTTTTTATTTTGCAGTAAATAGATTAATTTATTCTGTCTCTGTCGAGTTCAGCTAACGTTCTAACCGCATTTGCAGTAGGATACACTCCAATAACCTTAGGATAATCATTAATCCAATAAAATCCTTTATTAAAATGTATTACAGAAATAAATGTCCCTAATCTGAGGATTCAAAACTCAACAAAGACATCGTTAGATACATATTTCCACAAAACACCGCTGAAACTCACAGTGGCATTTTGCCATTTAAGTAATTTTCCATATTTAAAACTAAATTTGTGTTTATACAAACTTTTAACATGTTTTTAGCCCTTTAAATCTGTACTTTTGGTTGTTTAAAGGTCCCCTTTCGGTTAACCGATCATTACGAAAATATTAACATATTGACTTCCAATTAACATAGAGATTAAAGTAAACATGTTTTGAATAGTTCAAAAATTGGTCTATGTAATTAAACGAATTTTTTGTCATTTTTAGTGAAAATCTAAATTTACAACGTGTTTGGTTACCTTAATGGAAGTCTCGAAGTCAAAACCCATTGCCACAGTATAAGTCAAATCACTGCCATTGTTATCGACAAATTCAATGCGAGGAAATGTAAATCAATCTTACTACAAAATGTTGAAAATCTTATTACAGCTGAAAGTTTCACGTGATAATCAGAAGAATCTTAATTTTTTTTCTAGTACGCGTACTATAGAAAAAGTATAGTAATCCTTAAAAAAAAAAAGAAAAAAGAGTTCGACATTTTTACAAATATACGCGTTTTAAACCTCCCTCGGTTCGATAACTAAATTTTTGGAGAATGTTCGTTCGTTTATTTGTCTATGACAAAGATAAAAACGTTTTAAACTAGACGGATAATGAAACTTCAATCAAATTTGTAGATATCATCAAAATTTTAACGAATTCCATCTAGCCCAGTCTGTTATTCCTTCTCCTAAGTCAATCTGTTCATCGGTCCGAATATTTGTTAAAAAGCTTATTGCAAAATGAAGATCCCAGATTTAACATTAATATAGATGCCTATCAAATTTTGATCAAAATCCAAGTAGCGATTGACCATTTGTTGTTCTGTGCTTTCAAAACTTTTAAAAGCGATAACTCAAAAATACAATGACATAAATGTATCAAATTTCTTACGTTATTTTGTGAATTTAAGAGTAATCTTGTGTCGAATTTTAGTTTCAATCGATTGGGAAGAACGCGTCAGAAACCCAAATTCAACTTTTGAATACTTTTCACTGCATGTTAAAGATTAATTGCCAAATATCACCAGATAGATACAATTTCAATACTATTTTCGCGCCAAACGTAAATATTCTGTAACTATTGTACGCTATTGCCATGCAATGTGAAAGTTTTCTATTAAATAAATCACATTTATAAAATGTTTTTCGATATTGGTCATAAGAAAGTGGATGACGAAAATATGTTGATAGGTCTAAGTTAAAGTTTTTGAAATTACATTGGTAAGGTTGTTTCAAAATAAGCGACAACTGTGTAACAATCACATTTGAAGGAGAAATTCCTTGTAGATAAAAAAAAATAGAAATAGAAAAAAAAATTAGCACGTTCTTATTTTAAAAACAAATTTTTGCTCCGTCCTATCTTATTTATTCTGAATTTTTAAGGATATTTTTTTAAAATATTCCTGTATTTTTGAATCTGTTTTATTTGAAAAATTTGAATGCTGCAAAAAAAGTAACGGTTTTATATTTTCCTAACTCGATTGATTTTTTATTAATTGCATTTTCGATTTTACTATGTGCTATCATTTTTTTAACTTTATCATCCATTTTTCTATCTCAATATGTGAAAGACTCTTAACAATTTTACTTTTTAATTCAGAGTTTTATAATTTACTGAATGCTTGGCACATCAAAATCAAACTTGACTTTTGCACCAAAAAAAATCTGATTATTTATCTACATTACTTACATTGAACAACGGAATTATTTTTATAATAGTTCTGAAATTTCGGTTGAATACTGCTCTCGATCTAATTGAATGGTTTTATTTCCTTGAATCGCAGTTCATTTCCGTTCAATTCGCTAATAGAATTATTTTCATAAATGTTGCCATCATTTTCAGTACATTGAAGGAAATCTATAGCAACTGAGAGCTTATTTAACTTTTGGCCTGCGGAGACCAATTTCGGTATAAAAATAATAATAATACATCTCCTATTCAGTTCTTCGATCTGAATGTTTTGAATTGAGTTATTGCTAATGATGTACACATTAAATAACTCACTAATAATCATTCGATGAATTTCTCTCACAGCTGGAAGCACATTTTGGATATATTGACATTCATCAATGCTCTAGAAATCATCACTGTCAATATTTTGTTGGCCACTTATGAAATATCTTAACAGCTCTAAACTCATGTACGATTCATATAATCTTTACTTATAATCATTCTTAAAACATGCATAGTCAAGTTTTTCAGTACTGGATGAATTCTCTGTTTAACTTTTTTCGGTTATAAAAAATTCACCGACAACACTAAAGTGTACACATTTATCCGAGTTCTGCCAAACGAAAATGATAGAAACACCGAGTACAACTTTGTAACTTCTGGCGCATGCGTGAGAAGTTTCAAGGTTAGCACCTGTCAATAACCTTTTGCATTCACACTAGCTGGTACCCGGAGCGTTGATGCCGCAGATGAAAGAATTTGAGAAATATCGTTTGGAATTCGAAATAACTAACTTGTTGAATTAGGAATTATAGAAAGAATAATATTTATTTCTTTGTTGACAATGAAGACATTCATTGAAATTGAATTATTTATAAAGGTGCAATATAAATATTATTTATTATTATTTATTTTAGAGATAATTATCGCATTATGCCTATAACCTTCACGCAAGTCAATGAATTGGCCACGTTTTATCGCAATTGGATGAACGGTATGGCAATGCATAAAATACGAACAAACAAAACCTCATTTTTATATGTTAGATTTTAGTTTGGGTAAAACACCAATTCTGAAACTTTTTTATTGCATTTTGTACGAATAAACTTTTAAGATATAAATAAATATTGATTCCTTTAATTCGATATTCGATTGTTCCACATTAAGATGATTTAAAAACATTAGAAGGCCTCCTGGTAAGTGAAACCGATGCAAAAATTTGTCTTATGAGAATATCTGCTTTTAATTTGACTGGAGAGAGTTTGATTCGGCTTAGATGATAATATGGTCTGGATATAAAATGATAAGGAATAATTTATCTTAAAAAATATGATTGATTTTATAAGTGAATTATTTTTAAATTGTCATTTTCTTTGAATTTTTTTATTAATGGGTAATAATTTGAGGAAAAAGGGAAAAAAAGATTTCATTTTTTTCGAATTTACAATTATAAGTAAAAACGTAATCAAGTTCCAAAGTAAGTATTTAATTCTTCGGATCTCATAGCTGTATTTCTTGACAGTATGCAAAATTACCAATCAAATTTCAGAAATAATAGAGGTGTTTTTTCCCCCACGTTTGTCCTTACCTTATTAAGCATTCTGATCCTGTTATTTTTTTTAAGTATTTTGCAATCTAATCGAGCAAGATAATCTAAAGATAATCTTCTACAAAAAGTTTCGGTTTCATTGTCGTATTTTTCTTTTTATGTTCGCTTGTCTATGCCATGGGAATTACTACCTTGTGTATGTATCTCGTACATAAATAACATTCTGGTGCCCTTATTTCAGAGGGACTTATAGGACTTTTTATCGGGACAGTTTTACTTTCAAATTTTCAAAATCAAATTTTTTTTTTTTTCGATTTTAAATTAATCTTTATAAAAGTTATTTAAAGTAACTAATTTTTAGATAGTAAAACTGCAAAATGTTTAATTGTAGATAACTTTCTAAAATGATAATTTAAATAGATCTTGTACTATAAAAATAAGTGAAATTTAAATATGTAATTTATATTATTGTAGTTATTCTTGCGTTCCACTTTACAGTGGATGGAAGGGTGCAGTAGCTTCTGAGGGTACTTTGGACCCCTGAAAACCCTAGGTTCTACCCTAACTTCTAGCTCACACACGTCACAAACTCATTTTACGGGCCTGACTTCATTTATTCATCCTCATATCGTAATTTATATCCGGGAGAGAGAACGATCACCTCTGATCCAGAACTCCTAGTGGTATTACACTCAATATAGAGGACTTTGTGATCCCGACTGATTTAACGTGCACCTGCCACCACTCACACGGAGAATCTTTGGCTGGTGGGTTTTAGCTCACAGCTCGAGGGATGCGATTCCAACGCCCTACCAACCAGGCTATCCCGGCCCATATGAAATTTATATGAAATTAAAAATAGTTTTTTATAAAATATTTTTCAAAAAAAATCACTAAGTTTTTTTTTACTATAATCTAAATAATATTTAATAGTAGGATCAAAAAAATATATTTTTTAATTATAAAGCATCATGTTGTTGTATTTTTCAGTTATGAAACAACATGATATGAAATATGCAAAAGGTAGCTAAGAACGTTTCAAAAATAATGCTCTTAAACTAATTATAAGATATTTTTCTTTTCTAATTTAAATAAATTCGATTGCATGGCGATTAAATAATTCGATTATTAATTACATGAAAGCACAAAATTAAATAACTTTTAAAATATCATACAAAATTCTCGGGTTCATGTGATCCCCCTCCTGTTTTTCCTATTTAATAATATGGATTTGATGACAGTGCATAAGAATGACATGCCTTATTGTTTAGTTTTTCAACTAATGGGAACTTTAGGAAAGAGAAATGCGGAAAACCAACAAATTGCAAAATGAATAGGCAATACCTTTAGTGATGATGTTGCTTGATATGAACGTGATCTAGCGACTCTTTTCTCTTCAACAAATTCTAATTTTTGAAGAGTTTTTTTTTGTTCAAAATTTTGACTAAGCATCATAGTTTGTGCAATCCGTGTGTGTGGTGGCTGGCGCACATTAAATATGTCGTGATCACAAAGTCCTCCAAGTTGAGAGTAATACTTCTGGAGGTACTGGGTCAGAGGTGATCGTCCTCAGTTTCAGATTTAAATTACGATCTGTGGATGAATGAATGGAATGCACAAATGAAGACCACCCCGTAAAAAGAGTTTGTGACGTGTGTGAGCTAGAAGTCAGACTTCTGCCCTCGGGTGCTTAAAAGTCCATGCTCTCAGAAGCTACTGCACTCCTCCTTCAGTTGTAAAGCGGTACACAACATCACCTACAACAGTTTATGCAATATATCAAAGGTTAATAATTCAATTGAATATTGCTTTTTAGCAAACATACTTTCTGTGAACCTGCATAAAGAGCTTGAGTAAACGAGTGTGTGAGTGTCATCTTCATATGAGCTAGAAGTCAGACTTCTGCATTCGTGTGATCTGGAGTCTTTACTCTTATCCGCCCTCTTTTCCGCTGTAACATGGACACGACATCATCATTATCAGTATGATGTCATGTAACAGTAAAAGCTGTTATGCACAGAATGGAACTATTGACAATATCAATCAGATGAAAACAAACCACGTGAATAAATTTAAAAACATTTTTATGCTGTGATGTTTTGAGTTAGAGGTTTGAATTTCCCAGAATTTTTTAGCTTCCGTAGTATAGAAAAAATACAGTCGTCGTCAAAAAAAATCGAGCTTAAGATTTTGACGAATCCCCACTTTTTACTTTTGTGCAAGAACGCAGGCTTGTTTCTGGTGCCACGTTCACTCCAGATGAAAATACGTCTATTATGAGTATGAACAGAAAAATGAGACTCGTCAAAGAAATACTGCGCTATTCATTTCTTCTCCAATTCACATGCTCTCGGCGGGCTCGACAGTGCCTTGCTGTTAACGTGAGACTCACCACTGGTCGGCGAACATATATTCCGATTGAAGGTCGCGATACGAACCTGCGACGCTAGGGCCAGTGGCCGAGTAACATGACCATAACACAAAAGTCGACTTCGGTATCGACTAATGTAGTGCCACATATACATATCTACAGTGTCGATACAGTTTGTATCGAAACTGTGGTGCCAATAGCAGAGTGAAGGTGCTGTTGAAGAAGAGTGGCATTCATATTTCAGTGTCTCCTTGTTGCACGTCGTGTAGCGCTAGTCTTATAAGCCATATAACATCTACGATACCGAAGTCTACGTTTTGGTATTGTGGTTATGTTACTCGGCTACTGATCATAGCGTCGCGGGTTCGTGTCGCGACTTTAATCGCTACACTGGTGACCTTGATAACGCAACCTCCCACAACAATCGTGACGCCATCTACCCGCAGCAAAATCGTCAGGATCACTTGACGTAAGCAAGCAAACAAACAAAATCGTCAGACTCACTTGACGTAAGCAAGCAAACAAACACGATCGTCAAATTCACTTGACGTAAGCAAGCTGCAACTAGCCATAACGCATGGCGCAATGCAAATCGTTCGTTTTTCCGCCGATTCACTGGTGGGGGGAGCACTGAGGCGCTAGCCTTATAAGCCAGATAACATCTATGATACCAAGTAGACTTTTCGGTATTGTGCTTATGTTACTCGGCTACTGTTCATAGCGTCGCGGGTTCGTGTCGCGACCTTCAATCGGTACATATGCCCTTGAACTAATGTTTACTTGCATTTTCACTTTCCAAAAACGGTACCTGGAAATCATACTTTGTGGAACTTCAATGGCTTATGCTACTTCGGCTTGTATTTGACCCCCCCCCCCTCCAACCTCCATAAGCTTCTGTTTCGGTTAAATTATTTCTTTGAGACATCGCACTCAGCGATTCAATGCGCTTACTGAATGTCGATCGTTCTTTTCCGCTTTGTCTTACATTAAGTTGAAAGCCGAAGCAAATTCACTGGCGCCTAAGCTTTCGTCTTCGAAGTCAAACTCAAAATTTGCATACTACGAAGTTTGAAAATAAGAAAAGTTTGCATTTGTGACTCTCTTCTTCCATTTTATGTACAAAAATTTTTTATACCGTTATTTTATACAAGACTTGGAATATCCTTTAATTGTTTTGAGCAGTTTATTCGGAATAGTTGCATTTTCCTAGTTGTATGCTTTTGTTGACAGAAAATTTTAGTTACCCTGTCAGAATAAGATAATTCAATTTCGTTTTGAATAATTAAATCTTGCTTTTGATTTAGTTTTATCATCACCTAAACTAAAAATCGCAATTTTTTTTTATTAGTGTAGTATGCCAAACCTATTCGCAAAGTCTAATTGTAAGATCATTAGATTTTGACCGGATCCCGAATCCGTAATAATTGAGCTTGAAAAAAGCCTCTGTTTAAATGATTGAATGCTCAAACGTTTATAAAACGAAGAATTATGCAATTGTTTATTTTATCGATGCAAGATAAAGAATAAGAAACGTTATTCTATGAAAGCACATTACAGTGAAATTCACCAATTCTTGACAAAGTGCTGCCATCTAGGTAGATATTGTGGAGGAGGGTTTGCGATGTGTTGTATAGCTGTTTTCATGCAAAAGTATTTTGAAATAATAACTACATTCTATGCTAGAACTTTTTGAATTATTAAATTTTATAAATTTCTGTATACCTCAACAATTTCTTCAAAAATTTGTTCTTAGTTGTGCTTTGATTTCTTTGACCAGCAATTAATTTTAATAAAGCATCCCATGTGAGAATTGGATGTTTTGATTTAAATATAAAACAAAAACAATTATTATGTTTTACAAAAAAAATTTAAATGAAATTTGCTCTGCATATTTTCAATGTATCATATCAGAACATAATTTCTTGAACAACCAAGCACCACGTTCTCGAGTAAGTTAAATTATATTTTTATTCATTTTAATCGTTTCATCGAATGAGTCACTTTAGTATTGCAAACGATCATAAAAACTTTGTCTCGCATTTATTGTTTTAAAAAAATATCCCATTTCTTTTTTATTTCCCTTCATATAATCACGTGCTCAAAATGGCATTTTTCTAGGTTTTATTTGCTGTAATCATTGACTTATTTTTTTTAACAGAGTTTTTGTAAATGGGATGGCATCACGTTATTAGAAGCTGATTTTTTCAGATGCTCGTGCTGATAGTAAACTTTTTATTTTTCGCCTACGGATTGTTTTATTTTTCAACTAAGGGTTTTTGTTGACGCTCATTCATAAACCTCATTCATAAAACAATATCATGTTCTGACATGATAAAAAAAAATCGGTTTTGTGTTTCAGTTTGGAAAATAATTTGCTTGACAGCTCTTTTATAATTATGATTTATAGCGTTTTGGCTTGTTTTTCTCAGAAATGAAATCAAATATTCTAAATTGAGTTTTTTTAGAGCTTAAGTTAGAATTATAGTGTTGCCGTGATCGTTTGTCTGACTTACTAATTACAATATTTACTGTATCTGAAAGATTACCTTTATTGTATTCGATAACTTTTAGTCCACGAATTTTTACCTTTATCTTTGCCTATTTACTCTCTCATTTCTTTGTCTAACTTATTGGTTAAAATTCAATTATTCGTTACCTTTAATTATTCAAAATGCCCCTAACGTAAACAACATCATATTCTCATATGATAAAAAGAAATAGACATACATGTATTATCCTTATCAATGCGCGTTTCCTGCAAAAACAATTGGAAGAATTTTAGGAAAATTTTCCGTTTTCCCTTTCAGATAATTCAAGGCTTAAAGATCCGCTTTGAAAGCTCACTACTTCCATTTCGTATTTTCGTGGAAAGTATCGTATTTTCATTTTAAAGTCAATGTATTTTTCGATATAAGGCACTTTTTATACAGTTTTCAAGTCTACTACTTTTAAAATTTGTATTATAACTCTTCTCTGGATGGATTTGCATTTTTATGTTTAACATGAAAATATAAAAAGAAATTTTAAAAAATTGTCTACCTAAATTTTTATTATTATTGAGACCTTAAAAGTTTCACAGAAAAAAGAAAACGAAGATTTCAAGACATATTTCATGAAAGACTCCAAATACAGAAGGAAGATAGCTCCCCCAAGCACACGCACACACACACACACACGCACGTACAAAAAATGAATAAATATAAACAAAAATTAAAAAAATGGAATCTTCGATCGTAAATTTCAAATATCGTGCGATAACATTATTATTTTTAAATCATTATTTATCTTAACAAATTTAAGTCATTAAACCAGATTAAACCGGTTTGAAACAATCACAAGACTTTCCTATCGGTCTCTATTCCTCTCTCCTTCAATATATAGGTGTGTTTATATATAAATTTAAAATGATATATTTTTTAAACTTTTATTTTCAATTTTTCTACCTGGCAAATAAAGTTTTGAGTCTCGACTGATTTTGGAAGGAAATAGCAACTATGATGTCATAGTTCTTCATCAGTCTTTTAAAAACGCTTCTCCTGTCAAAGAAACATACATAATAATAAAGCAATACTGATAAAAGCAGCTAATATTTTTTGCCCTTAAATTTCAGAGACATCAAAACCTCCTAACCAAAACAACATCATGTTCTCACATGATAAAAAATATATCTACTTAATTTTTTTAAAAATCGAGACTGTAAAAGTTTCCTAGAAAAAAGACAACAAAGAATTCAAGACGTATTTCTCGAAAGAATCCAAATATAGAAGAAAGGTAGCTTCCCCAACCTCAAACACACACACACACGCGCGCGCAAAAAAAAAAAAAAAATCTCAAGAACACAGATTGAGATTTAATTATGTCAACGACTAAAACATTTGTTTCTTTTCTCAAATTGCAATTAAAAATATCTGACTTCAATCAATTGCTTAAAAAAATGAAATGTTTTTGAAAACTCAGTCCTGCATTCAAACATTTCCAAAGAACTGAGTGTCGTTGACTATTTGGAACGTGTCGAAATTTTCAGGTTCAAATGCAATTAGATAATCAATAACATTTTCGATATACTTCAGAGTCACACAATAATTTATTTAAAAGCAATTAATCTTTGAAAATCTGATCTAACATTTTTTTAGCCTTCGATTCGCATGTTTGATATCCATGTTATAATAATTATAAATTTTCGAGTTATTTCTAATAACATTTATTGAAATTAGAATTTCTTCAACTGAATAACAGAATTCGACACAATTCCTTCTCCTTAATTAGCATCTACTTTTATACCCTATATTTATCCACCGTATTATCACAAAGATGTTAAACAATATTTTTGCATTGTTGTTCAATGTTCTTTCGATTTGTCTCTTTTACATTTTTTTTAGTTCCTCATAGGCTTTGAAAAGTTCTTGTTCATTGATAGCAATGCAATGAATGAACGTATTTTGAATATATATTTCTGTGAGTTAAAATTTTCTTTTTAATTTCAATCACAAGTAATTGCTATTATTGTATAACTACTTGTAATTTACGGAATGATACTGTATCGCTGTTTTTCAGAATAGGCCGGATAAAGTTTGTAAAAAAAGATAAAAATCACAAATTTCTTAATAACGAATAGAATTCTTTGCTATACAAATTAAAAATTATAAATAAATGGCTTACTATAAAAACTGAATGTTCAATTTTTTGACATAAAATTTTAGCCTAACATCAGCAGTAGAAAAAGGAAAATTTTATTAATCTGTGGTTGGCAATAATGCAATTGACACTAGTAGAATTTAAATTTTATTTCTCTTCTAATATTCATGTAATGCTATTATTTGCAATTATTATTTTTGTATAATTATTCATAACATAAATATGTTAATTAATGCTGTCTATAGACGGTGCTTAATTTATTACCTGAACTATGTAGTTGAGTAAAGTGAGTTAACGAGCTACTGCTTTCTTTCCCCATCTGTTTGTACCTGCCATGGTAGTGGGAACCAACACCAAGCAAGAATTTCTCATCCTCAATAAAGAGTCCACACCTTAAGGGAGGGGGGGGGGCGGTAAGTCATACCAAACTTTCAGATCCACCTCGAAGGGATACAGATTTAAATCACTAGGCCTGAATAACCGTACCACTGAACAGCAACAATGGTGGGAACAATGATTGAGTTCTAAAGGCCATCGCCGCCCGAGGTACAACCCTTCCATCGATAGGAGGATGAGAGCTATTAGCATATCCACCAGGTTGGCTAGATTCAACCACCATACCGGAAGCATCTATTCCGCAATAGTGAGGCCCCCCCAGGGAGTAATGAAAAGGATAAATCATACCAGACTGTCCGACCCGCCACGAAGGCAGACGGATTAAACCATAAAAATGAATGACCAAACCGCCGCAACAGCAACACAGGCGGGAAACGAGGGTGAGTTCTAAGGCCCATCACCGGTCACGGTACAACCCTTCCCGTAGGAAGTACGTTCCATCCTTTCTACGTCCTTAGAGAGAGGAGCCTACCCCCACCTTGTAGTTTACCCTCCAGAGTGGCGAGATTCAACCGCCATGCCAGAAACATCTCATCCTCATTTCGAGGTACCTTCCCGAGGGATAATGAAAAAAGATAAAAGTAATCCCTGCTAAGATTTCAAAGAATTTCATTTTTTCAGATGTTGTTTAGACAACGTGTTCCTGAATTTCATTTTTGGTGCTAGCAATCACCAATTTTGTCAACTTCCTTTATTTTAAATTACATATGTTTCATGAAACTCTTTCCGTAATTCATTCAATGATTTTCTTTTGTTGAACATACTTTAAAAGAACAACGTATAAAACTACTTTAATAATTATAATATCTCTCCTAATTAAGAAATGTATCAAAATTAAACAGTTTATGAGCAGAATAAAAAAAAACGATTCAAAAGAAATTTGCAATTTACTCCTTAATTTGTTTGCTGATATTATTTCTTTAAATACTAAAAATTTCAATTTCGATAAGAAAGCAATAGATTGCAACGGCAATGCGCTTCCAAAAATCACTTAAAAGAATAATAATAATAAAAGATTAAAATGAAATTTGTTATGCATATTTCAATGTATCATGTCTGGACATCATTTCTTGAACGTCCAATCACCACGTGCACGTGCGAGTTAAATTATATTTTTATTCATTTTAATTGTTTCGTTGAACGAGTCACTTTAGTATTGCCAACGATCCATTTCCTATTTATTTCATTTCGTATAATCACTTGCCCAAAATGACATTTTTTTAGGTTTTATTTGCCGTAGTCATTAACTTATTTTTTGAAAAAAACAGAGCTTTTTTAAATGCAATGGCAACGCGTTATTAAAAGCCTATTTTTTTGAGAAGCTCGGGCAGATAATAAAATTTCAATTTTTCGCCTACGAATTTTTGTCTACTTCATTCCCAAAATAACATCATGTTCTAACATGATGGGAAAAAAAAATACTCAGAAGTTAAAAGATATTCAATTATTAATTATTATTTACCTAAAAAGATAAAATTCATAAAAATTAAAGCATTTTACTTTATATATCAATCAAAAAGTTATATCTTGTGAATTAAATGTCTATTATGTCTTATCGAAACTGACAGTTTTTCCGAAAAGAACAAGATTCTCAAAAGAAGATGAAACTTTTGCAAGTGAAACCACCCTTCAGACCAAATTCACTTCTCCAATTTTTTTTTTTTAATTTAGAAATTAATTGAACACAAACCATAAAAATTGTTAAACTATCCCAGGTTTAGTTAAATGATCCTTGAAGAAAAAAATTGAAGAAACCTATTGATCAATTATTTTTTATTTCATAAATGCTTTTATACACCAGTTCACTAAGTCGTTTCTGTTGATCTTCGATCCGGTGTAGGATAAAGACACTTCTTTCTAACCGTAACAAGAATAAAGTGTGTTACCACACTGTTGCTTCTTTTTGCAGCACCAGCTACCGCAACATTTCTGTCCACTAGCGCAACAGCCACCTCCGCAACAGTCTTGTCCCTTGGGACAGCAGCCTACTGGACAGCACTGGGTTCCTTTAGGGCAGCACTTATTATCGGGACAGCACTTTCCACCGCTGAATGGACAGCAGAAATTGGAGTCGCAACACGTGCCCTTGCAGGACAGCCAGCTGCACTTTTTGATGAAAGCTTGTCTGGCGGGGCTGCTCTTGGCACTTGGAAAAGCACTGAGAGTCTCGACACCTGCTTCTTTTTTGCTGTCATCGCTGGAAACTAAGAAAATCCGAAATTTAATCAGGGCTTTCTTAAACTTAATCAGGGCTTAAGTTTAAGAATATGAATTACGAATACCGAATTAAGCAATTTATTTTGAAAGCTATAGATTTAAAAAGAGAGAGAGAGAAAAAAAAAACGATTGTTTGAATATAAATTATGTCATTTGTTTTCTTATAAGCAGTACCCGCAAAGCATTGCCCGTGTCAAAGGATGCAAGAAGAAAAATTAACTTTAAACTTAAATTTAGCCTCCACCCGATACGGCATGGGCAGGTTACGCTACATCAAACAAACACAAAAATATATTTAGAAATTATTAAAATTAGCTACAAAATAATTTGTAGCATTAGCCTTATAAGCCAGATAATATCCTTCGAGCTGAAGGGCCCCTTTTGCTCGATCGGTATGTTACTCGGCTAGTGTCCCAAACGTCGCAGGTTCGTACCGTGACCTTCAATCGCTACATTGGTGACCTTGACAACGCAACCCGCAACAGTCGTGGCGCCATCTACCCGCAGAAAAATCGTCAGACTCACTTGACGAAAGCTAAAAGAAAAACAAACAAAACCGTCTGACCCACTTCACGAGCAAACAGCAACTCGCCATGACACTTGGCGTAGTACAAAATCGTTCGCTTCTTCGCCGACTCACTAGTGGAGAAGTATTGTAGCGTCACCTTATAAGCCAGATAATATCCTTCGAGCTGTAGGGTCCCTTTTGCTCGATTGGTATGTTACTCGGCTACAGGCCCAAACGTCTCAGGTTCGTACCGTGACCTTTATTCGCTGCAAATTTTTTACACCACACATTCAGAAATATTTAGACTGTTACAAAGGTAAAAATATGACATGTCCTTAGACAAAACACAGACAATCATTTCACTCCTCAGGGCATTCATTCTGATTCCGCAATTCAGTTGCAGTTCGATTTAAAGAAAGACGGTTATCCACACATCAAAAGACTCTCCATCGCTAGGTGTGGGCATTATTTCTCTGATATTAGCTAACTGAACATTTCTTTCCTCTTCCAACCAAGGTTCCATTTCCTTTTTAGGGGGTCATATTGAGTTTTGAATCGCTGTTTAAAATCATAATTAAACAAAGAAATGTATATCATATACATACCACAACTATTGATATTTGCCAATGCGCAGTTTGAAGTTTTCGAGCATTCGCGGATAAGTTGAAATCACAATTATAAAACTTTTTTTTTATTTTGATATGAATTTGATGTACAAAAACCTTTCCCAACCAATGCTCTACAAAATGATATAAATATTTCCATTATCCATTTGCTGTTTCTCGAGTTTTTGGGATTCAAACATACAAGCGTTTTCAGGAGACTTCATTTTATTCTATGTGTAGATCAAACTTAAATAGATATTCAGCATTTGCTGCCATAAAATTTTGTGGGATTCTTATTTTTTTTCCCGTGATAGACGACCAAAATTACCTTTGTTGTTCCGCATTTTGTAAATAAATTAATCTAACTTCAAAAAGTAGAGAAAATATCCGGTTAAGAGTTCCTTATTTTATTCGCGTCATAATTCATCATAGCAATGCTTTTATTCCTAATGATTTGTGTATTTAGCGCTTTTGTGTTTAGAGAAATTTGCTCCTTGCTCTTCTAATTTAATTTAATTTATAGAATTTTTAAGCAATCTGTTAGCTTTTTCAAAGCATTAATCACTTTTTTGTTGATAAATCGGAGGATTCGGTGCATAAAAATTTGACTTAATGAGCTTATTTATATGAAGCTAGATGTCTGGCTGATTTTCTTCTTCTTTTTCTTTTTCTCTGATTACAGAGCCTAAAAATTGTAGTTTTGTTAAATTCTATACTCGAAATTCGTTTTATCATGGTGATATATTTATCTATGTTCCTAAATTATAAAAAATACATGATGTAATGGTTACTGTCTGAGCTCTTAAAAGAAAATATCTCGGGGTAATTTGAAATTAAAACATTTAATTAACATAGACAGCTTTACATTACAAACAAACAAAGACAAGCAATTAAACGTTTACAGTTACAAAGCATATTAATGGGAGAAGATAAATTTAGCTGGTTACTCGAGAAAAGTCCGACTCGCTCTGGGGGGGAGTTCTCTTTTAAGCCACCAGGAGGCGTCAAGGCTGGAATATAGCAGTCCCGCATTTACGGAATATATTGTTCCACTACAATGACTCATTCAGGACATGTTAGACAGAAAATGGTGTATAAAACGTAAATAACGATGTGAATTCTAGAAATTTCGTGATAAATTGAATATATCGAGTTGATGGAATTGGAGAAAAATCTAATTTTAATTTTAATCTTAATCTAATTTTAATCTTAATTTTTAAGCAACTGAGAAATTAATTCAAAAATAAATTCGTACTTTTCCCTTAAATTCAATTAATTTATTTTCTTAATGTCGCATCCTCTGACATTGACTCCCAAGGTACTTGCGCTGTTTACCCTACCCCAGTTACGTCACTGACTAGTACTTAAAAAGTGATAATATCGATAATTTTGCATGCAGTCGACATGAATTTACTATCGCTGTTGCACAAGAAAATGATCCGATTCAATCCTCCTCAACGATTCCTTAAATCAAAATGTAACAGCGTGGAGTTAACTGAGCACTAATTGTCTCTAAAAGTTGAATTTTCACTCCTCAGTAATGAAGCTCAGATAATCTGAATTCCATTTGTAGCTACTTATTTGAATACTTATTGGTATAAAGGATTGTTAAATCTAGC
>JAOUZG010023451.1:3540841-3564668 GCA_026289955.1 Argiope argentata | reverse complement strand
AACACATAGTCGCTTGGTGCATGTCCGAAATATTTGCTAAATACCTTTATTTCTGACTTACACCGGTAAATGTCGAAAGGCACCATGCACTAATGGTGAATGTTGAACATGTCCAACATTTATATTTTCTTTTCCGTAATTCAGTCGAAAAATTTTTCGCCTCTCTTTCAGACAGGAATGATTAAGAACTTAAAACACACAGTGTATTCAAAATGATACTTATTTTGTGATCAAATAATAATTCTTTATAATTATTTTTAAAAATTTAATTTAAATTTAATTAATTAATTTTAATTTAATTAAAATTAATAAAATTAAAATAATAATTCTTATAATAATTTATTTTATAATCAATAATTCTTTTAAATTTTTTGATAATTTAGAAGAGATATAAAATAATTTATTTTGAATAAAATTTATATCAATTTGTTTCCTCAATTAAATTGTTAATAAGTAAATTAAGTATGCAGATACCCTTGTAGTTTCAGTCTAATATTAATACAGTATTATGAAATTTTTATCATAAGACTTGATTACAAAATAAGCATAATTTTAAATGCACTATATGGTTTAAATTCTTAATCATTCCTTTCAGAAAGAGAGGCGAAAATGTTTTTAATAATTACATTTTTTTAAAATTAATTTTAAAATTCCAAGCAGAACGAACGATTTGGCGGGAAACAGCCAATCGCCTCTTCGTTGGCTCCTCCCTTGTCGACATCCACCAGAGCATATCTGTGATTGTCGACATACGCCGGTGAGTGTCCGAATGTACAAGAATGTAATGAAATATTCGATCTTTCACCGACGTATTTAGTGTTTGTTGACATTCACAGGTGAAAGTCGACATTCTCCATTTTCGGTCTTTCTCGATTTTATATATATATATATATATATATATATAAAAATATATATATATATATATATATATATATATATATATATATATATATAATTCTTATCACCACAAAGACTAATTACGTCATATTAAAGATACAGTTTTAATTCTAAAACACGAACATCAAATCATGAAATATTAGATATTTTACGAATAACATAACTGTGCATTTATTAAATCTTCTTTTCTCGTTGAGCGCTGTTCTTAATATGCAGATTACGAGTGTGGTGTATCCGCCGAATGAAATAGTTCGTGAAATAGTCGTGAAACAGTTCATTTCCAAAATTGTCATCGATTAGGCATGTCACTGATGATGGAATGATACAAATTCGTTTGTGAAATTCAGATCTGAAAAAAAAAAGACAATAATCAGATAAATTCAACCATAAAAAGTCAATAATTAAATTACGATAAAATTTTGAAACTTAAAAATAAACCTACAGGTCTTTGTAGACATTTATAAGTTTTGACCTAGTCGGGTTGGTCTCCAAGAAACTTTCTCATACACTGTCAAATAGATATACTTGTTTATCATTAATCACGTCTTCTTCGCTATCAATAGTTATGAAAAAGCTTATTACGTTGCGACTTTTGGCGATTAATTGTTCAAATACATTTCGAATTCGAAAGTTGGACATATCTCCGCGTTACATCTCCCTGAGTTCGACAAGATGTCTATCTGTCTGTGAATACAATAATTAAAATAATGGTATGAGCTAGACGGATGAGTTTTGATTAATCAATTTAACATCAAATTTATAGACTTCTATTATATTTTGAAAGAAATCTATTATGAGAAAATTTGTTCAAAGTTCCTTTTTTAATATGATAATGTTTCAAGCAAGCATACTGTCTATAAATTGCATGTTGTGAAAAAAAATACTACCCTATAATGATTGGATTCAATTATGACAAAAGCAATACTGTTTATATTTTGCACACCTACGTATTATATTCAAATATCACCACATGGATATAACAATCCAAATAATTGTTCCTTGTTTGCATTTATTTTTATTTGGGAACATATTATCATCGTATTTTTACTTATGCAAAATATAAAGATAGTTTTATAATCACTAAAAAATTAATACTCGAAATGTTGACGAATTTCCATGCTTCAGACATCTCCGCTTCCAAAAAACATAATTTTGACGTTGTGCCTGTCTGTCTGCATGTATGAGAGCACAATAACTGAAAAATGATAGATAGATGGATGAAATTTTGCATACGGGCTTACGACCCATATTGCAAATTTCAATCCAATTTTAAACGAAATCCAGTCTGAGGAAGTCTGTCTGTCCGACTGCTCACTTACGATTCCATCACTGAAAAATACAAAGAGTTAAATTTATAAAATTTGGTGCATAGGCTTACCAAATAGATCTTATCAAATTTTAGATCAAATCAGTTGTCTGTCATTCTGTCATTTGCATTTACATGCATATAAATGCGATACTTAAAAATGAAAAGTCTTTAATCGAAGGAATTCTACTATAACTATATCTTATGACTATAACTATAGCTCCGCAAGAATTGTAATTTCATATGGTCAGCGAAAAACCTTCCAAAATATATATTTAACTATAGATTAGTAAAAATATTAGATTTTTTGTCAAATGTTAATATTTCGTAACTGTTGTTTGTTAATATCATGCTAGACATTTTGGCCTTATCCGAGGTCAATTTTGACCTTATCCAAGGTATTGTGGCGCTAGCTTCATAAGCCAGTAACTACCTCTGGACTCAAGAGACGTATATTTCCGGCTTAAATTCTGCTGATGTATCAGCGGGGCTTGTCCATGGCAAGTGCTATAAGTAACAACAACAACACCTCTGGACTTGGGTGGTCACTTTTGTCTGGTGGTTATGTTACGTGGCTATGAACCATAGCGTCACGAATTCGGTCCTTGAACTTCGATTGCAACAAGATATAAGTTAAAAGGATGAAAGAAATAGAAAAATGAAAATAAAAATGCTGAAGACAAACAACATTCTTCTTTCAAATTGGCCGATATAAAAATTACCAAGCATCAAATGATAAGGTTTTTCGGAATTAAGTTAGACAAAATTAAGACAGAGGAGTTAAATCTAAAGCATTATCAAGCTACTACCTTTCGGATTAGAGATACGAAATCACATCCATGTGCATGTGTGTGGGCATTTATGAAAGAATTGCGAAAATCAAAGGCCAGTGGGATTTGTTTACAGTGTTTCGGCTTCACGATTTTAACTGTTTAGTGATTCAATCCTATCCACGATCCGGGTGAACACGCATGCAAAAAAAGAAGAAGAAAAGTTATTTAACATCAATGATTGCGTTATTGCAAATGAAACACAAACAATAATAGCATCTGCTTTCTTATCAGCTGCTATTACATCCGGAGACAGTTTGCGAATCGGAGTGTGCTCAAATGGATTTAAAAAAAAAACATCACGTTTCTGTGACACGTTGTAACAGCACGCGTATGTCTGATCAAAGTCTAGGGGCACTGTGGTCACGAAAAATAATTTCGAGAAGAAATTGAAAAATCTATCTTTCACTTTATTCTAAATTACAATTGTTGTCCACTCCAGATAAAATTTGACTTGGTGAATTCAAGATAAAGGAAAGGTATTTTTGAAAACCCAATAATAATTAGAATTGAAGCAAGCTTTAGGTGTGTTTTTTTTCATGACCTTTCAAAACTATTATCTCACAAAAATGACATATACTATATAAAACGTCATTAAAAATTAGATATCTTAATATTTAAAAAGATATCTATCTTTATAATGCTATCAATTTCATTTATACTCAATTTTTTGTTCTAATTTTAACATTTTAAAAAAATTTAATTGAATACGAAATCCATAATAATGTTCATATTATTCTCTTGAAATTCATTCTAAAATTCGACCGTTCTATTTTCATTCTAAAATTCAATAGCATGCATTGGCTGATGTTAAAATTAAGTTTCATTAAATAAAATGCTTTTTTGGACGATAATTCCAAAGTAGGATTTTTACATCCTTTTCAAATTAGATTACATACTTTTTTAATTTACAAACTCGGTAGGTAATTGTTAAGAGATTCATGCCATTAACACATTTCCGCGACGGTGCCGCCGCTCGGCCGTCGAATGTCTCGTGGGTCGCCTGCTGTCAATGTGTTAACTTCAAATTAAATGTCGATTTACTTCATAAGTCGATTTATTCCATAGAGCTAAAGGAAGTGACGAAAAAAACGTGATATAATTTGTTTTTAAAATTCCATTTAAATACAATTTGGATAAAAACTTATTGTGGATATAACTCTCATTTAAAAGATTGTAAACTACATAAAACAGTATATCTTTGGAATTATCGTTATTATTAGAATTTTGACATGGCAGATAATTTATCGATTTGACAAGATAACAAATTAATAATGTCACTTTCAATCTTTCGTCAGATTCACCATTTGCAGCATCAAAAAAATTGTTATTTTAGTCTCATTCATCTTTATATAATATTACAACATTACCTTTTAAAACGGCAAGAGTGGTCTCACCAAAACATTCTCGCATACACTCTAATAAATTAGCTATGCCAGAAACGCATTAAATGGCATTGGTGTACACTAGTTACGAAGTATTAACGTTTGGCATGAATTTAGAATTTTTATTGAATCTATTGTGACATCCTTGTCTAGTTATTTGGTGATTAATCTTTTGCATAAGATAATAATATCCAAAATTTGAGTTTGCATTTTAAACACGT
This sequence comes from Argiope argentata, assembly GCA_026289955.1. Classification (NCBI taxonomy): domain Eukaryota; kingdom Metazoa; phylum Arthropoda; class Arachnida; order Araneae; family Araneidae; genus Argiope; species Argiope argentata. The sequence goes on along the minus strand of JAOUZG010023451.1, from coordinate 3,560,029 downwards.
TTTTTTTTCAACCTACTGAAAAAACTCAACACAAAATTGCGCTTTTAGTCACAAAATCCCATATCAAATTTGATATATTTAAGTTGATTGCGTATTTGAATTATCATGTTTGTATGTTTCTGATCGTACAGATACCCATCTACACTATAGATATTAAATATATGTACCAAATTTTATATATATATTGTAGCTATTGTATTAACTTATATTCGAACAGCCGGACAAATAGATTTGCTCTGAACGAATTTGGCTAAAATTTTGATAGAAATCTGAAAATTCGGTGTAAAATTACAAATTTCTTGAATCTGGCGTATACCAAATTGCAACCATTAAGGTTCAACGTGTTTTTGACAGCTTTGACGCAAACAGACGGACGGACATTTTTCAAAAGTGGGTTTTTAGAACTCAGGAAATTTCTAAAAACATTGAGGTTATATTTATACTTATTTTTTGTATATATAGTATTGAAAAAGTAGAGTAATAGACAAAAAATTCAGACTCGAGTAAAAACAACAACAACAACAAAAAACCTCTAACAATTGCAATTATATTTATTGTTAAATAATCAGTGTGCTTACTTCTGTCGCAGATGGACTTGACTAATTTTTTTCGTTTACTTTATTGTGATGGGATAACATTAAAAATTGTAATACATCTACAAAGTACTAGAAAGCAGACACAGATGCACGCATAAATCCGCACGCACAAATACACTGAGAGAGATTGGAATGCAAAGCATGCAGCCGTGGGCGTTGGCAAATTTATATTAGCGTATGGACTTGAGTCATTTGCTTTCTGAAATGAATAATATTTTTCGAATTGCCAGTAATTTGTTTTAAGTGATTTGTTCTTTTTTGTTGAAGAAACTTTCTATCAATATAGAAAAAGTTCAGGAATTTATTAACAGCTTTGTTATTAAAATATAAAAATGGCGGGATAATCGATTCGGTTTGTGAAGAGATGAAATTTTAAATAAGTGTATTCCATATTTTTGGTTTAAGAATTAAAAAAAAAACACCTAATATTTAAGGAGGTACGAATTGATCGCAAAAGGCAGCTGGGATCTAATTTATAAAGATGAATTCTTAGTGATTTTTTTTTTAAAATTTTCTATTATGAATCGTTCTACCATTTTTATCTTCCGCTTAGAGATTTTCTTTATCTTTTAATTTTAAAAATGTGTATTGCATATTTTTAGTTTAAGAGTCAATGAAACCGATGTTCCGAGAAGAGAAAATTCATCGCCAAAGGCGGCTGCAATCTAATATGCAAAGACAAATTCTTAGTATTTTCTGATTTTTTTAAAAAAAATTTCCTACCATGAAGCATTCTAACATCTTTTTTTTATCTTCTACTTAGAGATTTTCTTTACTTCTAATTTTAAATACGTATATTCCATATTTTTAGTTTGAGTCAAACCAATGTTTCTAAATATAAAATTCAATCCAATATATAAAGATAAATTTTAGTAATTTCTGATTTAAAAAAAATCTTCCTGTATGATGGCAGTTTAATAGTCAGTCAGCATTAATTACAAATGAGAATGGGCAACAAATAAAGAACATGAAGTCTTCAACAAGCCTTAGACGCACGTAAAGAAATTCGAGATTCCGAACTTTAAAATCACAGATTCGAGATCAGCTTCCCTCTTTATTGTCGTTCGTATAGTGTATCGCCTCATATATAGCTCTCATTATCTTTCAACGATTCGATATCAACAGATTCTTTCCCTCCATAATAGCATTTGGGTAACTTTACAATAGAATATTTATTTAATTAAACTAATTTATTTAATCTACTTTAGTTTACATGTGTTATCTTAAAAATTGATTTTAAAAAGTTTGATTTTTCATCCTTGAATTTAAAATTATCTCTATCTTCATCCTCTGAAAATTTCGAAATGAAAAAAATCAATATTTAATTCAATATGAAGTCATGTTGATTGGTCATGACATTATCACGAAACGCGCCCTTCTTTTATTGTTTATTTTATGCTGAAATAGTTTAACTACCTGTTAGCATCGTCACGATCTGCATATGAAGCATGTGTTTATGGCTACGGAAGTTCTGCTACGAAGCGCCAGTTTCCCCCATCTCCTCACCCCACACCGTCTAGACAGAAGCAATCCTGTAATAGTTTTGAAAGTCACTAGGTGACATTTCTCAGCTTCGCCTGCAACAAAAATTGTGGCATTTTCTTAAGCTAAGGCTTTTTAATTGGTTAAAATTAAAGAAATAGAATTATGGAATAAGATTTGATTGTGAAATTCATTAATTTTAGAATCTAAGAAAGGTGGGCTGAAACAGGCTGATGTTTATTAACTGTGACTATATTTATTTGGAAATCGGAGCTAATATAACTTCCTGTTATAAATCTGTTAGAATAAGCCGCATATCCAAATAGAGTGTCTCAATATGTTTCAAAATTCAAAGCTGCCTGATCAATTTTTTATGTATTTATTTATTACTAGCCGCCTTTGGCGACCAGTCGGTTCGCCAATATTAATGCCGACTAAAGGATTAAATCATTTTTTTATATAACTTGGTCTCATAATAAGTTTTTCAGCAAAATATTTTTAAGCTTCAAATTTCGATAGTCATATAATTCACTTACACTATTATGTAGGCCTTAAGCAGTCCTATCTTTGAACTCCACATCTCTCTCTGATTTTCTATCAGTGCACGTAAAATTCACTTTTAAATTAAACTGAAAATGATGAAACTTCAATAAATATGAAGACCTCTTTACTCAATCTAAGCATGTCTTTAAATAAAACTAAGAACTGAAAGCAGAATAGTCCGACATTGAAGTTTTATCTTCAATACAGAAATTGAAACGATTGATTGATTTTTTTAATAATTTATAATATCTCAAGGAATTATTCAGCAAAAATTTCACAGGTTAATTCAAAACTTCAGTTTTTAATTTTATTTTTAGATGTATATAAATGGTCTCAATAATAACATTTTTTTAGGTTTATAAATATATTTCAAATAATTATGGTTTAAATTCCTTTGGTCTTATAGATTCATATTTGTAAAATATTTTTAATATTTCAACTTCTAAATAAATAAATAAGCATTTCTATCTTCTTCAAATTTGGCTGATTTATTCGGTTCTGAATATTGCAAGTTTCGAACAATCATCATTATCATAATCTAGACCAATTATTCTAGAGTAACTTTGATTGGCTCCTTTGAGATCTTGATAAAGTGACCTAAAATTACCAGTTTATATCGAATAGTTATATTGAAATTTTCATAGATCGATCAGCTTTGATGATTGATTTAGTTGATTGGAATGCCACTTTTTTTATTTAAGGACTTATTGTCTCAAGAATATTTTGTTAAATATGATTCACAGAGCAGATGATGTATGTAAAAATTTAATTCATCAGCATTTCCCCCCCTAAATCTATAGTTATATATTTCACTTGGACCAATTGCTAAGAGATTTATGTCTCTCCCAAAAAAATTAAGAAATTAGATGTTGGGCTTCGATTACAGAAGATGCCTTGTAAATGTTAAGTCATATTTGCCTTAAATAAAATTTTTTAATTGGATTAGTAATATTTGTATAGTAAAATATCATAGAAAACGTTTCCATCAATTTATTTTCCAAAAATATAATGTTTCATATTTGTTTCATTTTATACAGACACGTGCCGAAAATGACATTTTTATATGTTTAATTTGGAATGATAGTTGATTTATTTTTTCTCGTGAGAGAACATGATATTGTTTTGGTAGAAAGTTTTGATGTCTCCGAAATATGCGGGTAAAAATAGTTTTATATGCTTTTGCAAATTTTGTATTGTTAATTATTACGTATGATTGTTTGAAAGAAGATGCATTTTCAAATAGCTGATAGCGTTGAAAGAAGATGCGTTTTTATTTCGCATGATTTATTAAAATGCGGAGATAAATTACAATCACGAAGGCGAATTCTTTGATTTGCACAAAATATCTTCTTCACATAAGTAAAAGTAACAATTCAAAACATGTCTTATTGTTTTAAAAAATAAAAAAAAAGAAAGCAAAAATATTTTACTACTACTGATTATCAATTGCTTTTTGTTCGTCGTTTCTTTGAAATGACGTCATTTTCAAAGTTCGTTTAAGATTTCTAGCTTTTAAATAATTAATCTCGCTCTCAGAAGATTATCGTTTGGTGCTTTTCTAAAAATTCTTTTTCAATTTTAACTGTCGCACTTTTGTAATATATTTTTACTTTGTATTTTTATTTACTTTAATTCTTTAATGGAATTGTTAATTTTGATATTGCAAACGATCAAGAAAAATTTTCTCTTGCATTTACGGTTTAAAAAATATCACATTTCCTATTTGTTTCATTTCATATAATCACGTGATGAAAATTGTATTTTTCTGTTTTATTTTTTGGTAGTAATTAACTTTTTTTTAATAAGAACTTCTGAAATTGTGATAGCAACATTTTATTAAAAGCTGATTTTTTTTGAGATCCTCGAGAAGATAAAATTTTATTTTTATTTTATTTTTGCGAAATAAATTGTTGAAAAAAAAACGATTAAATTACATGTTTAAAAATTCATTAAAAATAGAGTTTTAATTTGTAGTTCAAAACATTAAAATCATTGAAAAGCTAATTTTTTGAGCTTTAACTTGATGCAAAAATCAATTTTGTGCTGTAATATTTTCGGAAGTTATAGCGAAAAAACGTTAAAATTTGGCCTATTTTTTAATTAATTAAAATTTTAATTAAAAATTCAAAAAAGGGCTTCGAGGTGCACATTCCCGGCACCCAAGGTATACATATACCAAATTTGGTAGCTGTAGGTCGAATGGTCTGGCCTATACAGCGCCAACACACACGCACACACACATCGTGCTTTATTATAAGTAAAGATAAAGATTATCATTATTTGCCACGAAGGAAGAGTAAATACTTTTGAGAAAATTTTAATGTTTACTCATTGTTTATTCATTTGGTTTTTTCACTACCATTCCAAGTTAATTTTTAAATTAAATTATAAAGGCCAGTTAATTTTTTACCATTTAGGGTATTTTTTAATAACAGACCTTTCTGATATTAATCGACTTCCAAAAAATTTATAGTTTATTCTAATTTCGCTAGAATTGCAATTGCCATTAGTTAATAGAAGATGTGCATGAGAAATATAGAGAAAGCACTATGATAAAAAAAATGATGTATTTTCCCTTTTTAAATCTCCAGAAAGCCGAATAATATATTTTCTACACTATGTTTGCATTTCTATAACACGATAAGTAAAAAACGCTTGGTACTAGATGACTGAAATTTGGTGTATGAAATTACTATCTATTTTGTAGATTTCTAAAGAATTTGGACGGAATCCATTCACATGAATTCAATTTATCCGGCTGCATGAAAAAAAGTTAATGAAACAATAAAAGGAAAAGTTTTAGACCAGGGATGCACAGCCTATGGCCCGAGGGCCAAAATTGACAATGTAGCACCGAAACTAAAACTAATAATACAGCGGATAGTACTAGATACAGTTTTGCATCCACAAAGCAGCATTTAAAAATAATTTTTATGTATAGTCTTTTTCATGTAAAATATATTGAGATTACAATTTTTATATTAATGCTTTAAAGTTATTTATTTTACTAGTTTCTATTCCTTTTTCATTCTAGAAATTTTAGCTGCTTTAGGAAGACTTAGTTTATTTATTTTTATTTAATTCAAAGTGCTATTATATATATTATTATCATGTGAAAAAATGATCTTGCTTCCATTAATGGTTTTTTGAATAATTGAAGGCAATGAATAATTGAAGCTCGAAATCGAGTAGGCAACGATAAAAGCATAAATGGCAATATTCACCAACATCTTCTAGTCGCATATAGTTTTTTTACCTGCTTGTACCAGTATTGCCTTATTATTATGTATGCTTATTGAAAGCAGATGCTTTTTTAAAAGATTGACCTGCTTTTACCAGCATTTCTTTTTTAAAATGGTTTAAACTGTGTAATAACTTAAATTAACAAAGGCAAATTATGACTTAAAAATAATTATGTTCTCACATGATAACCTGAAACGTGCGATCGTAGATTTCATTTTTTATTTTGAATTTTAGATCGTGAAAAATAAACGCCACGTCATAATTCACAGTATCGTGAAACCTTTTACTTAAAAAATATGGGAAAGTGATATTTTGTAATCCGTTTATTTAGAGTATTTTCTGTAATATTCATTTATAACTTTTATTCTTTTTTATTTGCTAAATATAAGCTGAAAAGAATCAATAATAATTTCTTTCTTAATGTATTAACAAAACACATTTAAGATTTTAAAAAAATCTGTGAAATTTGATTATGATAATATGACGCAGGATTATGATAAATATTTATTAAATTATTGTGATAAATATTTATTAAATTATTATATTTTTGACTTATAGATACGATGTTATGTATTGTCCTATTCACCGTGAATTCCCATTTGACATCTTCGGATTACCATTTATTTTGCTATTTTCAAAATTCGCGAAAGAGGAAATAATATGAATTCTTTTGAGAACTAATGCTAGTATTGATGCTGATTATGTTTCGGTAGTTGAAAGTAACAAATAAGAAGTAGCAATTAATTTGATTACAAGATCTTTTTTTCGATTATTCTGGATTCTACTGTAATTATAGTAAAATCCAAAGAATACCATACAGCTTGATTTTAAAATTATATTCTAATATTTACATCATGTACACAGAGTTTTTGAGAAGCACGATTTAAAAGAGTTCGTTTAAAGTCGTAAAAAGACAGTTATAAAGAATACAAAAAAATCTAATAAATAAACTTAAATTCGATATTACAAAAGTGTGATTATTAAATTGAAAACGAACTCGAGAAAGACCAAACGATATTTTGTGAAGTGATATTAGTTATTTAAAAGGAATAATAAACAAACTAGTGACGCTATCTGATAGTGACGTCACTTTACGAAAACGATGAACAAGCATTCTGGGCAATTTTTTAGTGATAAACTATGGATGGATGATCTGCAAAGGTGGGATAATGAAGCTCCCTTAAAAATGACTAAATATTTCTAAATAAAATGATAGAATAATGGAATTTTCGAAGAAGTCCAATGTGTGTTCTAATCATTCACCACAGAGCTTTCTTACCTCAGCATTACTCTCAGTACTCATTGAGGGAACTCGATTTTGGTGAATGATAGGATCTGTGCTGCATGGCGAACATGACGAAGCCCAAGAAGAGGCACCCTCCGATGAGCAGAAGGGCCCCGAAAGCGAGCAGGATGGGTCCCACAGTCCTCTGCAAGTGAGCACCCATGTAACGGTTATAGTTCTCGTCTGCATAGTTGGGTCGAACTTCAGTGTAGGCGATGCCCGTGAGAGCGGCCCCTCCAATAAGAAGTGTGAAGCCGACGACGGAGACGGCCACCGTCAAGTAAGTGGCCGTCTTGTAACTGTTGAACTGTAGGAAGTTCATTCTGCAAATTCAGGAAATCTACAGAAAATTAGGAAATTTTTTTTGAATCGATTTAAAGTGAAAGATTGTGTAAAACCAAAGAGACACAATTAAAAAGAAAATCAAATTCAAGATCTTAAGTAGTTAAGATTTTAAGCAAAGCTGGAAAAACAACAGATACTTGTAAATTTCAATAATTGTAAATTGAAGATAATAGATACTTGTAAATTGAACAATAGATACTGCTACGATACTTGTAAATAATAATAGATACTTGTAAATTGAACAATAGATACTACTACGATACTTGTAAATTATAATTTGATAATTCTGTTACATTTCCCAAAAGTTTTTTTACTGTTTATCTGCAGCTATTTGTCATTCTCTTTAACATTTGTTTATACCTTACTCACTTTAGAGCGTGTAAACCTTCAGAAAGCATAGTAAACTCTCAATTATCAATTGTCTTATACAGTTATTGTTTTTCTTCCTAATGGCCCTTGCCATGGACAAGCTCGCTCATGCACCAGCGATTTTAAGCCGAAATGAGCGCCTCTTGTTTGAAATAGCTCCAATGAAGTAGCGAGCTCAGGTGTCATCCTTGTCATTTGGTTGTGGTTCAAAATTATGAGGTCTGACCCAAAATATCTCTAGTGTTGCTTTACATCAGGACGTTAATATAACTAAACTTAACTTGGTGTGAGCCTAGCATTTTATATAAATATAAGGTGAGAATATATACTCTGGATCTCATTTTTTGGATTAATTGAATAAAAAATATGACACAGAACTAAAGAGTTGTTATAAGATGAATATATTGAATTTCATTAATGTAAGTCAATGTGTTTATGAGTTATTGCGTTTACATACATGCGAAAGTATAGACCGACAGACAGTGAAAACTTTGGCAGATTTTATTCAAAATTTGATAACAATCTATATTTTATATGTTAAATCTGTGTACCAACCTTTATCGACCCATTTAATTATGTTTTGTAAATGTTTAATTCACCTGAATTCGATTAGTCGAATGGACCAATTTCTTGCAAATGGATTTTGTTTAAAATTTAGTGACCTCCAAATTTAAAATTTGATATAAATCTACAACTTAAGCCTTAAGTTCATATACCAAATTTCATCCATCAAATTGAAAGCGATTTTGAGCTATCATGTTCACAGACATATAGAGAGAAATTATGTCAAAAATGTGTAAAATAAAATTCATTTAAATTATGTTTTTTTTTCTTTACATGCGTCTAATTATATTCAGTTTTCTAGATTCGTATTTTTTATTTACTTCCCAACCTTAGCAATGGATAGATAATTTTTTTTTGTTATGTTGAATATTTCTTAGGTATGCTCTCTATTATGAGATAAAATTAAAAGGGCTTTATCAGACTATTCTTTAAGGAAAATTTTTCATGAAACGTAAATTTTTCATGAACGTAAATTGTTTGCTTAACGCATTTTCGTAATTTATACGAAAACTCAAATAATTAAAAAATTAAATCTACGGTCTCAAATTTCAAGTTATCATGTGAGAAAATTACCATTTTATTAATTAATTTAAGTCATTAACCAGTTTAACCGGCTTGAAAAAAATACGAGACCTCTCTCTCTCTAATGATTATTTTTTTAAACTTCCATTTTCAAATTTTCAGATTTTAGAGCTCGACCGATTTTGAAATTAAAAAAAAATATATACCTGATTAATTTCGACGAAAAATTCACTATTGAAGGTATTGTATATGTGGTAAAATCCAATAAGCGTAATGCAGATTGATGTTAAAATTATATTCTATTACAGTATTTTGAGAAATACAATTAGTAAGAATGCGTTTATAATATCCTTAAAGAATAAATATAAGTCACGTTTTAAAAAAGTGCCATAGTTAAAAATGAAAAATAATTTTAAAAAAATCTTCTGAGTGCGAGATTAATTTTTAAAAAGAAAGAAATCGAAAACAAAATGGAAGATGACGTCATTTCATAGAAACGACACATAAAAAGAATTGATTGTAACTTTAACTAAATATTTCAAATATTACTGGCAAAAAAAACCTAAATGACATGGGTCAGGTGACTCTCTACCTACCAATATCAAAAAGAATATTTTTGCCTATGTATTTTCGGAGATACTACAAAATACCCATAAATAAAACTACATCATGTTCTCACTTGATAACGAGAATCAGAATGAATAACAAGCTTTATTTCATTTTTTTCATTCACTGAATGCATAAGTTCTTTTTTTACACTATTTCACCTATAATAGTATGAATTATTTCGAATTAATTTGTTTTAATTGGTTTTCTTCTGTAAGTATTTGAACATTTATGACATGCTGTCACACAAAATAAATCCAAATTTCATTTATTAAAATTCCATTTCAAGTTTATGTAAATTAAAAGAATAATTAAAAAAACTATGTTGTCAAGAAAAATACGTTCAGAAGAGATCAACAGAAAAACGGCGAAACCTTTCTAATCCTCGAATATTTTGGGGAGTGACCATGTGCGCCAGGAAAACAAACTCGCCTTTTTACAGCTGTATCTTGTATTTTAAAAATTTAATAATATAACATAAATTATTAAGAATAAAAGCAAAAATTCTTCTCACCTCTTTTCTGCCGATGAAAATCTATTCGAAATTCGAAACCAATATTTCCGGACGATTTTTTGAAATTGTTCTTTTTACTTTTGGAATCGTTCTGAGCTGTGCCGGAACGGGATGTTTCCTGTAGGAGAGTTAGGTAAACACGCAAATTTGCGTCTAAAGGTTAATCCACCCGATGATAGCGCTCTTCCAACAGATAAAAGAGCTTGTGTAAATCATTTTTTGAGGATTATGAAATCCCGTGAACGTGACAGCGGAAATAGTTTGGGTGTTTTTATCTCGGAGGAGCTCGGCAGGTCAGAAGATGTAGAAGCATTCGAAAAATTGATAGGAGAAAACAATACTTCGCAGCAATGGTCAACAAGTCCGGAGATATCGGAAATAAAAATAGGAAATGTGTTTTCCTTTATTTTTTCGCGTATATTCATGTGATGATGTCACTAAAATGTCGTAAAGAATAGTTGCGCCGATAGCATTAACAAATATCCCCTAAAAGTATCTTAAATTATATTTTCAACTGACAGTTTGTGCCTAAAATTCATAATTTTATTGATACTGATCGATAACTTTGGAGATTTTAGTAGGAAAGAAATTTTCCGACATTTCAAACAATTTTTTATTCAAAAATACCTGGTTGACTGCTGTGTCTTCTTCTATTTTCAAAATTCCATTTAATAATCTCTTAACACGGTGACTGTCGCGTGACTTACCGGTGATTCACACCTATTATCAAACTATAACCAACCACCTATCTAATTAGATTACCCTTCCCTTCCCTTCCCTACTCTGGTTGAGAGATAGCAATGAGACCATCTAATTAGATAGATGGCCTGAATATCAAAAGTGAATCGTGGCAACAGATGCATTATTTCAACTTAAATTTTTTTTATCTCACTAAATATTTACCTTTTTTTATTTTGAACATTTCAGAGAATAAAGTCGACGATAATTATAAATTCCACATTAAAAAAATTATCATTCCCATCAACTTTTAGAGAGCTGAAAAAGAAGAAAATTCACGCATTTTGCGTTGCCTCAATTGGCGTTGAAAATTCAACGCTAGTGTTTTTTTTTTTTTTGATCAACTATTAAGTACAATGATTAGACTGGGATAGCATGGTTGGGAAGGCATTGGATTCACATCCCTTGGATTGCGAGTTCGAATCCGTCCGTCGATGATTTTTCTGGGTCGCGCACGTTAAATCTGTCGTGGTCACAAAATCCTCCATGTCGGGAGTAATATCACTGGGGGTACTGGGTCAAAGGCGATCGTTCTCTGTTCCGGATCTAAATTGTTATCTGTGGATAAATGCATGAATGAAGTCCGCTCCGCTCCGCAAAAAACGGGTTTGTGACGTGTGTGAGCTATAAGTCAGATTTCTGCCTTCGGGTGCTCAAGTATTCATACCCTCCGAAGCCACCCTCAAAATACTACCAGTACTCAAATAACACAGGTTAAAAAAGACATAAACGCTGTATGGCAAAATAGATGGGAAGAAACTACTAAGGGTGAATGGACCAAACAATTTATACAAAAAGTAAATACGGAAAGATTGTATGGTGATTTTTTTATCAACCAAATCGTAACAAGCCACGGACCATTTAGAGTTCACCAAGGCAGACGATTTGGTAAGACTGCTACGTGCCTTTGTGAAGAGGAAATTGGAACAGTGACTCACGTTATAAAAGACTTTTGTCTTTGACGGGAAATACGTTCTCCATGGCCCACAGAATGGAGAAATTTGAATCTAAACGAACTAATAAAAAATCCAACCTCCCGGGTGGAGGTCTAATAAATTCTAACTAAAGTTCCGCAACTTGAAATGGAGTCATCACCGTGTATTACTTAACTTACTTTGCTACTGTTCAATGTTCACCTTTTTGTTTTTACTGCTTCCTTAATTTCTTTAAATGTAGTGGTCTATTTATACGCGTTGTTTTGAAACACGCGCCTTTTATCCTAATTCTTCAGCTTTTTTGCCCATTTGGGATTATTTTGTGGACTTTTCTCATTCATGTTTGTATGTACTAATAATGTTACATGTTTAATTGGATTTTTAACTTCTTTATATGTAGATTCATATATGTTTTTTTTTCTCTGTCCGAGGAGTCTTTAATCCTAATTCCCTCAAAGGTTAGTTTTGCACTTTTGTGCTGGGTGGGGTGGCTATGTGGCTACCGATTGTTTAATCCGTATGGCTTCGGCTGGGTCGGAGTATCGGTATGCCTACCTTCAGAAGCTACTGCATCTCTCCTTCCGTTGTAAAGTGGAATACGAGAACATTAACAACAATTGTGATTATTTAATAAAAAGCAACTAAAATAAAAAAAAATTTCTTTGTTGACCTTAGAAGGAAATGACTTACATTTTTTTAAATATTATTTTTTATTGGCCATTCTCTTCAGTAAATAACACTACTGACTAAATCCCCTACTAAACCCTTGACCTTAATGTATGGAAGGCGAGATTCAGTTTGCGCAAAATGTGTAATTTCTTTTCTTATTACTATTAGTTATAGTACTATATATATGTTTATTGTACTATGAGGTTTTGCCTTTTAGGTAGTATTTTTAAAGTAATTTCGTAACCATAAAAATGGCAACCACTAAAGATTTTCAGCGGAAGACGAAGAAAATTTTTACGGATAACTTATTTGATCAAAGAAGTGATAATAAATTAACAGCTTTTGATGAAGAAAGAAATATTTCTACAAATGAGAGTAAAATTGTTGTTGACACACACACAGAGAGAAAGAGAGAGAGAGAAACGTGAGGACATAGGATTTACAGCATTGAAAAAGGGAATTTGGAAGTAGTGTCTTAAATAAAGGTGAACAGGGCCCTCGAGACAAATTATTGTCAGTAGAAAGTGTGCCATGGAGTTCTTGAACTCCGGTTTCTCAACCTCCGGAATTAACCTGTGAATAGAGCAATAACATGGCTATGAAATTACTGAATAAGTATTAGTGCTTCGATAAATAAATATATTATTTAGGAAAGTAACTGATTACTAATAATTAGGGATGAAAAAAAAGATTTTACATAAATGTTTTTCTGCAAATTCGACACAAAGTCATTTAGTGTGGTAAAGTTATGATATTGACTTAGGCGTGAAGGTAACAGCAGGTTCTTGGAATCTTTTTCGTAGCGTAGGCTCATAATTTTCAATTTCATTTATAGCGATATTATCATTTTTGTTATTTTTTTTTTTAAAAGAATCTTGTTGATAGTTTCTTGTGAAATTCTGCAGGGTAGCAAGAATAAAATTCTTTTGATGTTTTTGTCTAATGTTTTGTCTTAACAAAACAAGGTATGTTATTGATTTTCCAAGCCGTCCGTAGAACCTTTTCTTTAAAAAGAAATGGATCATAAATTTCAAGTTATTATGTGAGAATATTATTTTTAATTCATTATTTTCTTAATTAATTTAGTTCATTAACCAGTTTGAAACAATCGCGAGACTTCTCTATTGGTCTCTATTCCTCCACCCCCAGTGGCGGACTTCCAAACAGGCGCATGAGGCGCGCGCCTCGGGCCACATAAATTAAGAGGCCTCAAAATTTAATTCTAAAATAATAATTTAAATTTTGAAAAAGAAGATATTTTTTTAATGAAACCTTTCATTTTTACTTTCTTCTATTACTACTCCATGTTCATCTATCTCAATTAATGAATCATGCAATATCAGTACCCTTGTAAAACCAACTATTTTGTGAATGAGAGAGTAAAAAGCCAACCAGGAGAGGAGAGACATTTTACATCTTTTATCTTGTACAAAACAAAAGAGATAGATATCATATTAAATCCTCCTGCACACTCGGACCCTATGAAGTACAGGAATGGCTCTCAAAGGTCTCAAAGTAATGAACATGTTTGCAAAATAGGACATAGGACGCATTTTAATTAGAAACATTGGTTAGAAGATCTTTGCTCAAGGTGGTGAGTTTCTCCGAAACATCCTGTTAGCGATTTAGTGTTTCACGCTCAAAAAATATTGACTTTGATTTGTGTTGTGGAAAGGAATTCATTTCTGTGTTGGACCTTTGACCAATGTGAAGATTGGTAGGCATATAATTTTTAAATACATTTTCGTTTCTGTTTTCGTATTTCTAAAAATACTGTAATCGTGGCTTTATATTTTTTGGCACATTTGAAGGTTAAAAACAGGGCTCATTTACGATAGGAATCGTTAGGCATTGACATTGCACAAAAAGATAAAATAAACTGGTTACTTTCTCCTCTTAACTGAAGAGGAGAATTTTTTAACACGGAAAAAAAAAGTCCAGCTAATATTTTTTATGTGACTAATTTTTTTTAATGTTTTGGCCATGTTACAGAAAAAGTTGGAATCGGGAGTTTCAAAACGCAAAAAAAGAAAAAAAAAATGCAGAACGACATAAAAAATTTACTCAATAAATGTATTATAACGTTTGAAAAACGAGCTAAAATGGAAAATGAGACGAAAGGAGCAACTGAGCAACTTGATACAGCATGTGTACCTAAAAGAATCTATGAGCAAATTAAAATTGAATATTTTCATGAAAAAAAGTGTGTTGCAAGCTGAAGTAGAATATGAATTCTAACAAATTATTGAGCGAGTTGAACAAGAATACGTATTTGAAAAGATAAAGGAACGTACTTAAACAAAATGTGCACAAGAAAAATCACTGAAGCTGAAGTCGAAAATGAATTAGAAGAAATTGATGAGAGAAATGGAATTGAATGCAACCTAAACAGACAGATGAACAAATTAAAACAGGATAAGCACAAGAAAAAGTCGATGAGTGAGCCGAAGCGAAATGCGAGATCGAAGAAATTTATGAATGATCTGAGAATGGAACAGAAGAATCAACAAGTAATTTTAAACAACAAAATAAAATATCAGCTGATTCTGATAACGTTTTAAAACAAAATCAAAATATTTTTATTCCATTTTATAATAATCGATTTAATATATAATGAAATTTTAGATATGTATCTCTGAAAAATATTGCGCAACTATGGTACAAAATATCCCCTATTTTTTAAAGAACAGCCCTAACACACCCTGAGCCTCATCATTCTTTTAAATACTGCCACGTAGAATAATAATAAAAAAAGGTTTTAATTTTCAATTTTCTGTAAATACGTTCCCTCCCTCACCCTCGCTCTTTTTTTAACACAAAAAATCAGATACAAAGCTTAACAGAGTGAAAATTTTTTATAAAGAGCAACTGTAAATATAACTGGAGGCGAGGGGGGCCTCAAATCGAAGTGCGCCTCGGGCCTCTGAAACTCCAAATCCGCCACTGTCCACCCCCTCTCTATATATAAGATAATTTTTTTTTAACCATTTTCAATTTATCTAGCTCGCAAACAAAATTTTGGCCAGTTTTGAGATGTCATAACAGCTATTATGTCATAGCTCTACGTCAACCTTTTAAAAACGCATCTGCTGTCAAAGAAGCATACATAACAATAAATACAATACAGGTAAAAGCAGGTCAGCTATTTGAAATCGCATCTACTTTCAAAGGAGTATGCGTAATAATTAATAATGCAATACTGATAAAAGCGGGTAAAAGTATTCTTTGTCCGTAAATTTCGGAGACATCAAAACCTCCTAACCAAAACAGCAAGTCATCACAAAATTAAAGAAAGAAAAAAAGGGAGGGGGACGAAACTGAGGAATGCAATGAGTATTCGTCACATCTATTCCCGACATCAGAAGGTCACGGTCTCGGAACTTGATTCCATGAAAGATCTATCATATGTATACGCACACATTAACACTAGAACTACGAACCGGTCAAAATGACCGGTTGCATCCCCCTTTAACTCTTATTTAATATTTTACGATAATGCCATGATTTTTATTAAATTTGTGTATGGAATAATATTATAAATTATTTTATTCTTAAGCTTCTAATTTTCAGAAATAACTATGTGTTATACCTAAATATACGAACCGGTCATTTTGATCGATCATGAAAAAATCATGAATACATGTTGTGTATTCCCTGAATTTTTTTTATGTTTATATGGAAAATTCCCGGAATTCAAAAATTCTAAGTTTTCTATATATTTTGTATATGTAATATATTGATAAATATTAAATCTGTAATATGAAGACACTCTCTACAGTCAGTCTGTAACCTCTATACTGACAAGTTATCAGAAATCGTAACCTATATAAAATTTCAATTTAGAAGCTCACATTATTCTTGCACACATTGTAAGTGGTTTGTGATTGGATATTTTTTTCATTATTAGAAAGGGAAATAAAATTTTAAGATTTTTCAGTTAGAAGTTTTTACCCTGAAAATGCCGAGACGTCCGAAAAGAACAAAATTTCTTGGAGATATAGCAAATATATGCGAAGATATATCTGAAGTTGACTGTAAATTAACAAATATTTCAAAGATCCAGTTTGAGAAAGGGAAAGTCTATGTATCCTTAGACAGCGATAGTGAAGGAGAGAACGTATTCGAGGTACGTAAAAGAAAAATTGTAAGATTGCCGTCATATTCCGATGAGGGTGAAGATCAACAAACTGAAATTGTTTATGATGGAACTATTTGTTATGTAGTTACAATAGTTGAATGAAATATATTTTATTTTCTTTAAAATTAAATTATCTTATGAATTTATAGTTTTATTTCTTGAATTCTACTATTTTGTTTACTTAAACAAACAAACCGGTCAAAATGACCGGTTGGTAGAAATAGGTATATGGTAAATCTTCGTAGTTCTAGTGTTAATTAAAAAGAATGGAATCTATTATCATTTGGAGAGGGGAGACAAAAGCACCAATATAATTTATTATTATTATTTTTAACACTAAATGAAAATGGGAATAAAAATCAACTGTTCGTAATGGCTCCTTGAATGGAATTTGGTAATGGAAAGAGAAACAAATACTATCATAATTCTTTAATGCGAAATTCTTTTTCTAGTTTGTCTACAATCATTCGAGCGATGGCCAGGGAGGAGGTGGCACCAGGAGAAGGGGCATTCCGCACGTGTAGGACCTTTCCTTCGAATTCTCCTGTCCCGGAATCGAATATGAAATCGTCCACCAAGTTCCCGTCCGCATCCAGGGCTTGGGCTCGAACGCCGCTCGGCCCCCTAAGGAATGAAATAAGGGAGAAATAAATTTACCGAAAAACAATATTTAACATTTTATTCTTTTACAATATCTAATGTTCTACAGCATGTATCATGAAATAAATGATTTCCTATGTAATAAATGGAAAAGAAGCGAAAAAGTTTATGAATTAAGATTTAGGAATTAGGTGATGAATGTTGATATATGAATTAATTTTCTTTCTTAATATTGAATATTTTATGAAATGTGTAATTTAATTTATAAAGAAATTTCTATGGCTATACTTTTTAGACTGTGGCGTTTAAACATCAATAAAAATATCAAAGAATCTTTTTTTGCTCTTTCATTTGTCACCAGAGCAACTGCTGTTTTGTGTTTAAACTAGCGTTCCAGTATGGTTAAAAAATGATTTTAAAAATCATTAATTTATTTCTAATTTGTCACTGCATCTTTGTTTCCATAACATAAATAAAGGAAGATGTATAATGCATAATATTTAGTAGGAAAATATCCTCTTTGCTGCGGATTGCGAAAAATATAAGTCAAAGAAATCATCTTCGGTAACTATATATAAAGAAAAATGGATAGAAAGAAATTGGAACAGTGCCAGTTAATGATTTTTTGCCTGTGATTAGGTTGAACAGTTAATTCTGTAACTCCTCTGATATTTTCCCCTATTTATTCCTCATACCGTCATGCATGTTAACCGATTTTAGGCACTAATTATACTTTCTAACTGAGCATCGTCGACTTGAATTGAGATTAAATGAGGCGATAGAATTTGACAATCAGCTGATGGTAAATAATTATTTCACAAGAGGTTTTTTTTGTTGTTGAAGGAATAATAATAATAATAATAATAATAAATCGCAAGTGTTATTGCAGCTTTGGTGCTTTAATGGACAAGCAGCCCCTTACAGAACAGCATCATGCTTTCTTCCTTTTATGCCCTATATCTTACAGACGATAAGTAAACCAATGATTTAAAGATAAACTCTAATTTAAATAAAATAAAGATAAGTTTTAATTCAAATTCGCAAGCATAATTTAGCGCCAACTCATTATGCCTAATTTCAGAATACAAAACTCACCTTTCGACCCAAGAAGTAGTAAGTGACGGCATGTATTGTCTCAATGCCTGAACTTGTGCATTGATATTGATACCACGATATATTTCTCGTAAACCGTACCCCCAGTGTTTCTGAGCTAGTTTCCGTAGACCACTGAAACGAAACAAAAATACACGCATATAGTGAGCAACAACATAAATGAAAATTCTGTTAGCAATATATTGTTATGAATCTGAAATATTACTTCCTTACACATTTATAGTAAGGTCTAAGATAAGTTTTATAGATACTTCAATGGATGCAAAACAGTCCGGCCTTCACGACCATTTAGTGGCAAAAATCGAAGTTCTCGATTGCACAAGAATTAGAGCAACATCTATATTAAGATGTCAGATTCTACTATTTTTCTAGAATATTTTATTGTCTTTACACAATTTATATGCACATGAGAGAGAAAAAGTGAGTCAGTAACATATTTTCCTTTGGTTGCAATGTTAATCATAGTGTGAGCTCTCCACCTGTTCTATGGTGAGTGTTGTTGTATCGTGCTGTGTTATTTAATTAGCTAATTGCTATCCACTAATGTAAGCATTGTCTTGGTGATCTCTGAAACTATTGTCTTTGCTTCGGCTGTATTTGTCTACTTATGTTTTCTTTCTTTCTTGGAGAATAAAATGTCATTTCTATACATAGAACTTCTCATCGTACAAGGACAAAACGGAATTTTCTGTTGCAACATTATATTGATAAGCAGATGAAGAGTAAATTCTGAACGAGTCATTGCTTACATGTAATGAGTTTTAACATTAGATATAAGGAATCCACTGGTTTCATATTTCGTTATAAAAACTTCTGAATTTGTCAAAATATTTTTTACAAATTTATTTACTTTTTGTTTGTGCTTTTAGTCGATTTACATTGTGGTGATTGCCTCATAAGCCAATTAATATCCTTCGAGCTGAAGG
>JAOUZG010023451.1:3386145-3520841 GCA_026289955.1 Argiope argentata | reverse complement strand
AATAATAATACAAAACCTATAAATACAATGAATATAAAGTAAGCACATATATGTAAGGTATACAATACAAACAACATAATATATCTATGCGAATAAAATATCCTGACTTTTAAAAATAATAAATTATTACAACAATGCTAACAATAAGTCATTACAAAATTATAATTAAATGAAATTTTGAAGCTTTAACATAACATTTGTTGGAGAATATTAAATTCTGATATCTTTGAACATGTTAAATACATAATTGTAGTGAATTTTTTACTGGATTTGTCTATTTTTATAGCATTTTAAAATTTTATTTGTTAATAATAAGTAGCAATAGTATGTAACATTTTTTTGTTTAATATAATTGCAATGATTGAGAATAGTCACTAAAAGAATGAAAAGTATTATTGAAAAATATAACGAAAATTATTTTAAAATTATTGAGATTAGAGAAAAAATTACATGGAAATAAAATTACTTTGACTTAAAATGCTTTTTTTTAAAATTAAAACAATATAAAAATGGATTATTCAGAATAGTATGCTGCAATGTTTATAAGAGAAAATGTGAAAAATTCTATAAAATTTTAATTAAAAAACTATTAAAATTTTGAAAAATTTGTCTTATTTATAACCCAGAAATAATTGCTTGACAAATCTAGTATCTTTAGAATCAATAATCTGCCTTGTCTATTTGAATTATAGAAGCTTTTAAAATACTTTTTTCATCAAGTAAGCCAGCTTACACACATTATTATGCTTCAATCCAAAATTCCAATGCAACATATACCAAAATTATCAATATCATTATGTAGTAGGATTGATATTGGCTCATTTTTGAACATAAACAATGCACATTTGAATATAATTTACACTGGTAAGTAAGTCATTTGTTAAATGATCATTGGTTCTCAATTATAAAATTATATTCATTTTTATAAAGGGAAAGAAAAAAATGAGACACACGAAACTATATCAAAAACAACTGAAGAATATGACTTCAAACTTATTGAAGTATAGTTATATAATTAAAAGATTGTTAATAATGTTGCTGCTTGTCTGAAAGTCTATTTTCAACTATAGTGCAGTAATTTTAGTTAAGATTTTAATTTGTCCCTCATAATAAAATCAGGAACATGGTTATATTTGAATTAGTAGTTCTCTACTGCATGCAAGTATAGCAAATAAACTGATAATAGCATTTTTGAATTTAGAATTAGCTGTCATGGAAAGAAAAGTTAAATGGAAACAACAAATGAATGCCTAACCCAAATATCTAATAGTAGAGGTTATGTATACTATATATACTGGAGGTTACATATACTATTATATATACTGGAATAACACTGAAAAAATATAACAGTATTAAATTGTCACTGATTATTGAGATAAGATTAAATGTAAAGTAAAAAAATAATTCTTCCGAACTTAATTTCTTACAATTTAGTTATTTTAAATTTTCCTAAAATATAAAGTTTAACTTTATATATAAAATTCTTGACAATATGTATAATTGTAAAGAAAAAGAAAAAGAAAAAAAGACAATGATAGGCAGATATCTAATCGCTAACAAGCTTCCTAATCAATTTATTTCTTGATATTTTTTCAGAAGCTTTACTTGCTAAATACTGATTTATTAATTCCTAAAATACTATTTTTATCACATTAAAGCACATCAAAAGTTTTAAAAGGCTAATTTTACCTTTGTCTTCCCATTCACAACAATGGAGCCTCTAGAGCTTTCAGATATAGTTTGGAAGCCTGTTACTGGAAAATTTAAGTAAATATCTGCACCTCTTTCCCTGCAATCATCTGCATAAGATTTTGTCACTTGTCCCCAATCTACAATACCTGTGTTTGGGGACCAGATGGCTTTCAAACCCTGTTTGCCCGAGCAGAGAAAATAATTATTATTTGTACAGTAAATTATCCATATAAATGAAATTTACATGTATATATAGTTTATATACCATAAATTTTTTTAACTAATTTCAAATTTTGTTTGTAATTACTTTGGATAAAAAGGCTTTAGCAAAAGTTTCATGAATACAATTTAATATTTATTTATTAAAAATCATTACATAGTTATCTACTGTTCCAACAGATATTGTAAACAATGATATCTTGCAATATGATTTGCTTTGTCATTGGTCAGCAAAATCATTGGCAAAAAAGATCAAAAGATGAAACTGATAAAGATTTATTTTAAGAATCATATTTTTTTTTTTGGATAAACAAAACGAGACTTTATTATAATAATTTTATTTATTGACATTTTTTTAAACTTTAGAATAACAAGTAATATAATTTTTTTTAAAAATTCAATTTCTACTTTTGTCAACTAACAAAAAATTATTGATTTTTTAAAGAATTGAACAAGCATTATTCACCTACGTACAAAAAACACCGAAATCCCAGCATTTTACTGATTGTGTTACTGCCTGTTGAACTCAATTTTCGTTACAAACTGCTGAAACTCTATTTAAGTTATTAAAAGTGAATTAAATTTAATAAACAATTGTTTCATAAATGATTGAAAATTTGAAGAATATATTTGTATATATATATATATATATATATAATTGTGGAGAATTTTGGATGCACCATCTATTGATTCGAAATCGAAGAACTGTTCAGTTATAAAATATAAGCTTCCTTACTTTAATTTTTAATGAATTAATATTTAAAAAACTGTATTAATACCAAGTGTCATTCAAAACAAGAATTTTCACTGAATAAATAGTATTTTATTAACAACTGAAAACTTGAACAAGATTATATATATATATATATATATATATAATTATATCATGAATATATTTGCATTTATACAATCTACGATCTTGTAATTCCTTGTAGAGTCAAATTTTTATATTGATGTTTTTAATTTCAAATTATCTTCAATAAGTTAATAATACTTTTGATAAAATTTATATTTGAAAAAGATTGCTGACATGAATAGGTTGAGCCAAAAAAACTGCAACCTACATATTTTTCAAACTCATCATAAAAGTAACATATATGGTATTAAAAATTATCAACTCGTTTAAAGCAATTTACTTATGCCATAACTTATACTTATATTAAATAACTTATTACTTATGCCATAAAATAACATTTATTTTTCAGAAAAAAATTCGTATCGGCATTTTGAAGTTCAGAATTGGAACTCCATAATTCTAGGTTTCTCAACTTCAATAAGTGCATTCCGAAAGTCCTAATATTAATATGAAAGAAAGAAAAATTCGATTATAGTCACTTTTCCGTTAACCGGGAGCAAGCGAAAAATCGCCACGTAGAATTCTCCCAAATTTCTTGGGAGATTTTTCGCTTGCGTCCGGCTGACGGAAAAGTACCCAGTTACAAGACAGGAGAACTCTGAGGCGTTTTTTTTTTAAAGCAACGACTGACGTCACCATGATACTTTTTAAAAATTCCAAAGAAAACTTTCCCTTTTGCTTAAAACTGTTCTTTTTAAAATAATAATTGCCAGTTATTGAGTAATTTTCAAGACGATATTTTGGCAGATTTGGAAAATGAATTGTTTCTCTTTCAAAATTTTGAACATAAAGAATATTTTTTTCGAAAGAAATGATACTTACAACCATTGAATTTTTTATATATATATTTCTTTTTACTTTTAGTTAACGTGTAATATTATTTAGAGTTAAAAATCTTTAAAAAAATTTCGCCCGTTCATAGTTGAAATCGAATCATGGCTTTAAAAGCAACATTTGGTCAATTGCTAATTTCTTTATACAGCCGGTATATAAAGCAAGTCGGTCAATCAGCAAGATTTGTTTTGATCGACTGCTAGTATATTCATACTCCAGATACGGCAACAAATAATTCATCAGCATTAAACAGTCTTTTTAGAGTGATCTTGGAGTTGGACCCTGCCCTTCATATGCTCACTACTTTGAAACAATCGTGTGCGAAGATATCACCCCCTTTAGACAAATAACTCCAGTCAGAAAAATGCATTAAGTAGCAGATTTTTTTTTGTATTTTGTTTGCGTCAATAAATATATATATGAAAAATCTATGAATTTTATGATCTCCAGGTCCAATCAATCATATTTAGGAAAAGACCATTAATATGCTTAAGCACACGATTAAAAAAACTCCTTTGTCTTAACTATTACCAGTTAATCGAGTTAAAGCTTTTAACCTAAATGGGACACATATGCAAAATTTTTTTAATGAAGAAATTGAAAAATAACATATTACATCATAATTTTAATTTGCAAACAATCTATTAAGATATCCGAAATGGCAAATTCAGCTGTAACATTATTCTATAGCAATGATCCTCAACGTTTCATAACTGAATCATTTTCCCCATAGAAGAATGAACTTTGTTAATAGTGCCAAATCATCTTTATAGTATCACTACCCTAGTAGCACACAAATATTGTACAATATTCATCAATATTCGGAATATTATTTAATATCTTATATATTAGAATATTGTACAATAATATTTATCTGCTGATGTATCAGTGGGGCTTGTCCATGGCAAGTGCCATAAGTAACAACAATATTATGCAACCGGATGTGCTACGTGAGTAAGTATTAATATATAATAATCAAATAATATCAATAACCATAATCAAATAAATACAATCAATAAATATCAATATTTAATAATAAATCTTGTATAATAAATCAATATATATTAATAAATCGACTAAATGTGAATTATAAGGCTGGAATTCAGAATAAAAAGTTAAAATATGTAATTTCCTAAGAAATATATTTATTGATAGAAACAACATGAAATCTAATTCTTTCTCTCATTCAAAGAATTTTTAGAACTGGAACTATGTATCTATCTCTAATAGTTTAGATCAGGGAGTGTGAGCCTTTATGGACCATTTTTTCTAATCAAATGTTTAAAGAGGTGTAGACTCGCCAACAAATAATTTTGTCTTGTGATTATAGAAAAAATAATAAAACTAAACACTAACAACTCGAAACTAATTATTTATGACAACAAAATGCACTTTACAGAATATATCAGTAAAGGTTTCTATTAACGAATAGAATTGTAAGCTATTACTTTTAGTGGAATGCATGTGTAATAGGAATTTTAATAATATCAAAATATTAATAGGAAAATTTTAAGTTCTTTATAATATTTATTCAAATAATAATTATTAAACAGCATATATTATAAGCTTATAAAATGTTTTTGTAATTTTTAAAATATTTTCATATTTATTACATCTTGGCAACAATAGTTGAAATAACCTAGTTTCTCGTGAAAACGTGCTGGCGGTCAAATTTGATTCTGGCGTTGCTTAGCAACGGTGGTTATATTTGAAGTTGTCAAATAAAACATCTTAGGAAATTAAAAGAAAATGTTGTGTTCTTAAAGTTGTATTATTTAGTAAGTATTTGAATAGTAGCAACGCATTAACATATGCAGAATTAGAGTTAATTGCCAAATGACTTTTAAGTGAGTCTTTAACGTTATTCATCTGTGAAAATAAGGACTCACAAGCATAGGTAGATGAAAATATGGTTAAAATGGCATGAACCAGCTTCAAACGATTAAATAAGTTTGGAATCGAATTCCAAGTTTCCGAAATTTCGTTACTGACATTTTTACATATATTGCTTGTTAATCTTTCTCTTTCAATCAATTCCGCCCTTTTCCTGGTTTCTATAAATTTTTTAATCCAAACTCAACTAGACTTGAAATCAGTCAGTTGCATTTCAATTTCTTTAAATTCCAATCAATCGACTTGGGACACGTCCAGCTTATCAGATGAAATCAGATGCAAACAATTTTAATCTTTGTTGGGCTCAAAATATTATGTTTCAACCCATCAATGGTTAAGAATTCATGGAGAAAGATCGGATACTATGAAACTAATGTGAAAGACCAAATAGTTT
This sequence comes from Argiope argentata, assembly GCA_026289955.1. Classification (NCBI taxonomy): domain Eukaryota; kingdom Metazoa; phylum Arthropoda; class Arachnida; order Araneae; family Araneidae; genus Argiope; species Argiope argentata. Next base: position 3,514,953 of record JAOUZG010023451.1, on the reverse strand, counting down.
GTGTATTTTAGAAATCCAAATTTATATAGATTTTCATTAAATCTTAAACTCAATATATCAGGCTTTAAACATTTTTGGATACTTTTCCGTTAACCGGGCGCAATCGAAAAACTGCCAAAGAAATTTGGCAAAATTCTACATTATTTGGCGATTTTTCGCTTGCGCCTGACTAACGAAAGAGTACTGATTTTAGTAAATCAAAATGGAAAATATTCTAAACAAACTTTTAAATCAAAATCATAGAAAGAAATGCAAACGCTTACGTCAATATTAGGCTCCCTTTTGATGATTTCCTCTCTGTTAATGAGAGAGATATCTTTAACTCCATTTTCGATGGCTCTTTTATAAAGTGCATCGAGCCTTTCAAGTTCACTTTCTTTTACAGCCACTATAAGCTGAAAAAAAAGAAAAGAAAAATTAATGAATTGATAATCCTCAAACATTGAAAAATTCTCTAAAAATAATGAAATGAAAAAACACTCGTATTCATCAACAAAAATTTACATTAAATAAACAAATTGTCTACTTTTCCACATTTCCTGTACGGTATGTGCTTCTCATCGCAATATTCACAAGCAAGTTCAAGCCCTTCCACACAGAGTTTCGCTTTCAGACTCCCAGGTGTGTAATAGATGCCAGAATGGATGACGCCGCTATTATGACCGCTTTGATGAAATCCTGAAAAGAATTGAACGGATTATTATTGATATAAGTTGTATATCCTGGACGGACAAAAAAAATAAGAATCAATTTTAAGCAATTTTTAATATTTTTGCTAAGATACTGTGATGAAATGTGCATAAGAATGAAGAAATTTGTGTCTTCCACACCAAATGGAGCAATTTTGTTTATTATAGATGTTTTATACCTTTTACTTGTATATAAGGGGCCGGGATAACCTGGTTATAGGGAATTGGATTTGCATGTTTTGGGCTGCGAGTTCGAATCCGCCAACCGAAGACTCCCCATGTGTGTCGTTTCTGGCGCACGTTAAATCTGCCGTGGTCACAAAGTCTTCCATGTCGAGAATAATACCACTGGGGGTATTGGGCCAGAGGTGATCATTCTCTGTTCCAGATCTAAATTGCGATCTGTGGATGAATGAATGCAATGCATGAATGAAGGCCACCCCTTAAAAAGGGTTTGTGACGTGTGCGAACAAGAAGTCAGACTTCTGCCCTCGGAGGCTCAAGGGTCAATACCCTCGGGGGCACCTCGTAATTGAGGATGAGATGCTTCCAGTATGGTGGTTGGATCTCGTCAACAAGGCGGGTACACAAATAGGTGGGAGTCAGGATCCTCCCATCGATCAAGGGACGTACTTCCTTCGGGGAGGGTTGTACCGTGGCCGGTGACGACCATTAGCACTTAACCACACTTCCCGCTAATTGCTGTTGCGGCGGTGCGGTCATTCGGTTCTGATGGTTAATCCGTGTGTCTTCGTGGCGGGTCGGAGAGTCTGTTTTATGACTTAATCTCAGAAACTACTGCATCCCTCCTTCTGCTGCAAAGCGAAACACGAAAGCGACAACAACACCACCTTGCACATTAAAATAAAAAGTCCTTCTTCTGTCCTTAAAAGGGTGCAGTAGTGAGAATTTCTCTTCAAATAATGCATCATAATCCCAGGTAGCACATCCTGTAGCATAATATTGCGCGATATTATATATTAAACAATATTCCACAATATTAATCAATATTGCGAATATTGATCAATATTGTACAATATTTGTGTGCTACTAGGGAACTCCTCTTATAATCAGGGGTTAGACCATTATGTAGAGCCTGAGTAAGGTAGGGACATACGGGGCAGTTGCCCCCGGGCCCGCACATCAGAGTGAGCCCTCAAATCGAATATAAAGTTTATTTTACGCTATTTTAGGTTCTAGTCAATTTTTTATTATATATCTATAATGAGGTAAATTTTTTTAAATACCTCCATAAATTTCGGTTCTTTATTACTAAAGAGTGAAACAGATGGGACCCCAGAAAAGTCTTTACCCTGCGCCCCAATCAGGCTAAATCAGATCCGGCCAATATGCGTAGAAAAGCATATGAAAATTTATTCAGTATATGAAATATGCAAAGCAAAATTCAATGTATGCATATTTCACTGCTCTCCCATTTTTGATATGCACAAAATGATAGAGAAGATGTGATGGTAGAAACTATTAAATAGTATATATGGAGGGTTAAAGTTACCTTAAATATAGTTTCTAAATAAATTTACATGGACTTAAAAAAATCATTGTCCACAGAAATTTAGGTTTATTTTGAAGTAATAACATTAATAAAACACGAGCTACAGTAAAGTTAATGTTTTTTTCATGACTGTATCTCATTTCTGCTACTGTATTCTGCATTTCAGTTGGCATCTTTTCCACAGTGATTGATTTTTAAGTTACATATCAAAAATTCTAGATTTGGCAGGAGACTTGTTTCCTTCCATAAGTGCAAATAATTCCTCACAATGGGAAATACATCCAAACGCGGAAATAATTTCATACGACAAATTAATATAGTTTTCATACTAGAACGGAAAATTTTTATTAAATTCAGGCATTTCAACATCACTGAAATTCGTCTTCAGAACGAAATTTCGATTATCTTTATGTCACATGATGATTAAACAATGATTCAGCTTTTATGGGGAAGTGAAGAAAATCTTTCTTACAAGAATTTAAAATCTTGTAGTGATTGATGTATAGATGTAAAACGATAAATAATAAGTTAACGCAAATGCGATATAATTCGCCATTAATAATTATGCAGCCTTAGGGATTGTAGAAATTGTGACCTGAAATTTCAATTAAAAATTTAGTAAAGGCTTTTTTTTTGTGTTGTTTTTTTGAGCCAATACGTTTTCCGTCTATACTCCTGGTTTACATATATGCAAGAATAGCAGTATCACTTATGCTTTTCTCGTCCTGATATTCAAATTGTGGATAATCAATTATCATGCTCTATCTATAAAGCGGCCAATAAGTAATTTTTCCTATTTGGAGATATCTGTAATTTGAGTCGGATACGGATTGCCCTAGGCCCGAACTCCTAACATCCTGGTTTGTAGTCGAGTAACATGACCACAATACAAAAGTAATAGCTTGTGTACCGCAGATGTTATCTGGCCTATTAAGCTTTCACCACATACTCTCTCACCAATGAATCGGGATTGCGACGAACGATATATTTGCGCCAAACGTATGGCGAGCGTGTGTGAATTGGTGGTGATGTTGGCTGTTGTATTCAAAGCGCCTGATGACTTTTGTTGTCGGTAGAGGGCACCACAACAGCTGTAAGAAGGTTGCTTATTCAAGGTTGTGAATCATCATTGAGGTGGATGCGGATTGTTCTTAGGACCGAAATCGCGACGTTCTGGTTAGTAGTCGAGTAACATAAACACAATACAAAAGTAATTACATGTGTACCCTAGATTTTATATTTCTTAAGAAGTTTTCACTACAAATTAATTAAAATCCCTTAATGCAATGAAACCAGATTTTGTATGCAAACTGTGAAAAGAAAGAGGAGATAAAGTCTCTATGTATCTATAAATTAGAGCGAAAGTGCAAAAATAAGTTAATATGCAAATTGGCTAGTTAGCGCATTAACTAGGATTTTCCGTTAAAGTGAGGAAAAGCATTTTATTTCTTAAATTATAAATGTAATTTGGTATTACCTATTAGACACATTAATTTGCCTCTATGCAGTCGTTAAAGTGAAAATATGATCTTTATTGATGAAACATCAACGCTTCTGTACACTTAAATTGAGTGATATTTATCATTTTTTTTATATTTAAAGAATTAAGCTAATACATTCGAACAATCAACACTTTAATTATTAGAATCCTCCTCATTCAACTGAAAAATATCAATACCAAGAATCAAACAGTTTATAATATTATTGCTATAAAGGGAATTCGACACAATGTTATTTATTTATAATTAGATATCTAAAAAATCAAATCATCCTCATTCAATTGAAAAATTTCAATACCAAGAATCAAATAGTTTAAAATATTATTGCTATTAAGAGAATTGACACAGTGTTATTTATTTATAATTAGATATCTAAAGAACCAAGTTAATGCAAATCAAACAAACAAAAAATAGTTGCAAAAACCAATAATCAGTCCATTAGAAAATTACAATACAAAAAAGAAATCAAACGTTTTAATATATTATTACAATTGAACAAATGGATATGCGAAACATACGATATAATTATGCTTATGAGAAATAGAAGCAACCAGCGATGATCAGACGTGGGCGAAACCAAATTAAAAGTGGAAGGAGAGAGGGAATGAGTAGCGTAGAGTTATCCTTAAAAGCCAGATAATATCCTTCGAGCTGAAGGATCCCTTTTACTCGATCGGTATATTACTCGGCTACAGGCCCAAACGTCGCAGGTTCGTATCACGACCTTCAATCTCTATATTGGTGACCTTGACAACGCACCTTCCACAAAGTCGTGGCGCCATCTACCCGCAACAAAATCGTCAAACCTTCTTGACGAGCAAGCAGCAACTCACCATAACACTTGGCACAATATAATAAAAATAAAATCGTTCGTCTCTCGTCCGACTCACTGGTAGGGGAGTACTGTGGCGTCAGCCTTAGAGGCCAGATAATATCCTTCGAGCTGAAGGGTCCCTTTTACTTGATCGGTATATTACTCGGCTAAGTCACAGGTTCAACCGCTACAGTAGTGAAAGGAAATGAGAGAAACAAACTTTTAAACTTTAACGATACAGAAGCCGCTAATATGCACATTACTTAGTTAAAATGAGGAAAACTCTTATTTTTTTCGCATTTTAACGGAACAAATCGGTTAATCTGCAGATTAGCAAAGTAGACTGTACATTATCGACTTTCGAATTTTAACAACTATATATACATATTAGTAACAAAACTCGCTAATAGCTGACATTTCGGCGCTGCCAGAATCGAAAATGAGCCAATTTATACAACGAAAATGTGGAAAGTAAGATTATTCCATTCTTATCAATGTTCCAAACAAAAAATTTATCCGAACAATAACAAATGAACTTAGAACGTATAAAATGAATTGAGGCTTCTGGAGCCATAGCCAGTCCCCCTATTTAGGAGATCCCTCAGTGAAGGCAAAAAAAAAAAAAAAAAGGATTATCATTACTTTTTTTATGTATTAAAGATTAGTTGGAAAAAAAATCAAGCTTTGCTGACGATTTTATGTTTTTACTTCCCATGCCAAGAAATTATTTATCTAATTAGACAAAAAAATATTCTTAATTAAATAAAAACGATACATAAATAATTGATGTCCACCCATAATTAGTCCGATAATGTCAACTTCCCATCCAGATGGCACCATCATATTTCACAATTTGAAGAAATCATGGTTATGTAGCTATATCCGATTCAAATTAAATATAATCAATATTCTTGGCGAATATTGATTATTTAAGGCAAAACGAGGGGTGTAAGAGTACTGTGGACAATTTAATAAGATTAGTAGTTTTGCTGGAATACAATTATTATTTGTGATAATCATTACTTTGAAATTTTCATTCCAAAGGCTTGATACCATACGAAAACAAATTTTAAATAAATAAATAAATAAATCATATTTATAATGATGATAGTAATCTTTTTTTCTTATTTTTGACAAATTTACATTAATGATAAATTTAAATAAAACCAGTGATAAATAAGATTGAACATGACCAAATGTTGTTAACATATATATTTTTATTTAAGAGCAATTATTGCGAATGTCACATGAAAGAACTTAAAACATTTCTTTTATTTAAGACAAGAATACAGACATGTTTTATATAGGATATTATTAGTATAATTTTAAGTACGTGATAAAAATAGGTATAGTAAAATTTATTCTTATTCTTTTTATACATCAGATACTTTTATGACTAGTGTCTCCCAGTATAACACAATTTATTCTCCACTTCCAAAATAACATTTAAGAATTAGAAATCTAATCCTTATTATAATCAATTCACCTTTCTTTTCTCAGACTCCATTTTTACTTTATTCACAATATTTATATAAAGTAATGCTCAGGTTTACACATCCATTTGGATTATATTTTTTCATAGTTATTGCTCATTGTTCTAGATGTGTATCTATTTTACTGAAAAAAGAAGACGAGTGAAATATTTTCATTTATACCAAAAGTTTTATACAAATATAAATTGTGCAATTACAAGAATCTGCATTTGAATGTTCTTTATACACTTATAGAACCATAGGATAAATATAAATAAATAAACACAAGTGAGAATACCCTTCTAGAACTAATACTAAATGAAAGCAACAACGTAAATTTGAAAAATGAAGTGTATATGTTAGAAAATCCTTTGCTTTTCTAAAATAGCCTGTTTTTATCTCATGCCCCATAAAGCAAAATTTATGGAACATAAATTGAAAACTATAAGCTTGTATAGAAAATTTATCCCAAGCAATGCTGATTTTCTTCACTATGTAATGACATAGTAAGTAGACAAAATATAATAAAAAATAATATGATACTAGATTAATAGACTTTTAAAGGATATTTTATGTCAGGTCTCATACAGAAAAATGCATAATCATCTAACAAATTTTTTTTAATGATAAGCAATATTTTCAATCTGAGCTTTTTAAAAAATTTCACACTTTTAACATTAGTTAATCCTTGTTTATATTTTGAATTATAATCTAAAAGATAATTCCTTATAGTAAATACTAATATTTGGAAAATTATATTTTAATTGTTACGAAAAGTGTTTAGTATAATGAATATTTATTTCCACAATGTGTTTATTTTAATATTAAAAACAGAAAACTACAGCCAGTAACAAAGTTTGTTGCATTGTACAAAAACGATATTGAAATTTCACGAATTATAAAATATGTATGCAAATAAATAGAATCATTACTTCGCATTTACTGAATTGATTGAATTCTCTACCGTTGTGATGCTGGGTTATGTTAAATTAACTGAAAATTCATTTAATAATATAGATTTTTTAAAATTCCCTTACCGATCGATGCTTCCTTTTCAATTAGAGCTAATCTAAGTGCAGGATTTCTTTTTAATAATTCTCTCGCAGTACTAGTACCAATTATACCTCCACCGATTACAATAACATCATATGCCAATCGCTGCATAGCATTTATTTTTTTCAAAATTTCAGCAAAAAGGTCAATTTTTTTTAAGGATAAAAAAAGACATATTTAAAAGAGAGAGAGAGAGAGAGAAAGGAGGCTTTATTTCCGGCTTATGCTCCTGAATAAATTCTTTATTTAAAAGACTCATCGCTAACGCAAACGAAAATAAACAAATCCATGTGAGAGTAGCGGTCGGTTGGTTTTGGAACGAGTCGGAGATTTGAATCTGACAAAAAAAAAAAGAATAGTTTTTTTAAATAATATGATCAATTTTTTAAAACATATTGTCGATTTGAAGATTTCGATTAATATTTTATATGATATCTGATTATAATAAAGCCAAATTCATCAAATTCCTCTGCAAAACTGGGCAGGTTTTACTCTATATTATTAGCTTCTTAATGCTATTATATAAATTTGTCTATTAATGTATATGATTTTCGAGAGAAAAAATTAAAGCACTTCTGTAGTTATATTTGATTTGAAATTCTTTGTACTCGCTTTTCTTTTGTATGTGTGTTAAGACATGGATTCTTACATTTGGATCCGTTTCAAGTCATATGTTTATTGTTCAATAGTCTGTGTTTCAAGAAACGAAAATTGAAATATAATGGAGGGTAAGTAAAATTTTACTTCCAAATAATGAATTCTTCTAATTGGAATTTAATAACCTTTCCTAAAGCTTTCAAACTGATTATCAGCTATCGAAATGAAACGTTGATTTATACCTCTTTCTTTAAAAATAACTAATTGGTATTATAGATTTTCATCAAAGAACCCATACTTATAAATTTTGTTAATGTTTATGAGCGTTGACTTGATTGCCGAAATATTTTTCTGTCTATAATTGTGAGAAAATTCCGAAGTAGAAAATTTTCGAAGCAATTAGAAAATTATGTTTTGAGTAAAAGAGAAATTAAATTATTTTATTGATATCATTTCATTTATTTATCGTTGTTGTGCTATATAAGTTCTTATGGGGGTTCTTTCAATACTATCAGTTGGCAGATACATTTAGAGATGTATCTTACTTATTCAGTCATTTATATCTAATTGTGAAAAATCAAAATCTTCTACTTGTCATAGTTCAAAATTAATAATGTTAAATTCTTATGGATAAATTGCAAAATGCTTATTTATACACCTTGAATAGAAATAGATGCAGACTTTATGTATAACCATATGACATTAGTGAACATAATTAATAGATAATCATGGGATTTTTTACTTTTGGAGGGGGATATTAATCACAGATTGTCAATAAGCATGACATTTTCAATGAATTTGTTTTGGTTATTTAAATTGCTTGCTGGTACACAGTTAGCAATATTTAAGTTAAAAACATTTATGAACTTAGTTATGTCAAAATTAGTGAAAACAAAATATATTTATTCAATATAAACCTTATTTTAAGGAATATTCTAATAAAAATATTTATCTGAAAATGCATGGTAAAAATAAATATGATAATTTAGGTGAAATATTAATTAAATTTTTTGTAAACATAGTTTCTGGTTCTATATTAATTCAAAAATATACAATTTAAAATTTTTTTTAATTAAAATATTTTTTTCTTTATTGGTTATAATGAAACATTTTTATTTGTAAATGCTTAAAATTGGCCTTTTAAATTAATTTTTTATCTTTGGAGGAAAGTTATTTCACATAGCCGCTTTCTCTAGCTTCATATTTGAAGTATAAAAATTAATTGTAAGTTTTTAATGCTGCAATATGATCTATGAATCGTAATAAAGTTTTTTTTTTTTTATATTTAGTATCTTGTTGTTTCTATTCCAATAACATTTTAAACATTTCCTATATTGGTGCAGTGTTCTAGTAGGAGCTATTCCAAAGTCCAAATCTAAATAAATCCAAGACTTTTCTTCTTCAACAAACTTGAAGTATATTACTAATAAATATGAATCTTCTTTAAATTACGACAAGAAGTCTGCAAAGTTAATTGTTTGCATATGTGTCAATAAAATTGTTAAAAAAATAAATTAAAGAATTAATATTATTAGTAATATGAACAAGAAATAATGCATTAAATGAGGATGTTTTTATAAAATCATTTTTAGATAAACTAACATTTTTGGAAGTAACACCATTTCAGTGGTAAACTAGAATATTGGTTAAAGATTCAATAAAGGACTTTGCATAAAATTTTTTACTAACTTAAAAAAATATATGTAAATAGTTTCAATTATTATTTTCAAAAATGTAAAAACTTTATGTAAAATCAATTTAACTTTAAAATTTACCTGATTATTAATGAAAAAAAGTTTTTGAACATTAGAATTGAATTAGTTTTCAATCATTTCAACCTCTTTAGTGTATACCTTACTAGAACACATAACAAACTTTCTGTCATTCTCCATGCATCACAAAGATCCCCCTCCCCTGCATTTGTTGAGTACCCTTTCAAAAAGGAATGCTGGAAATGAGGATGGGGTTAGATGGATATCATATCTTTCAACTTGAATTCTGGCAAATTTATTTATTGTCTATCTTTTAGAGTGATCATGAGTGTTTATCTAAAATGTTTATTATAATTCTTTTTTCCCCATCTGTTTGAAATATAACAGAGAAAAATGTACAAATATCACCAGAATAAATATATTTCTAATTTGTTTAATTATGTTAATGATTTTAATTTTTTAAATATGATGTAAATATATAAATTAAACCTCTTTATTTTTATATGTGATCATGAAAAGATTTACTTGAACGCTCCTCAATATGACATTTTGATTACCATAGAGCTTTGTTGAACATTTCTGTAATGTAATATATAAATGCACCAAATATAGAAACAATTATGCTTTAATGTCAGGGAAAAAAATAATCATTATTAAATTTACCTTTTATATGGCCTTTAGCGAGTTGATACAAACTGATGTAAAAAACTGGTTTTTTTTTGTTAATGAATCTGTTATTTTGGAAAAGTAACATAACATTTATTTTTAATTATTCTAAAATTAATAAAGCATTTTTAATGCTTAATTTTGGTAATTTCTTGAGATTTAAAATGTTTTGATAAGATTACAATAATCATGCATTATTTTAATTAAGAAATTATAATTAACAATTTATAATTTTAACATATATTAGGTTATAATCAAAAGGGTTTCAATTAAAATCCTATTCAAAACAATTATTTAAAAAATGTTTCAAAAGACATTTAAATATATTTTCTTAATTTTATTCTGAACTTCTGATCATATTCCAGTTGTAAAATATTTTAAAACAAATTTGTTTTTACATTAAGGCTTGATTTTTAAAATTTTATTTAAATAAAAATTCCAACTTTATCTTTTGTTGTCTTTTCTTATTAGTATATTTTTTGGATAAGATTTACACTTAATATATTTGGGCATTATGCCAATTAGATTGAAAAATAATTATCATTGCATGTTTTAATTATCGAAATAAGTTTTTTATTAATTTATTGATTTATAATAATTTAGTTATTTACATAAGAAGACAAAATATTTTATTGAATTGCTAAATTAAAAGAATACATGTTTAACTGTTTGAGTGCGGTGAAGCACTTTGTATACTCCACTTGTCGTTTAAGCATATATATAAGAAAATTCTTAAACACTCAAATGGTTCATGTTATTACTAAGCAACCAGAGGAAGGATCTTTTTGATAAGAGATTCACTTAAATTTCATAATATAATTTTTAAAAAATTGTGGACTTACATAAATTAATAGATTATTTTTCTCATATACCAAAATAAAAATTGTCATAAATGCACAATTGAAAAATGTCTATACTTGGATAGGATTCTTCATATTAATTTGTTTTCTGAAATTATTTTTTATTGAAGCTTTGAATATTAAAATGAGTTCTGCATCATTAAAAAAAAAATCTTTTACTGATTTTCTTAGAATGAATAAGAGATTTTTCAATAAATTATTGTATTGTAGGATAAGCTATGAAAATCATTTGTATATTTTTCTTATTCCCCTTTTAATTGCTTAAAACTAAATTGTTTTTTTTATATGCAAATACATTACATAGAACAAATTAACTTCAATTATTCCCTTCAGTGATTAAAAAAAATCATGTTATACAATTGAATTCTAAATTTTTTAAAAACATGTTTATTTTAATAAAATTTAAAACTAGAAAGAAAAGTTTTAAAAAAATTCCCAACGACTTTTTTTCTACACAATAATTTTTTGAATTTACAAATATTTTAATATTTAACTGAATTAAAACTAAGAAAAGATTAGTAATTTTACTGTTTTTAAATGTGCAATAATTTTCTAATCATTACAATTCCTTCATGGTGTATAATTTTATACAGTTTACAAATTTTCAGCTGAGCATTAAAATAAATAAACAACAACAATAATAAAATGAAATTGTTGCTTGCTTTGCAACTAACTCTATTCCGTAAAAAGACTACATATAAAGTGTGCAGTTAATGTTTAATGGAATATAAATTTGTAATTTTACAGTAACACTGTTCTTTGAATAAGATTATGAAAAGGTTTTATAGCAACAAACAATAATTACACCAGCTCTTGAAGTATTAACAGAATTTTACTTGTCATTATATTTATCTAATTTGAAATGGCTTTATTTATACAAATGTGTACTTTATTTATACAATTTTTGTACATTTGCATTCCATGAAACTTGTTTTGAATGCTTATTCTTTATTAACTTATCACCAACCTCTTGTAATGTCATCCTTTGCTGCTTATTGTTAAAATAAATTTCTGTATCCACTTTTGAAGCTATAAATGGCTTTCCTGCACATCTTGTATACGACATTTTTGAATTGACAAATACAATAAAAGGAAATCTGCTTTGCATATTTCAGTGTATCATGCCAGAACATAATTTCTTGAATGGCCAAACACCACAGTCTCGTGTATGTTAAATAATATTTTTATTAATTTTAATTGTTTCATTGAATGAGTCACTTTACTATTGCAAATGGTCAAAAAACTTTGGCTTGCATATATTGTTTAAAAAAATATCACATTTCTTATTTATTTCATTTCATATAATCACAAGCTCAAAACGACATTTTTCTAGGTTTTTATTTGCTGCATTCATTAACTTATTTTATTTAATCAGATTTGTAAATGCAATGGTAACACATTATCAAAAGCTGATTTTTTTAGATGTTTGTGTGGATAATAAAATTTCAATTTTTCATTTACAGATTTTTTTTGCCTATCTATTTTTGTTGATGTCACAAAATTCATCATGTTCTGACATGATAAAAAAATGCTTTGTTACAAAACATTTATTTTAAATATCAGAAATCTAATTTATGAAGCAAACTATAAAATTTACGATAATTAATATTTCCATTGCAATTACTTTTCCTAATAAAAATTATGTAATTTCTATTTTAATAGTCTTTTCATTCAGAACATAAATTCAAAGAATTTTTTTTGTTTAATGTTAGTTAATATTAGAATGGAAAAAATATTACTCAAAGATATGGTAATATATATTTTATTTAAAATTAGACCTTTCATCTCAAATTGATATCATCAATAATTATATTTCATTTAAAGCCTAACTTGCTCATAATCATTAAGTAAAGTTTGAATTATGTGGAGAGAAAAAATATATTTGCATATTTTTAATAAGATACATTTTCCATTTCTTTTTTCAGAAGCAACAATTAAAGTTCACACATTTGAAGAAAATTTACTTGGCTGTCCAGTAGCGTTTCATGTAATGAAGATGAAAGAGAGCTTATTTATTTGGATTGGAGACAAAGGGAGTTTTGACAATCTTGCAGTTGCTATGTCAACACCTTATAACAGTGCACCAATTTCATCTTCATTAATGGGACCCCCAGCAGATGAGAGCAGTTGCTCTCTAGCCTCGAGATTAAGCAAGAAAATAGGAAAGCAAGTTTTTGCTAGCTATAACATATCTCAAAGTGATAGTAACTTAATGCTGTATGTGACACAAAGACTTTTACAAGAAATGGCTGACAAACCTGAATATTTTTAGCTATGTATTTATCATTCCAAAAGTTTCATATGTAATCATATCTTGCACCTGTATACTATGTCTTAAGAAAGCTTCAATTGATATATTTTTCATTCAACTCTGATTTTAGCATATAATTATTTAACAATGATTGAATATAAAAAAAATCACATTACAAATACACTAGGTGTTTTATTTTATTCTTATGTATAAAGAGTAAAATCAAATAATTACAAAAATATAGAACAATTATTTTTTTTACAAAGAAGCTATGAAAATACTTTGTTAAATTTATTTTCAATATTTACAGGAAAAGGCAAATCACCATAATTATTCCATATACGATACTCAGTAGACTGGACACTTCGCTCTAAAAAAATGACAAAACAGTATTTTATTTATCTACTAAAGAAGTAAATCACTAGAAAAATATTAAAGCATCTCTTTAGATTTTAAGAATATATAGTTGATTCTCCATATTTAATTCAACCAATAGTAAAATAATAAAGGCACTAAAATGAAATAAATAAAATTGTATTGATAATATGTTAAGTCAGTATCATTTATTTAATTTTTTATCATTAATATCAAATGTATAAATTACCTATTAATATCTTTGGTTTGCTACCTTCTGATATTGTAACATTTTTTGGATCTATACTGCATCCACTTAGTGTTGAATTGCTTTGTTTGAAATTTATCTAAAAATAAAGGTCAAATCATATATGTAAAAAGAAACAATAATTGTATATCAGAATTTTATGAAAAATAAAACAAAAATCATTCTTTAAATAAGCAATTTATGCCAAAATGCAAGATTTCCTCAATTAATAAATTAAAGAATATGACTGTAATGATGAATGTTTTAAGAATTAAAAGCAATAAATTACAGAAAAATAATAATTACAACAATGTTTTCTTTTTAAAAAATTATTCATTACATCATCACTTGCTGCAAAATTTATATCTAAAGTTCTATACCTGTGCATAGCAGTTCTTGTCAACACAGAAAGAATCACTGTTTGGCAATATAGGTTTCTCAAGGAATTCCAACTTAGCTGAGAGAACAGCCTCCAAGTCTCTTGGAAATTTCGATCCTGCATTTTATATGTGTTAATAAAATTTTCACTTTTTTCAATTGTTACATTATATTTTAGTTCAAAACAAGAGGAGTACAATTTTGATGAGCAATGTCAACAAAAATTTACTGTATTGAATCCACATAAAATAGTATAAGTAATAATAATAATATAAAAAATCACAATGGTGGAGAGAATAGGAAAGAGAAAATACCTTAGCTTAGCTTAGTATTTCAGAACATGGAGAAATATAAAGTCCAGAAATTAAGGTGGGGGGGAGTATAAACTAAGTAATTGGGTCATATATATTTGGTACAATCATGATGTATATTAACTACGAACTATAAGTAGCATTATGATGTTATTGTTATAAAAATTGAAATGACATTTTAATGAATATATTTAAAGTAAAAAATTCTTTTAAGAAAAGAGCAAAGAAATATGGTAAAAAAATCTATTTATCTATGTTCTGATAATTGAAAAAGAATTAACATTTTTGCACCTCATATGCTAAAATTCTTTTGAAGAGCATTGATTTTAACTACTCAACGTGCATGAAACAATGGACATAAAGATTTCAACATCTCTCAATTTCAAATGCATTCTAACTCAAGAATAACAGTTTATCTTTTTAAATTCCATTATTGAAATACATCTTTATTAATCTTTACATAATTTTAAATATTCTGTCTAATGAATAAAAATTCAATTTTCATAATTATCAAATTTATTCCATCATCATGGCATTTTGGAAAATTTCTCTCTCACTTAGAGATACATAAATTTGAAATGCCAGTTTACTTTAAAAGTTGAAGTAATATTAGAGAGAGATGTTTAAATAATGTCAAATATAGAATCTTAGATGAAAAAATACATTGAAAAGAAAATCAATTAATGAATACTTATACTTAATCCTTTATCATGGTAATTATTTTGATAATATAATATATATGTTAAATCAAGAAATTAATCAGCCTTATTAAAGCAAAAGTAGAAACAAATTTTTTTTCTTTAAAAGTATTGAATAAACTAAAGAACTGTTCTAACTAACTGTTTCAAAATAAAAAGTAGAGCTACCTATAGTCCATTTTAAAGAATGCTTGTCTTCTGATAATTTAGGAGATCCATGGTTAACATTAAACTCCATATTCTTAACAGGTCCTCTAAAAACAATAGTTAATGAGAATAAATAAAAACAAATTACACTAATACACATAGATACAGAATGGATACACATAAAATTGGAACAGATTTCAGGTATCCGCACATCAAATGTTGGACTAAACATTTGTTTAATCATTACTAGCTTTTACCCGCGACTTCACACATGTGGAAATTTTAATATGCGTGTTTGAGAACTGATGGTCTGATCACAATGTAAAATGTTATTAAACCAAATCTTACAATTATATATTAGATAAAACAATGAAAACGCTTTGAATTTTATTGCAACAAAAAAAAAATAGATTAAAAAATTAAGTAGAAGCGATTTTTTAAAAAAATGTAAGAAATTTTTTTGAATTTTACAATATGGTAAAATTTTACCAGACTTTTCTACTATGTTAGTAAAAATCAAGTTTGTATTCGTTGAAAATACAGTTGTCAATAATCGGAACACACTGCACATGTGTGAATTTTCTATGCCAGTTGGGATAACATTATGCAGATTAGAAATTTTTTTATTCCCTCTATTCTGTTTTATTTTTTTTTTCAGAATGAATCCGAAAAATTTATTTATAAACAATAGATAAATTTTAAATGCATCAAACATTAAGAAAATAAGCATAATTATTTGAAATAATGGTCAAAAACATGTTAAGTCTAATTTCATTAGTGTGGGAGAAAAAAAACTACAAAAATCAAACTGAAGCTGTAGTTATTTGGTGGCGCAGAAATGAAAAGATACTTGGCAGAAAAGTTAGTTTAAAATTAACCAGGGTAAATAGAGCCTATGTTCTATTCCAGACTATAATCTATTATACCAAATTTCATCCAATTCCATTCAACCATGATTGACTAATATCCATCTGTCCATCCAAACTTTCACATTTATAATGGTAGTATAGATTGAAGTATAATATGAAAATGTTGAATATGTAAAACAATACGGTTGTAATAGATTTATAAAAGTAGAGACTTACATCTTAATATTACACAATGCGACAAAATGTCAGATTAAATTCTTCAGGAAAATGATTAAGGAAAGATAGTAAAAAAATATTGATAATAATGCAATATATATAATACATTATAAAAAATATATATAATGACATCTTTAACTAGTTGGAAATCAAAATGCATCCATCATCTCAAATGTTTGCTTTCCAGGTATTAATTTGAAAATGTCACAGATTTGTATTTAATAACTATCTACTTTTATAGATGAAAAGAAAACCATAAAAAATGATTATGTTAGACTATGATAAAAATTACTATCTTATTGAACAATGAGGCTTATAATGTGATGCTAAATATCAAATTATATGCAGATAATTTCAAAATACAAAAGAAGAAAAAAAAACATTTTCAATAGCAGGAAACAGTATTACTTTTAATTTTGGTATTAGGAATCATTGGAGAATAGTGAAAATAGTATCTCAGTGTAAAAATTTTGTAATAGTTTAAATTACTGTAGATGCAAAAAAGATTAAAATGAAATCTGCTATGCATATATATTATGCAAGAACATAATTTTTTGAACAGCCAAGCAGCTTGTGCAATTTAAATTATATTTTTATTCATTTTAAATGTTTCATTGAATCGGTCACTTTAGTATTGCAAACAATCCAAGACACTTTGTCTTGCATTTATTGCTAAAAAAAATATCACATTTCCTATTTATTTCATTTCATATACTCATGTGTTCAAAATGACATTTTTCTAGGTTTTATTTCCAGTAGTCATTAACTTATTTTTTAAATCAGAGCTTTTGTAAATGCAATGGCAATGAGTTATTAAAAGCTGATTTTTTTGAGATCCTCTTGCAGGTAATAAAATTTTTATTTTTTGCCAATGTATTAAAAGGTTTATTTTTCACCTATGGATTTTTGTTTATGCCAGAAAACCTCATTCTCAAAACAATTTCATGATCTGACATGATAAAAAAAAACACCTATGAGCGATTTGTTTATTTTTTAATTTCAGTAGATTATATATATATATATATATGTATGTATGTATGTAAATTTGTTCCCTTTTCAATTTGTGTTAGTTACATTCACAAACTTAAAATTTATTAGTATGATCCTTTAAAAAATGATTAATTAATCATAATTTTTTTTCCATATTCGATAGTTTAAATTGGAATTTTAATTTGTAGAATTTTATAAAAATGCATCCCAAATATCATGAATATTGTATTATGTATCCAAAATTTTGAATATTGTATTTGGAATTAAAATCTTTCACAAAACTGTTTACTGTATATTCAAAAAACTATTTAGAAACTTATTTTTATGTAACAGTAAAAAAAAAAGAAGTAATTTTTGTTTGTTTGTAATTTAAATTTTAAACAGTATAGATATTTTATGACTTATTGCATGTACATTTTATTATACAAATTTTTAAATTAATTACAATTCCTTTAATTTGATTATGAATTTTATTAAAAAGAAAACTACTTTAAATTAAAAAAAATAAACTATGACTATTTAGTTAAAGTGATTAGAAATATTTTTCTTCTAATTATTCAAGAAAAATTATTTATTTTTGGACTTGGAATCTGTAGATGTAAATATTCATTTAACTTGTAAAAATAATAAGAACTTATATTTGTTTTTGAAATAAAAAGCATAAACTAATAAAAAAAATATGCAAAAAGTAACAAAAAAATCATAGAGACGAAATAAAAAAAAATGAGAACATAAATAATACAATAAAACAAAAATAAATTATGCTATAACCTACAATTTGTTTTTAGTACCTGAGAAAATAAAATAATAATTCAAGATTTGATTTCAATTGCATTTTTGATGTATTCGATTTATAATAAAAACAACTTATAAGAGGGTTTCAACAAATTTTCAATCATTATCTATTGAAATGTGATATAATGGGGAGAAAAGAATGCTGAACTATCTGCAACATTTTGTAAAGGTGAAATTTGATTGAGGGTTATTTTTAATCGTAAGCGCAAATTATAACAAGGAGTTGAAG
Source organism: Argiope argentata (assembly GCA_026289955.1). Lineage (NCBI taxonomy): Eukaryota > Metazoa > Arthropoda > Arachnida > Araneae > Araneidae > Argiope > Argiope argentata. Next base: position 3,496,593 of record JAOUZG010023451.1, on the reverse strand, counting down.
GTAAATCAAGCATACTATGTAACAATGTGTTTATTTAAGTAAGCCATCTCTCTAACACATTTGATGCTAAACTGTGTTAAAAACTGGTTTGGAAACCAATACAAAAAACAAGTCATATAATCGAGAGAAATATACATCTCTACAAATATATATTCTAAATATGAAGCAAGAAGAATAAGCTTTAATGCAAAATATTTCCTTGGCCACATGTTATTATGCAGAATGAAGCGGGAACTTCAGGTGTAAAATGTGTTCTCAAATGTGTAACTATAGTGCAAAGTAATAGAAGGACATGCTTAAACTGTCAGTGCTCAGAGAAAATAAAATGGGCACACAATCTCTCATTTATGATTTTCAACAGAATCTACAATCTCAGTGCATAAAAAATAGCAATTCTATATTATGGTTAGTATTCTATATATATTATGAGCAGATTGTGAGATGGTTTGACTTTGCATATAAAACTCTGCAATTGCAATACGGATTTGAGCATAAACGGCTTTTTTGATTCAATCTCTAATATGTTTCATGGAATTCATTCATATTCAAGAATCTATATAGCCATTTCTTGAATTGGAATAATCTAAGATGCATTCAAACAATAGTCATTTATTATTTTTTATATAGAAGAATATGTTAAATGACCATACACATACAAATGAGTTATTTTCATCCCATATTTGATATTATGCAAAATTAAGCTTTAAAAGGTATCAAATTATGAAATTTTGTATCCATTAAGTTAAATAACTTTACATTTAAATAACTTTACATTTAAATTTAATCAATATGACATGTAAATACACAGATTGCTAGTCCATGATTTGACATTTCAGTATATATTAAATTTCATTTACCTTAGCAAATACTAATATATGAAGCAATTCAAATATATTTTAATATAATGCAGTATATATATAAGAATGCAAAATTTATTGCAGTGTGTTTCTAGAACTTCTTAATCATCCAGGTTTTATCATGAATATAATAAAAATACATGACTGCTTGATATGACCTAGTACGGTGAAAGCAAAAATAAAGCATTTTTTTTTTTTAGTTTTAATTTTTTCTTTAAATATGTAAAAATTAGAAATTTACATTTCAGTCAAAAGTTTTCTTTTAAATATCAATTTACAGGCTATTCCAGATTAAAAGAGAATTAATTAATTTTCAGAATAGAAGCACAGCATACAAAATAAAATAGTTCAGAAATGTTACCATCATTTATATTTAAAAAAATGTATTCTCTGGTGAAACACTGTAAGATTTCAATTTATATTAATATTTAATTTTGACATTACATAAAAGCTATTCTGAAAAAGAACATTAATTTTAGACCTCTGTAACAAGGATGATACCCAAGTCTGCACCTATTAAAATGCAATTAAATGTCATCCACACTTTTTAACTATATTAGCGAGAAAATAAAAGAAATAGAACAATAAAATTTCTAAAAAGAAAATTGATGATAAGGCTTCTTACAATATCAAAGGTATGGTTAAAATTCTAAATGTTAAAAAAAATATGAATGAGTATAAAATACAGATAAAATTTAGTAACTCACAATAGAAAAGAGCAATACTATACCTGTTGAAAAACACAAGGATAAGATCACAGTAGTCAAAACTATTTTTTACTTTGCTATTTAATTTTAACTGGATCAATAGCTCAACTGAATTTTCACCCTAAAAGCAATCACCAGATTAATCAAGCAAAAAACAAATAACTGAAATAAAATTCTAAAATATATACCATTTCAAATATTTTTTGACAACTACAATAACTTTTAAAAAATTATGTTTTGATTTAAGTAACAATTGAATAAAAAAATGTAACATATTGAATCTGTTAATAAAGATCAAGAAATACAGAAAAAATTAACTTGTTAAAGAAATAATATATATTAGAACTATTATATATATTATTTACTGGGCTTCCACTTTTTGCCTTATGTATAAAAACAAAGGTAACCTTAATGGAATATGTAATATTGAAAATTTTGAGGCATTCCTTGATTGAAATCGATTTTGATGTTTGTTTCCTATTGCTAACAATTCCAAGTCACCAACATTTAAAAAGAAAGTTGGTTGTTAAAATAAATGAGATAGTGAAGTCCCAGTGTCTTTTGGCATTAGGGTTAACATTCTTTGTTGCAAAAATTCCCATTTTCATCTAATTTCAATCAATGAATCAATCAAGTCCCAGTGAACTGGAATTACTCTGCTTTCTATTAAAAATGCTACTTCATCACTAAGCAATATAGTTTTCCAGAATTTGCATATTTTTTGCTGAAAAGTTCTATGCATTAAATTAGCAGCTATCATTATGAAGACAACATTCTTTTTACTATTATGTTTTCTGCATGCTTTTTACAATGATACTGTCTAAATTTTATAATATATTTCTTAATTGTTCTTTTAAATATATATTCATCATAAATATAACAAATGAAGGGATGGTGATTAAATGAAATGAATACAAATCCATCAATATGAACTCTTTTGGATATAAAGATGTTTATCCGTTTGTTGCCACTTTATTTACAATTTAATGAAAATGCAATATCCCTTAATTAGGCTGTAAAATTTTCTTTTTTGGACCAAACTAAAATTTAAGGTAGGTTAGAAATTAAAATGAGGAGCAACAATAGACTCTTGTGTGTGTGTGTGTTTTAATGAACAATTTCAATGAAAGACTAAATTTCTCCTGAATAAAAACATTGAGATGGTTTATGGAACTCATTCCAAAGAGGATGGAATGGAAGGTTTTTGACAAATTTGATCTAATAGTTAGAATAGTATTTGTGATATTCAACATTAAAGATTTTAGTGGCAACTAGATTTTACATTTTGGCATTGGTAATTTGGCTTTAAATAAAAGTTTCTTAGTAAAAAAAGTATAGAATTTTCAGTGTTCTCTAAAAACATGTGCTTATTCTACATGTGGGCTTGTCAAAAACTTTATAAATTAGGATTTTTTTCTGGATTAATGGAATATTTTATTTCTTATAACTTGCAAAGTTAAGAAATCGAACAGAGTTGTTACAGTATTTGATCTATAAGGGAAAATTTATCACCATTTTTTATTTGATAGTTTATGTACAAAATGAGTTTGATCTATGCTTTTGAAATGCTAGTATTTTTGGAATCTAAAGACCCCTGATTAATGAAAATTTGCATTAAAAACCCCATTGCTATTGAAAATTTCTGAGAATTTACTTAAGCCTGTAATAAAAAATAATACATTATCTTTTTTGATCAAGTTATATTATTTCTTGTAATCATCTAAAGCAAATTAATTGCATTGTCAAACAATATAGCAGGTTATTTTATTGATCTATTGATCATTTCTCACTTTTGCATAATTTTTTATTAAAAAACGATGAAGTACATTCCATGATTTGATATACCTTCATAACAGAGGCATATGGTAAAGCACTGCAACATTAAGAGTTTTAAATTTTTTAATAATTAAAGTATGTAGTACTGATACTACAAAGAGTCTTAATTTAATATTTTTTAAAAAGTGTTTCAAAGATAATTAACTATTTTGAATATTATGAATTCTATTTTGCATTTTATCAAGAAAATTTTTAATATATGTAAAAATATTTCAATTTTGCATATATTACTAAGCAATAACCTCTTTTTTAAATTTGAACTTCAGGGAAATTAGAAACTATATATACATTAGAATCTCTCATTAAAATAATACTGACCAACATTTTAAAAACTCCTTGAATAGGCGGTTCCTTAGGAAATGGAGAACAATACTGAAGCATGATAAATTCATATGAAGGTGGTGAAAATCTTAGACGTTTCAATGACCCTGAGCCTATGAAAAAGAAAATACAAATACAAATACAAAACTCAAGTTCTTATAGTTTATCTGCATAATGGTGTTTGGAAACATTTCAAATGAACATTTTTCCTCCTATCCTTTTTAACTCCAGTCTTCTCAAGCATGTATATAATTTAGAAGCCTTGAAATATAACAATTTTTCATAAAACATAACAACAAATCAAATAAGAATGAAACAAATTCAATGTTTTTTCTTCATGAATGGATATCAGATTTTTTAACTTCAGCAAATTAGAAGATACTAAACAAACTTTTACCATATATTTTACTTGATACCTTATATTCAGCAATATTTTCCCCCATTATAAATATTGCATACTACAATATTTATAATGAAGTTTAAAATTGCTATTTTAATAAGCAGTTCAAAATAAAAGTACTAACTTCTTTTATTTTGAACTGTTTTTAATTTTTATTTGTATAGCAAGGTTAGGAAAATAAAATAGCAACCAAAATAAAATAATGGCAACCCCTGTTTTTAAATAGTAAACAATTATTTTTGAATAAGTATATAACACATCTGATAATAGAAGTTTGTTGCAAAAAGAATGTAGCTACAACCCAAGGGAATTTGAAATTACATGTACAATCACGAGGTAAGGGGGGGGGGGAAACCCAATTTGTTTGGAGTCAGAAAGATGTAGTTCTCCTCTTGCCAAACGATGAAGCTTTTGTTTAATTAGTTTATAGCAATATAGAGGTAGCTTCTGTAATTATCGCAATTTTCTTCCATTGATCCTACTTTCAGACGAATTGTAAAATGTACAAGGAAAGAAGAAAGAGTTTTTCAACTGTGTGAGTATACTGGTATAATAGAAAAGACAAGGGGAAAGTTTGATGTTATTAAAGCTACAAAAGGAATGATTTTCACCTATCTTGACCTATTAAAAGGTTTCTTCCTGAAAGAAAACTCCTCACATAATTTCTAACGGTAACAAATGTATTTTATAATGGAATGGAAAGTTTTTACTTATGAAAAATCTCAAATTAATACGGGAAGTATATTATTCAGAGAGAGTGTTGGACTACTCTGTAACAAGGCAGAAAGAATATTCAACATCCAAAACATTACTCTATTAGTGTTAAACAAGATTCAGCCATCTGACACTCCCACTTAAGAGCCCAAAATATAAAGATGTAAAGGAACTAGTTTGCAAATACATTCCACAAAATGATATTTTAGGACAAAATATTATTCTATGGTGGCCTACAACCCGATGCCCCAGCAGATGAGCTCGATGTTATAGAAGGGGAGTATGATGATTAATGGGGATATACATTTTTGTTTTTAAAGCCAAGTTGTATATATATTTTGTTGATTTACTTCAATTAAAATAATATTGAAGAGCACTGCCTTTTTGTTCTGAAATATCTTATATAGAGGTAGACAGACTGTTTATTTGGTTGCAAGAAAGGGGTGGTCCCAACATTCTAACAGGCGCCACATCATATGGAAAATATATTTTTGAATGAAAATACTGCATGTAGGAACAATTAAGATGATCAAAAAGAATTTTTTTTCGCAATTTGAAATTTAAAATTTGCAAGTGTTTTTATGGCTTTCTGCAAACTTGAATAATTGGATCTATTTCCATAATACAGCAAAACCTTCAATTGTTATGTTTACAACCAAATAATATTATTTTTAATTGTTATTCTAAATTTAAAAAAATAATAGCCAAACCAACCATAAATCAATAACAAGATTGAAAAATTGAACGAAAAATATTTTTAGAGAGTTGTGAAGGAAGGTTTTATTTTCACATAAACCAGGTTTGAAGCTTTTTATTGTTTTGAACGGCAATATAGGAAGTGTTTTTACAAATATTTTGTAAACAGCAAAAGTTGAATTGATTTATTGGAAAAACTTTGTTTTGTTAATACTATTTGTTTTTGATTAAGTGTACTGAAAACTTTTCATGTTGCATATTTCTGAAAACAAAAATCCTAATAATTTGTTCAACAATCCTTGTAACAAATCTTTGACTAATAATTAATTAATGAACATCTTGTTTATAATATTTTTAATTACAGACAAATTTACTTTGACAACTTATTTAATAGTGATAAATTTCCTGCAAAACCTTACCAGCCAATTGTTTTATGAACAAATGTTTAAGATATTTTAGAATAAAAATTAATTTAAGTAGGATAAATTAAAATAATCTATTAATAAACTGTATAACCAATGACTAAATATTCACAATTTCTATAAGAAATCTTACCTCTTTACTCAAAGAAGAAATAACTATTTATTAAAATTAGCATTTTTCATTGAAACAAAAATTAACAAATAAAGAAAATTATGCAATAATATTGGAAAAGTATTGACTCTGTTTTAATATAATATTATTATGTTATCATTATGTTACACTAACCTTTCTAGTTCAATCAAAAAGATGATTGCAGGTATGACTGTTTCAAGTTTAAGCAGCTTCTCTAATATTTTCAGTAATATAAGTAAATTTTAGTTTCTATAATTTTAGAAAAGTTACCAAAAGCTTCATTAAAATAGAAACAGAATAAAGAGAATCAACCCACAAAATAAAAAGAACCAACAAGAAACATGAAAGCAATAATATCTCACATCGATGGAAGGTTTTTTAAAAATCCTATTTATGAAGTTAAAAGAAACAACCTGTTATAATAAAAACAAATATAAATTAGAACAAAAATCCTTTTTGTCATAAGAATGTTTTATAAAAGGTAATTTTTAAAGTAGAATAAAACAGGATCAAAATGAAGAAAAATATGGAGGAACATACCAATAGAAGAGGGCCCATGAATGCTGACACAAGGATGTATGACCACAGAATCTAATGACAATGGTTGACCAGATTCTGTAGACAACAATGACACAGCGACATCATTAAGAGAGCCTTCCACATCAGCTTTCACAGAAATTTGTCCGAATGTTTCTAAATGACAGATGCTTCCAGATTGATCACTCTGAAAAAAAATATTGAAGAATATCCAATAAAATATCAAATTTGTTAAATAAACCTTTTAATTGAAATTACACAATTAAGTACTATTAAAATATATAGTAGTAAGAAAAAAAAGTTTATTTTAAATTATACTCACAGTATGCGAGTCTTGAATAATAAAAATGAATGTACATAAACCAATAAACTCAAGAACAAATTTGTGAGATTGCTACAGAAAGTTCCTTTAAGACTTATGAACTAAACTTATTTTTTAAGATGAGTTAATATGCATTTAAATGTGCAATATAATGGCAGTCCTCCCAATAAAAGATCATGTAAAAAAGAAGTATGAACAATACAAGTCAATAATCAAATTATATCAATAGCATACTTAAGGAGAGAAATATTATAATTAGAATGCACAGTATTATTGAAAGCATTTTGATTTTATAAAAATTGATATGAATTTTTAGCAGAAAGACTGAGATCATAAAGATAATTCTCTGACATGACAAAGAGATAATACCTAACTAATGAGGATTAGGTAAAGGTTTTTTTTTTGTTCGAGTATGCATATTTTAAATTTTAAGAAGGGAAGGGTTTATTTTTCACAGCTAAGCCATGTTAGAAGGCAAAACCAAAATTTAATTGTTTTCAGAAATTATTCAGTTATATTGGATTTAAACTTTGATCAGAAATACTAAGATTTAATAACTTTGAGGTGAATATCGAATGGCATTTCTTTTAAAAAGCTAGAGAGAAATGGTGGATTAAAATGGAATAAATAAATTTTTGTAAGCATAGAAAAATCAGTATTATTTTTGCCCCTTATACTTTAAATAGTTTAACATTCCATAAAATTTAATTCCTTTATTGTGCAAAACTTTAATATTAAGTAATTTTCATAATAATGGAAATTAGATAATCATACAAATATTTTGATTTTACTAAAAAAATTAATATTAAAAATCATATTAAAGGCAGCAAAAGAAATGTATTAATGCAACATTTTTTTATATTATTCCCTTGGATGCATTTAATGTCTAAACTATCATAACTGTTTTGTCTGAGTTACAGATAATAAATTTAATTCATCAAAAAAGTTTAATTTTATTTCTCTTTATGATATTAAATTTAATAAAACATTATTCATTAACTTTTTATATTGTTATGAATTTTGTGTAAATTAGATGTAAATATTTCTGAGTTGTGTAAATATTGTAAATATTTGTAAATAGTTTAATCATATAAAAGTAATTGTAATGGAATCACATGTCAGTGTGAAAATACCATTCAAAGGGAATTTACAGCAGAAGATCACCATATTTTATCAATTTGGTGATATAGATGTGTTATTGACATAATGAAGTCACTAACAGTTTTTACTGCATGCTAATACAGTAGAAGTTAAGAGATAACAATTTGTTCTTAAAGAACAGTGGAGAAATTTCAAGATTTGCCTGGAATAAGCGAGTACTTTCTATTGTTACGTTTTTAGCGTAGAGGGTTCGGATTGAATGGACTTTATTTGAGGGCAGCACAAACAAATTTATTTACAGCTATTTACAGTTATTTACAGGATAGTTGATAGAGTAACAAATTCAGATAAATACAATTCAGCAATAATGAATCACTTACAGCGTAAATGCAAGTCTTACGCACAAAAAAACAGACTGCAAAACAGCTATCTTATAGCACAGCAACAGTAAATTGCAGCGAGCTCAATAACACAGCGTTAACAGCAAACGCAGCTCACTAATAACAAGCGAGTCCAGCAAAACGCTTCTCTTCCTTGAGAGATCAACTCTCAACTAACTATTGGCTCCGGCTATTCGTCCTTATATATCCGAAAAGCGTGTGCACCTGAATCTCGTGAAAATTCTCAAAACAACGCGCACAATCTAGAGGCTACTAGACTATTCCTTTCGCCATACCAATCAAGCTGGCGCGAGGCTCCTCGCCAAACGTCGCCATCTTGGCGAGTTTTCATGCCGCTCGCTCGCTTGTAACACTATGTATGCACCACCCACTTTAGTGGGAGGCTTTTTAAGACTTGCCTTGAAGGCGGGCAGTTCAATTGAGTGCAGGAACAAGCTATGCGATTAGCTGAGCTTGAGAGAGCATCTCTTCTCTCACTGCCAAGCGATCTATATCTTCAATGTTATTTTGAATTAGAGGGTTAAGTAAAGTTAATTCACTATGAATTTTGTAGCTTGTGCTGTGAACATTTCATTCCCGTTTTCATAGACCTGTGTCTTCTTATCACTCTTATGTGAGAACTACTACTATTATTCGTAACTATATACTATACTGTGCATCCCTACATTAAATTTTTTCAATCATAAAAATCCTTTTAAAAAATCAGCATCCAAGGATTAATTGTGTGAATGAGTGATGAAAACTATATTCATGATAACTTACACAAAAAACATAGTTGTAGTTTTAAATGAAATAGCACTCAAAAATGACAATTCATATCAACTGTTCCTAAAAACCACCTCCCAAAGATGAATATTTTTACAGATAAAATTTAAAATAGTAAACCAAAATTGATTGCTTAAAAAAATAATAATTAATATTTTTATAAGTAAATACATCAAACGATACATTTTATAAATTTAGTTATAAAATCAAAAACTTAATTTGTCTGTGTTTGATAATTTGTAATGACAACAAATTATGCTGTTTATAATAATTAATTTTGCTAAAAAAAATGCAATACAAAAAATATTTTTTATGGCAGCCAAGATCTAATAACTTTATTAAATTTCTGAATATTTTACAATTGGCTTTTCAACTACACAATATATACTAGAGAATTATTTACCAAAAAATAAAATTCTTTTCACTGATTTTTTTCTTTAGTAATAGAAAACGAGCCATAATTATTTGTGTATTAAAATTCAGTTCCCCAAATTAATGTTATTCCTTTTTTTAAATGTTAATCACACAATTTTATGTTTTAAATATTATAAATTTAATGAGAAAAAAAGATCCAAATTTCTTTTTTTAAAAATTGTATGATCTCATGAAAAATTTCTTCCTGCATATTTATATAAAATTATAATTATAAATGCTAACTTACTTGAACTGATCTGACAAACTCTAATATTTTAAAACTGATTTGTTGTTTTCCTTTAAAATCAAATGGTTTCCAGGCTGGTTGCTGCCAAAATAAAATTAATACAAACATATTAAAAGAATGCTAAAATAATTTTTTTAATCAAAACATATATATTTAGAAATTTACAAAGTGACACAAACTAATTTCAATATATAATGAATGGAAATTAAAAATTTTTCTTAACAGCTTCTTAAGAGTGAATTTTGACCTAAATTTTACAGAGATTTATTTATTTAGAGTATATAGACACTAAAAATGTTATTTTTTCAAAGCCCTTTAGTTATATTCATAGATAACCGTAATTTCAAAAAAAAAAAAAAAAACTTAGGGACATTTTAAAATGTAGATTCATAAATTTTTTTGAAGAAAACATTTATAATATCATCTCTTTATATACTTCATATATGAAAAATTAAACAAATCTTGTTTAATACACAGCTAAAATTTAGAGTTCAAATAAGAAAGAAAATCTCAGAAATCCATAATTCACATTGAACTTACAAATAAGAGAACATAATTTTATTAGTCTTCCCACAAAATACCATGAAGATACATTATAATTTATCACCACATACATCCAAACTTGAATTCAGCATAAACATTAATATATCCATACCTGAATATTTTGTAACAATCATTTACAGGTAATAATTCTAACTAGGATTTTTACCTATTTTAGGATTAATTTTTTTAAAACAATTTAATGTTAAGTTATATTTTAATCTTAAATAATCGAATTCCACTTTTATGCACATTAAGAGGTTCAAAGTAAATATCAATAACAGTTCAATCTTGTTGGAAATTAAACAATTTAAAATAATCAAACAACATTGAAGATTTTGAGAACACTGCATTTAGAATACATAAAAGATTAGATATTTTTAAATTTACATATTAGTATTTTTAAAAAACGCTTTTAGGATGCTAATGCTTTAAGTTTTTTTTGTACACATAATTACTTTTAATTTTTACAATGCATAATGTAAAAAATTTAGCATTTGAAATCTAAAGAATTCGAATAAAGAAAAAGCTGTAAATCTTTAAAGGTTAAATAAGAATTTGAAAATATTTTAAAATATTTGTAATACTTTGAAAAGAAAATCAGATGATAAAAAAATGGCAGAATAGCTAAATAAATAACAGATAATTTAAAAAAAAGCAAAAAAAAAAAAAAAAACCACCACTATAAATAGAAAATACTTAAAATTTACAACATTTCTGGTAGCAATTCCTTAATAATGAGAAGAATTACAGGTTACCAATATGTAAAAATCACTGCTTACCCTTTTGATGAATTTTTGAGAATGAAATTTGTTAATGTATGGAACAGAAGAAAGATCTGTATCAGAAGGTGTTCCAAATGGCATACTTAAGGTTAAGTAATTGTCTAAATCTATTAAACAAGTAAGTCTCTGAAAAATGAAGAAAAATAAATTTTAGAATTTTTATTGAAGAAAAATTAATTTTTAAAAAGTAATTCTTATTTACTTTATAACTGCAAAAAAAAAAAAAAAAAAAAAAAGATTTTGCAACATTTGCGAGATAAAGTAGGGTATATGTTTTTTAAACAATTTTTTTTAGCTTCTATCATCAAAAAATTGTACAAATAACTTATCTGTGCACAGAGAACTGAATACAGCTGACAAAAAATGTATTAGGCTTTATCATAAGTGTTTAATGTCTTCAGAAAATTTCCTGCAGAAACCTCTGAAATAATAATATTTTAACACCCATCAATGAATTTAAGAGATTAGCTAATTTTAAAATTAATTTTTCAAAAATACCCACTTTTGTAAAAACTGATAACTTAAAAAAAATTAAAAATTCGAGATGCAGAAATTTACCAACAACCCAGCATTCAAATAATCCAATGTGGTGTAAATTCCACTCAAAACAAAAGCAATTTCAACAGTATTAAGATCTTCAAAGATTGTATATATCATTGAGTGATAGAAATATGCAATATATTAAAAGGAAATTTTTATAATTTACTTTGTTAAAAATGGATTTTCATGTATTTTAAATCATAAATTTAACAACTGTTATAATTAGGTATAAATTATATTAAATACAAATAAAATTTTATAAAAATCCTATGTTTAGAAAAATAAATGTATTGAAGATAATTTTTTTCAGAATATCTTTTATATAATGATATATTTACTTCAGTGGCAAATATTTAATTTCTATTTAGCAATACAACAAGTGAAATGCAAATCATAGTTTTAAAAATAAATTTTCTGATGCCTTAAAACAAGGGTGAATGAATTATGAAATTACAATAAATCTCACAATTCTATATTCATAAATATCTGATTATAAAGCAAGCATGAAATATAACAATGCTTTTAATTTAGAAATCTCACTCTAAATAATAAAAATATTATGCAGAAAATTAGAGTATTCAAAAAGAAAGATTTTTTTTAAAAAAAGAAAATTTTAAAACAAAAGAACATGACATGACAGAAAAGTTCATTTCCTTCCTATATTAAGGGGTTTAATTTTAAAATGTGAAGATACATTGAAAAAGAGAAAACAGAACTTAGTCATTGAATTTTTTAAAATATGCAACTGTAAATATTATATAGAGGTAATTGATGTAACTTTTTCATAAGTAAATGACATGAAACATAGCAATACCATAATTGAAAGAGATATTTTCGGAATTTATCACATTTGAAGTAATCCACAAAAATTGTTAAAAATTGCTGCATTTACTGACATAAAATAGTTTTTTAAATGGTTCTTTTTCGTAAAAATAATTTTAAAAAGATTATTCATATATGGCATTGTTATAATCTCAAACAGATTATGAATTCTTTAATGTGCTGGCATTATGAAGGAAAATCATTATAAGAAGGAAATCTATGAATGAGTTAATCCGTTTGAAATATAATGCTTCTTTAGTATCAATTAAGAAAAAATAATTTCATAGTATTATATTCTGCAAAACTTTTATATATATATATATATATATATATATATATATATATATATATATATAATAAAAACTTGCATTCTACAGTAAATAATAATAAAAAAATGATAATAAAAATACTAGAAAAAAAAGACTTCTGACCTTATAAATTATAGATATAATCAAACCAGATATTTATTATAGTGTGTAGATATTTATATATTTTATGAAACAGTTCTCTCAGATTCATTTACAAGCCTTATTAAATTTCAAAAAAAAAAATAAAATAAAATAAAAATAAAATTTAACAAAAATATTAAAGCATGCACTGTAGTAAAGCAAATAATGCAAAACACACATTATTATATTATATAATTCAAAGAAATAACTCTTTTTAGATATCCACTGGAATTATTTTAAATACCTATTTTAAAGAACTTTCTCAGAACTATATACTTTATTTTTATTTCATAAGTGTCATAATATTATTGAATTTAATTATAAAGTATTCTGATGACATCAATATTTTTGAATGAAATATTTAAAAAAAAGACATGAAAATTTTATATATAATTGAAAAGGAATGATTAAAAAAATTAATTACATCAGCAGTAGCTAAAAAGTTCAAGACTCCAAGTAAGACAGAAAATCCTACTGATACAGATAATCTAGAGAAAAAAAATAGTTGTTAAAAAAATTATGCAATGATGTAAGAAAAATCTAGTACTTTACAATATTATTTATCCATTATACTCATTCCACTTCCATCTTACATTTTCAAAAGATCTTTTCTATCAACATTTTTATCTTCAACAAAAGGCACACAACAAACAAGAAAGTAATTCTAGAATAAAGAGAGAAATAAATATAAAGTCATATTTAAAAATTGAATGTAAAATATATATAAAAAATGCTTAGTTAACAAAGGATAAAAAAATATTTCAGTACTAACAGAATATATATAAAATTTAAAACAAAAGCATTATGTATCAAAAGAAAGAAAGCTTTCTCTGTATTAGTTTGGCATTTGAGATCATATGAGGAAATCACTCAATCAAATATTTATTTGATCAAAGCAATGGTATGAATTAATACTTTTGTTATATCTTTACTAATAATAAAGATGGAAGTGTGTCTCTTGGTGCTCTATAGAATGGATGATTTGGATTGGACCTACCTAATTTGGTACAAACATATTTTGAAAGTTAAGAGTGTGCACTGCAAAATGATTATTCTTGAATTTATAATCAATTAAAAAAGAGCAATATTTTGTTACTTTTATGTAATGATTTCTAAAAGTATTATAGCACAAAGTTTACATTTCAGTTTACACAAAATACATGAACCAGAACACCATTTTTTAATTAAAAAATATCTAATCAATTATTAATTAAAAATACTAATTAATTATCAATTAATACTAATTAATTTTTTAATTAAAAATATCATAATAATTTAAATATAGTATAATTTCCCCCTAGTTTTTTTTCATTTAAAGAAAATTAATAAATTTCGTATAATTTACAAGAGTACTTTAAATTATAATTTCACTTTCATTTCCACCAAATATTTAATAATATATTTAAAAATAACTATTAAAAGATAAGGAATGATGATTCTATTAATATTTTATATTCTTTTTTTGGTATGTATAAGCACAATTCATTGAGATATCCAGCAATAAAATCAGAATGTTGAAAATGATGTCTACTCAACATTTTTTTATTTTTATTAGAATGTTTCAACACATCTTGATAATGTGAATGTAACTAATATGGCGTTGTGTGAGGTTGCATAATACATGCCAACTACACCTTCAAATATTTAATATAAATAGGATAACGATTAAATAAGTAAACAATGCATGATAAAGAGTGAATTTACAATACCATCTTTCAATCTAATCTCTATAGACCATGTAGGATGAAAAAATGAATTAAATCATCAATTCAGTAAAATAAATTTTTAAAACCATGCATTAGAAAAAGTTGTGTGTATTATAAATACAAGTTTCTATATCTTTCAAGAAAATAAAAAGAATGCATAAAATTATCTCAGAACAAGGCCAGAGGAAACAAGATCAGTTATCTATGTGACTGTAGAAAATATTACACAACTGAATTTTTTATACAACTATTTACAATTCATTACACAACTGAATGTTTATTTGAATTATAAAACATATATCAGAAGAAAAAAAAATTATAGAGTAAACAATGATCGAGATAAAGGTAAAGAGATTTTTGCTGTTATTGAAAGAGGAATTCCTATATTTGGTAAATTTAGATACAATAATTATAGAATTATAGCTTGGAAATGTACATTCATTTAAATATTGTTAAATTACAAATATTGTTAAATTTATATCCACACAGATGATTAAATGGGCAGGTTACTTAATAAGGGAAATTGAGCCACTAAAAAGATCTTTTAGAATAATCCATCTGGTAATAAAAAAGAGAGAGAGAGATCAAAACATATAAAAATAGATTATTTGATAAAAATAAAGAAAATTGAAATCTGCTATCCCAAATATCATGTTATCATGAAAGACAATTATTATTTTTAAGGCATCAATTTAAGTCATTAATCGATTTAAACAGGTTTGAAACAATTGTGTGACTATCAGAATACACATCCATCAATATATCGAGAAACAGGGACATGGCGAACATTTGTGTTAAGTTGTAACTTTTTGCTAGTGATAAGTCGCCAAATGTGACAACCATATTTACCATTTTTTAATAAGCCTAAATGCAGAAAATGGATGCCCTAAAAGTGATAAATTGTCAATTTTCTGACCATTTATTTTGTGACTTCAAAAACCTCAAACCAAAATAGCATCATGCACTTACGTAAAAACATTTTAACAACAAAAACAACAATAAAAAAGAAAAGAAAAAAAGTAACAACCTTATCATTGACTTAAATTTTTGAATTACCAATTAATTTTCAATCTATAAATGATTTTTGGCAAAACATTGCTAAATGTGACAACTTTCTGCATTATTTTCTAATAACACTAGAAATGAAAAAATGTCTCAAATGTGATAAATTGTCAATTCGTTGTCTATGTATTTTGAGGCTTCAAAAACCTTGATCCAAAACAACATCAAGTTCTCACATGATAAAAAAAAAATCGAAAACCTTAAGGTGACAAACTAGGGTATGTTAGCCAAGTACAGATGGGCATGGAATGAAATTTTGAGGAAGGCCAGTGTGATCTTGAGCTGTTACGCAAATGAAGAAGAAAAATATGTATTGCATAGTGTTTATTGGTGACATTGTATACTTTTTATATGCAAAATATTTTTGGTAAAAAAAGAAGGCATTTTATCAAAATACTTTGATATCTTGACTTCAAATGCCATTTGAAGGGCCAAAACAAAGACAAGTGAATGAGATACACATAGAAAATAATAAAAGTTATTTTCTCCTCTTAAATTTTATGATCATTCTTAAAAAATATTATTCAGAAGATAAATAATAAAGAATGAAATAGTGTTTATTTCTGCAGATAGATTGGAATATTTCATAATAATTTAAACAGATCGAAAATATAATGATCTTTCTGCTTTAGGTGAAAATATGATTAGATATGATATAATTAATATGCTATTAACAGAAAAATAGACAAACTTTCCAAAATCACACAAGTTTAATTTTAAAAAAATCATAATCATCATTATTTTTTAAATAGCATTTTTTTTTTATTTTATTTTTTTTTTTTTTTTGCCAAAAAACTAGTCAAAGAATCTTACCTACTAACTACTTTATTAATTTCTTTATCCTCCCAAAATCATTTCGCACAATATTATGTGACAAATACTATACTTTGCAACAATAGGATTTGAGTTTCTAAAGTAATTTTATGAATGGAGATCATAGACTTAATGCTTCAACTCTCTCAGTAAGATCTATTTATGGTTTAGCCAATGAAAACCGAGTTTCAAGCTGAGTAATTACATTTTACAAGTTCAGTAAGGATTACATATATATATATATATATATATATATATATATACTTACAAAACAGATGTTCTGTATAATGAGAAAGATTCATTATTACATTTTTAAAATTTTTTAGAAACTTTTTTAGATTTTTAGAAGCAGCACAGGTATTTGAGTTAAATGAGTAATATTTACCAGTATATGATAGTGCTGCCTTTTAGTATTATAATTAATCCAAAATCCATATCAATGTTGTTGTTTTTTTAAAAAAAAACTAATATAGATTTCATTAAGAAAATCCTTATATTCAACAATAATTTCTATAAGCAAAAGATTAATTATTATTTAATGAACAAAGCTAAAAAAATATAAATACTCACTTGCGCAATTGCAACAACAGGCCAAAGTTCTTTTTTTTCAGTATTTATTTCAATCACAGGTAATTGCATTGTTCCATTTGCCTTGTCACGCCATTCAACATACTGTTAGAATATTCAACATTTTTATGCACATTTAACGAAAATATTAATAAACAAATAATTTTATGTATTAAGATTAAAAAAAAAACATGGCAACAATTTACTTAGAAAGCAATTTTACATTTCATACAATTTTTTTAAAAAATCAAAGAAATTCTTAAACTCATAAGTACTGTTTATTTGGGAAAGAAAATGCTCACATTTGAAATAGATTTAATTTTCTAATGTGTTGATTAATACATGAATCCTAATAATTATGTATGTGGAATAGATACAAACTTTTCCACTGGTCATTCATATTGTTAACAGATTTCTACAAGTTTGAAGGATGAAACATACTCATCATTCAGATTTTAAGAAAATAATTGTATGAATCTCAGCCAGCCAAGGGGTTAAGAATATTTAAATATTTTGCAAAAATCAAAAACATAATTTAGAAAAATGAATAAGTTACTGAATTCTTCAAGTATTAATGAAAAAGTTTACAGAAGCATACAATCTGGCAGTTAGACATTGCTTATTGCAAAAGAGCCGATTCTTTCCTTCCCCAGAAAAATATAGTTTTGACCAGTTTCAGAGGGGGAAAAAAAAAAAAACTTCTTTTCAAAGGTTTATATATATAATACTGAGATAATCTGTACAATTGATTTAAAAATAAGTTGCAAATATTTATATTGTCATTCACTTTGAATATTTCAAGTTACCAAAGAATGAAAAGCAATGTTTACTCACAGAAATACAATTTTTATTAATAAAATATTAGCAAATATTTTTAAAAATGAATATTGGTCAAAAATTACTGAGATCATTGTAAAGAAAATTTACATATCTTACAAAAAGAACTAAAAAATGCAAGATAATACATATATTAGATCCTTTTTAAACATTATAAATGACAGTAAATAATATTTTAATAATATATAATTATAATACATATTTCTTAGAAACATGAAAGCTAAAGTAAATGTCAACATTTAATAATAGTAAAAGGAAAGGATAACATTTGACCTATTAATCTCTAGACTGTATAGTTCATTTTGCAATCTAATAGGATGTTGTTCGCTGGTTTAGTACGATGAAGTCATATCAAATCAACCAAAATATTATTGAATTCCATGCAATTTATATAAGGAATTTAAATAACTGTGTTGAATTAACTTTAATTTATTAGTTGTAAAATATGATTATTTGATTGTGTATAGTATAATAATCCTTAAAAATATTATTACACTATACACAACCCTGCAGGGGCATAACAATTAAGGAGTTCAATTGAAATACAGAAAATAATTAACATTTCATCTACCATCTATTTTTAGCATATGGATGTATAGTATATTGAATATATAAATGACTCCAGCACCTAAATTCAATAAAAAAATATCAAACTGAAAAAAAAATATTTAAAGTATTAACAAAAGATCAACAAGTTTTCCATTTATTAAAATTAAAAAACTTTTTTCTAAAAATTATTTAAAAACTAAAATTATAAATATGAAAAGAAAAGTTTCCAAATATTTCACTAAATGCTATGATAAATGCTGAATACTTTCTTATTATAATAATTTCTTAAGTTGAACGACCAAACAACTCAGATATATTGAAAAGTTGGTGGCGAAATTTCAACAATATGTTCTAGCATAGTATTAAGTTTAAAAGTATGGCAAAATCATAAATATAAGTTTGACATTATCTTAAGATTGCAAAGTACATCCAAGAGCTGATGTAAATGAGGAACTAAGTGTTTCATAAGAAATGTATCAATTTAATACTGTGTATGAAAAATCATTTACCAATATAAATTACATTATTTCTATTATCTATTAAATTAATACCATTTATATAACTTTTTTTTCTTCTTAAATTATGAGATTCAGCCTTCAGTGAATGATGAACATGTGTTTTAAAGACTCAAAAACATGAATTCTTATCAGATTCCAAAATATGAATAACAAAGAGTACTAAAAATTATTAATTAAAAAATTCCTTAATTATTTGTAAATAAGCATTCTTTTTCCCTTTTTCTTTTATTTCTATTTACATTTATTTTCATAGGACTGAGAATCTTTTTTTCCTCATAGATAATGGTGTAGGATATTTGTAATAGAAAAAAAATTAAGAAGCCTCATTTCAAAAAATATTTTGCAATGAAGCTTTTTAAAAGAAAAATCTTTTGGTGGTTGATGCAGTGTAAAATATTTTAACGAATAATAATACAGTATTTTCTTCAATTAATATAAAATCTGATTTTACCACAAAGATATATAATTTTTCTTATGATATTAATAATAAATATGAGAAAACAATAACAGTAAAATATGTACAATACCCCTAAATTATTTTTCACATTTCTTTCTATCACAACTTTTGATTAAAAAATGTAGTAAAAATATTATTTTATTTTCAATTTAATTTTATTTCAACATCAGGACTTCAAAGCCTTTGTCTTCACTACATGAATTGCAACAAATAATCGTTACAAGTATTCACAAAATTTATACCAAATTAAAGTATAATTCTAAAGTATTATATCAAATATTCAAGGAATTAACCCAAAATTGCCAGAGAACACTTAACAAGGAATTCAGTTCCATCATGATTTATTGTGCAATTAGAAAAGTTGTCAAGAGAAAATAATTTTTTTTTGTTTAGTTAAAAATTCTTTTTTGAATTGTGCATATTGAGTATGTAATATAATGTTTAAAATCTTTATTAAAATTTATAAGTTAAGGATAACCAAAGAATAATTTATGGGCACTTGTATAATAATAATGTTTACCTGTTTTGAATCTGAAGTTAATGCCAATCTAACAAGTAAGCTATTAACAAACATTAAAGGAGCTGGAAGGGGAACATAATCATTTCCATATGCTTTCTCACATCTCTTTTCAACAGTTGGAAATTGCCTAGAAAATTTAAAAGGTTCAATTTAAGCAAGGATAAGAAATTATTAACGAAAAGAAGTAATTACATCTGACAATAGAAGGATTGTCTATTGACAGTATATTATACAGAACATTCAAAACAACATGAAGCAGATATACTGGTTTTCTCCATTGTAATTTGTGCCCAAAAAACTATAAAACTTCATCTTAAAGCAATATGATCAACATGCAACTTAAAAAATAATAACATCCAATTGAAATTTTAAAATGGCATTTTTTCTTCAGTAGAACTTAAGATATGAGCCTACAAATTTCAGCAATAAATCTTGGTTATGAAACTAGGGCTAATGGATTAATACCAACTTTAAATCTAGCAAATTTATTTTATTCTACTGAATTCAGAAAAATCATACACTCATAAGAGTAGATAGGCATTATTTATAAATGATATAGTGGATTTTGGAAGTAAAATTTCATAATTTTGCAAATCAATTACCAAAACTTAAGATTGATACTCCTCAATATAAATATTATAGTTTAAATTCTAAAAGAAGAAACTAGATAATTATATCTTAATTAAAATGATTTAAAGAATATATTCTATTATTTTACAAAGTATTAAAGTAACATTGATGGTGTTTTAATCTGTGTATTTATATATAGTTTAATTAAACAGGTTTATGATTTATATAATTACCATAATCACTTAAATTGTTCTAAAGTGATCAATATTTTAAAGTATGATTTTTTTACTTGAAATAAATTTTTAATTCCCTTTAAACAATTATTTGTAAGAAAGTTCTTCATTGATTGCAATGTACTGTCACAATTCAATTATTATTCTAACCTTAAAATCAGACAGTTAAAACTTTTCTGTCTGTTTACAGTAAAGTAATTGTGTTAATTTTATTACTTTAAATTATTATTATAATTCCTGTGTAGTGTACAATTATGCGAAAGCAGCAAAAATCTGGTATGGTAAACTTAAGTTTTAACGTGAATATAAAATTAAAAAAAATTGCTAACAAGAAGATTATATTTATATGCTGATTCCTTTTATAACTTCTTATAACTATGTAAGGAATAGTTTAAAAATATATAACGTGTGATCACTTAGATTAATTATAAATCAATTAAATGCTTGGAATGAAATTCCTTATACATATCAAATTATATACGATTGTATTATTTATTTACTTTTATTAAAAAAATTTCTTCATCACTATGATGATAATAACAAATTTAATACAAACACAGAAAAGTTCTAATGCATTTTCAACAAAACATACCGCAAAAGAAGAATTTTTCCAAAATCTTCTTTTGATAAATTTATAACTACCACACAACGCAAGCTCATGTTTAATCAATTTTTCTATATTGCAGACAAATTTCTTTAAAATAAAGAAGAAAAATGCATTTTCTATCTTTCTCCTAAAGGAATACTCCTCACACAGAACTACTATAAACAAATACACATGACAAAGCATCAGATGACAACTTTCAGAATTCGCAAGGACCAAATAGGAATTCAGCTATGCTATTGGTCAAAAGAAAGAACGCCAATTGAAAAAACCAGTCTCGTTAAAATCTAATGTAACGTAGCAAGCTGATTGGTAAATGGAATGTGTGTAAGTACTTTGCATAAATGCAAATTAAAAATTAGAAATCTCTGAAGATTTCGGGAAAAATTATATTCATCCAAGAACTTAAAAATAGCTCTTATGTCGTTCTGTTTGTAGTATATTTGGTAGCAGGATGTAGATTTTGTTAGAAATGATCCTTTTGAATAATGAAAACATCTTATGTAGCTTCCGTGTCATAAAACGGCGCTTATTATTAATGATTAGTATTTGAAACTGTATTAATTTAGTTGAACTTAACGATGTTTGAAAAATGATTTTAGTCACGAACGGGGAGTCAAAGGTTAGTCAATTTTCAGTGAGTAAGTGAGTGACATTTTTTGCTGTTTCTAAACAAAGATAATAGAGAGAAAGGCTTCAGATAATTGCTCAGCTTTAAGATTCAAATGCTTTATTTCTTCGGCTACCAAGAAATGATCGCAGTTGTACCGAATTTTATAAATTATTTAGAGCAATATTATGAATACCGAATGTCGTATTAACAATGTTTAATAACAAGATTTTTTTTAAATATAGTTAAAGTAAAATTTTGGTCTTAAAATGTTAATCTCAAGTAATATAAAATATTGTATAATATTTTAGAATGGAAAGAAACAATAGTGTGCCGATATTTGTTATATTGTTTATAGTAAAATTTTTGTTACATTGATTATTTTGTTCCGATATTGTATAATATAGTTTCTCTTTATTCACTAAACTACTTCTCAATGCTATGCTATTCTCAAAAACACTTCTTATCGCCTATTTGGTATGAAAAGTAAGTTAAATATTTCTGCCTTTTCTCTTGATTATTTTTAAATTGAAATTGGTTATATATCTATATTACTGTCATCTCGAGAATCGATCTTGAATCCCTTCATTTCTAAGGCAGCATTTTAATTTATTGGGCTAGAGAGACCTTAAGAAGAAAGTTACATTTATGATAATCTTGGGTTGAACGTCAGTTTCAATAAAAAAAAAATCTATCCATTGGAGGCGATGGCTTAGTGCACTAGAAATATCGTGCACTTCTACACTTAATTTTAAATTGCTCCCCCCTTTTTTTATCGATTTTGAGCAAGAATGTGATTTGAAGTCAGAAAGGAAACTATTTTTTTTTGTATCAAAGAAATAAATAAACTATGGTAGCTAGGCCCAAAAGAAATATTTTTAAATATAGTGTAGGTCATTAAAGAATTGTTTTTCAGATATGGTGAATTGATTTTCAAATAATGAAAATTAAAATTTTAATATTAAAATAAATGTAAAATAATGTTCTTTCTAAAACAGCAATTGCTTATCGAATGTCTCTACGGTTAGATTAAACAGAACAATTTGGCATGTAATATTTATAATTGAAATTAGAATTTTTCAATGCACAAGTAAATATTTTAATTCTATTCCTTTTCGTTTAATTGTCTGCCATTTTCAAGAATTTATTTATTTTACTTTAAATAAATAAACCAAATTATCAAAAATGTATATTGGTTGTCTGATTTATATTAATGAATATTATACATAAAATTCAGTAATATATATAATTATATAATAAAGTATTACATTGTACTGTTAAATGCGTAGCTTAAAAAGTATCATACAGCATTGATAAATGTTGAATTTAGAATATATTTTTTAAGTGTTGTTCGGCGTTATTCAGTACATAATTTTCGTGTAATTTTCGCAATATTAATTAATAATTTTCAAAGTTTTATTATTATACAATATTAAGCATTTAATTTAAAAATGTTCGAATTATTTATTTTAGAATAATATCTTAAATAAGATAAATTATTTAATCCCAACTCATGTGCCCGAATTACGTTGAATCAATGGTTTAAAAAATTTCAGTTACTTACAAATACTGATACATATTGTAGAATATTATTTTTAAAGTATATGGTAATTTTTTATCTTCATAATATTGTTACATATATCTCAAATAATATACAATATTGTGATGCTAAAAAGGACTTAAAGTTTCCTTTTTTCCCAAAAAAATCAACTCACGAATCTATGATCTTCCAGCCATCAATGGTGGATACAAATTAATATTTTGGAGGATTATGCTCCAGTAGAGGAATAATACTGTATAATATTTGGGAAATATTGAAAAGTAATGTGAATAACAAAATATTGTTTAAATAAAATTTTTAATACAGTTATAATATTAAAAAAACATAAAAATGTTTAAAAGAATTGATTCAGAAAAATGTGGAACAAAATTTGTGACAGTAGCTTAATTATTCGTTTAATAGAAGACTACGACGACTTTTATTTACACGAAGAACACGAGCTCACAGGCGAAACAAACACTAAGACGGCAACTTTATACAACCGAGATGAACACAACAACACACTACAACAAACAGTAGCCCACAAGTAGAAATAGGTTGTAATGTAGAGTCGTACATACAATCGACAAATGTTAATCGACTCTCTTTTAAGAATTGTCGCGTAAATCCATTGTTATGAATTCCAAATATTATATATTTAATACAGCCAAATCAAGATGACGTATCTATAAAAACATTACTATAATCAAAAACGTTGCCTTGCAAACGAAGTTAAATCTGATATTCAGTTTGTCTTTTGTTTTATGAACTATTCGAAACTAAAACTGAAATCAGTTGTATATTTCAGCGAAATTTCAGGAGTAATCGTATTATTTATTCATCTTCTTCAACCAGTCATTGATTTTGGCAATAGGTATTGAATCAAGAAAAGACACACTATGTGTACAAGCAGGAGAGTAGGAAAAATCTAAATTCGTCTTCAGTAAAATCTATCATGAAATTTCATATTCTTTCAAACCATCCTTCAAAAAGACTCTTCCTTGCTTTGACAGAAATGTTTTAGATCCGTTTATATAATTCTCTTCAATCATGTCATCTAAGATCTAAAGTAGAGTTTGTTCAAAAGATATAAAAATATTTCAGATTTGGTTCCTATTTACCAAATCAGATCTAAATGCAAGAGATAAAGCTATTGTGAAGGAAATAATAAAAATCTAGATTTCATCGAATATTCTGTTACATCTGTAGCGTGAAAGTTTACATGACGGACTTGAAAATAGAAGCAAATTCTTGTTAATAAAGTAAAACTTTCAGATACAGTTTTGGTACCCTTAAAACATCATCATTCACAAAATTTTGGATATCCTTCCTATTTACCCAGTCATAGTGATCATAGAATGCAATTTTTAAACCTTCGACAGAGACTTGGCTTCAAGTTAATACCAGAGAAATCTAAAGATTTATTAGATTTGCTTTCATGTATGCCCAACGAGAATTATAAATTATTCTTGGATTTGCTAAGACCAAATGAAGTAAAAAAAATTGAATCATAAATTGAAATACATTTATGCTTTTGTATACCTCCTTATTACTAAATGCTTTTTAAAAAGTGAAATAACCTTAGTGCCCCATAACCTTACTAAATATCAATACTTGATTATTACTGCTGTTTCATTATAAGCCTTTCTATTTCAAATTCAAGTAAAGATGGTTTTAATGTTTTCTTATTTAGGATCTTAGCTAATATTTTCTAGATTCGCTTCAAAATTACGATATATTCAAATACAGTGTTGTCATAATTTAACTGACAGTGCTCACAGTGTTCTGTAGCGCGATCTATTTGCGAGAATGACGCCATATTTTGTAGGAAGATTGAACAAGAGGGATGACAAAAATTTCGCAAAAAAAAAAATAATAATAATAATCTGAAAGTCATTGTTAGGGGAATATGTGGGGTTGTGTAATAGAAAATAGAGTGTTAACAAATACAAATAGGCGAAATCATCACCAGAGATATCATCAATCCCAAGTGTCAAATATGATAATTGTTTAATCGGCTTGATATCAATATCTTATATATTTTCCGGATTGCCCGTTTAAATTAACTCTTTTTTTTTTTTTTTTTTTTTTTTTTTTTACAGTTGCGAATTAAGAATAAGATTTGAAGACAAAAGAGAAAGCTATGCCTCTAGTAATTCTCTCTCTCTCTATATATATATAATTTAAATTGTAATAGCATTTTTATTTTTTTTTCTTTTAGTGTCCATTTTTAGTTTCTTTTTTTTCAATTTTTTTCTCTCTGGAATTATACCTTAATGATAAGAATTGCGAAGAAAAATAAAGCGAACAAAATGAATGCTATTTTTTTTTGTTTTGATTGATTTTCATAATTCTAATTTCAATTGTTGTTAGTCCATTTTATTTAGAGCTGCCGAACTTGGTATACACATATTTTAGAAGAATCACACTGGTGAAGGGGCACCTCAAAAATGAAGATGAGGAGCTTTCGGTATGGTGGTTGGTTCTCACATTGGTGGATACAGAAAAGGTGGGACATTGGCTACCTACCATTGATGACGAGACGCATTTCCCACGGGAAGGGTTGTAACGTGGCCTGTGATGGCCCTCAGGACTCAACCACAGTTCCATCCAATGTTATTGTCTCGGTGGTCCGGTCATTCAGTTTTTTCCGAGTTCCTACAGGCGCTTCTAATTAATCAATTTGTGATATACTTTGAAAGGTGGAAATCTGCATCTGTTTTTTTTAAAATTTAATTAATTAAAAATCAATCCAAATTTTGACGTTTTTCTACCACACTATCTGAAAATATTACAGTATAAAACTAATTTTACAACATAATATATCATTCAAAAAATATTTTTTCAATGATACCAATTTTCAGCCTATAAATTATTTTTTTATTCACTTAAAAAAATACTCTCAGCATATTTCCTAACAAGATATTTCAAAGCAGATAAATCTAAAATTTAACCATCTGCACAAGCATGTTATGCGCTTATCAGAGAGATTAATGTTTATTAACGTGTTGCCGTTTGGAAAACTCCATAACAAAAAATTAAAGTTAACAGACTGCAACCTAAACCATAAAAATATAATTTTCAGTATGCGTCTGTTAAAAAAAACCCATTTTGTTTTTAGAAACTTAAGTGCTAAAAAAAGACTTATGGGAACTATCAAAATATCTATAACATTAGTTCAATAATTCTGTTGTAATAAGTATTCATTTCATCAAGTTTCATAGCATGACCTCCCACGCAATAGGTGCAGTTCAGGTGCATAGGAAAAAATGGTATGAATGAAATAAAGAATGTTATTTCATGCTGTTTGAGTCAGTGTTCTGATACATTACGAATTTTATATTTTTATGAAATTTATTTTTTGGCTCTATGAGTGATACTTCGTAAAATATTCTTAAAATTCTAACATTTGAAAAGAATACTACGATTAAAACTAAGTGAGTTATGAAAATTTTAATATTTTTTTCCTTATAAAAGAGTGTGATATCAAACCATTTCATAAATTTTCAAAGAATATTCGCCATCTTTGACCGAAATTTCCCCTAGGCTGATTAGCCTAAAAATTAAGAATTCGTGATTGTCCTAAAGTATTGATATTCAGAACTGCATGGATGATGGGGTTCAATTAGCATACCAGCTCTATTGTTCAATCACGCCAGACCGGGTGAAGGAAATTGGATGAAATTTAGCACAGAGATAGATGATAGTCTACAGAAGAACATAGGCTAATTTTTATTCCGGTTAATTGAGTGGTTAATTTTTTATTAATTAAAAACTAACTTTTCCGCCCAATAATAATAATAAAAAAAAACTGAAAACATCTATCAGCTTTTTGAATCGTTTGTTTTTATTTTTCTATTTCCGGTATTCTTTTAATATTATCTTATCTAATGGAATTCTTTGTGATTTATTATAGGATTCCCTACAAAAAGCCTTTCTCATCAGAACAAAAAATTAAAAAACAACAACAACTAATCATTTGTTTATTTTTCTGTTTCCGTTTTTCATTTTAATATTATTTTACTATTCTAAAGGAAGGTTTATTAATTTTTTTTTCTAACGCTGTTCTTGTGTTAATATAATTCGATATCTCCTGTTCATTTCTCTCGATT
Organism: Argiope argentata; assembly: GCA_026289955.1. Classification (NCBI taxonomy): domain Eukaryota; kingdom Metazoa; phylum Arthropoda; class Arachnida; order Araneae; family Araneidae; genus Argiope; species Argiope argentata. The sequence continues at coordinate 3,468,886 of JAOUZG010023451.1, read as the reverse complement.
TTTTTTCTTGCGGTACATAATCCTTTTGCCTATTTTCATCATTTTCGATTAAATTTTCAAAAGTACTATTTTTTAAAAGAGTTTTAGTTTCAAGTACATAGCTTTTAAGTAGTTTTTTCCCCCACTCTAATGATGTTAGACGTAACATGTTTTTGACCGGTTACTTCAAACAATTCTGTTTATTTTCGTAGTGTATGACAAATTTAAAATTTAAAATTGTTAATTAACAGATCTTTTGATTCCTTCAGAAGTACTTTTGAATAAAAATAAAATAGATGAATTGAAATTAAAATTTTCTAATCTGCATTGCGTTACCCCAACTGGTGCTTAAAATTCACGTCTTTGCATTGCTCCAATTGACGCTGAAAATTTATGCATGCATACGGTTTTGATAACATTTTACATTGTGATTAGACTGTCAGTTCTCGCATACACGCATCAAAATTTCCACGCGTACAAAGTCGCGAGTAAGAGCTAGTATGTATTCATTTAAAGTCGGAATGAAAGAATATTTTACTAAATCGGGTTTCATGCGACTAAAAGACAATATCAAATTTAGGCTATAAATTTTTACAGAAATATAACTTATTGGCTAAAACAAAATAAAGTTTTATTATTTATGCATTTTAAAGCTATTCGAAATTAAACGAAATACAGAATTTTGTGATGAAACAAGAGGGATTCATCGCAATTTTAAATAATTCTTTAAAACATTACATACCTTATAAAGATTTCAATTCTGAGCTAATTTGCCTTCTGTACAAATATTTTTAAAAATGTGCTTGAATTCGTCATTTTTTTCTTTTGTTTGAAGTTTTATCGCTTCCACTTTAATTTAAAGATGGATTTGAGTGAAACTGACAAAAAAAAAATAGCAAATCGCTAAGTACAATAAACAGCATATGTCTTCTATATTAATATGAGTTAGATGATCAGAAAAATTTGAAGCTGAAAAATATTTTGCTGTAAGTAGTTATTACAAGACGTAAGTTATTTAATTAATTACGTTATATAAGAGTTACGTAATTTTTTAAGTGAAACTTTTAGTGAGCTTTAGTACTTGTGAACTAGCTGGTCATGAAAGTGGTGAGTAACAAGGAAAATAGGAGTAGTATTTTTTTTATTTGAAACCCAATTATATTTAAATATGATTAAACTTGACATAAGATATTGCCATTATTTTGTTTTTTAGTTGTTATAAAATTATTGACATTATTTATTCTTACTGGCATCAATATCTGATATCAATATGAAGTTATCATTTATTGAATAAAGTAAGTAAGATTGTTGAATTTGAAAGGTGTTTATATCGGCTAATACTATAAAATAAGTAAGGTATCTATGACATTCAAGAAATGCAACCACGTTATTTCTCCACCTGATTCTATAGAAATTCGACTTAGCTCCATTTTAAAATCCATCACTATGCAATTTCTTTTATAGGTCAGTTTTAAACTGAACGAAGCAAAACCGTTTTAACTATTTATAAATAAAAAAGTGTACACTAAAATAATCACATATTATGAAATACCTTACGATTACTATTTTTTTAATGGACTTATAAAATTTTTAAAATAATCGATCTAGGTTATCAGAATACTAAATTTGTCAATCTTCATTAAATTTTAGATCACATTCCCAGAAAAAAAAAGCATTTTTTTGCATTATGAAGCATCATAATCTTAATAATTAATCTTAATGAAAAACACTTCAAAACTTTATATCTAATTTCTTTTATTGAATCCAATTTTGAGGCAATTTAATAAAAGAAAGTTGTATTGCTTCAAAACACATATTTAAAGCAATAGAAGGTTCACCTTCTATTGCTTTGAATATGAATATGAGTTTTCACCTCCTTTTGTCTCTTAAATTTTAAAAATTACATACATATTTTTATTGACTTTAATTTAATCTCTATAAAGGCAGTTTTAATTAAAAATATTAAGCCAAACTGAAATAAAACATTTAATTAATGACTCATTTTGAAGGAAATGATTTTAATTATTCGTACATGAAATTAAATTTTTTTATAAAGTGGCTTTAAGACATGATAATGGAATGAATTCGATAAAAAGAAAAAGAAAATCTACGATCGCAAATTTCAAGTTATCATGTAAGAACATTGCTATTTTTCATGCCATTATTTGTCTCAATTAATTTAAGCCTCTAAGTAGTTTAAACCAGTTTGAAAAAACAATATTAATAACAGCATGTCAACCTTTTAAAAATACATCTGCTATCAAAGAAGCATACATAATAATAAAGCAATACTAGTAAAAACAGGTAAAAAAATATATGTGATTAAAAGATGTTGTGGAATATTGCCATCTATGCTCAATGCCTACGCTATTTCGAGCTTCAATAATTCGCTGCCTTTCATTATTTAAAAATACCTAACGAAAATAACATCATTTTCTCACATGATAAAAAGATAGCAGAAAAATTAAGTCAAAATTCATAAGTAATACTTTTCTTGGATGCTGATTTCTATGTTAGTCAGCCATTCGCTTAAAAAAACAAATTCTGATCTACAAACGAATTTGAAAACATGAAGAAAAATTCTAAGAAAATTGTTCTGAAATTTGAATGGTATGATTTTTATTTGAATATGTTAGAATAAATTGCTTTTGTGAATGAATTGATTGCCTACTGTGATACAAGTTTTATGAAAACAATAGATAAATGTTTTGACACTTATTAATGCATATTAGTCATTAGTATTTCATTAGCAATTTTTAAATAGAAAAAAACTAAGTCTTTGTATATTTTTTTCCAAAGATGAACAACAGGGATTTTTAAATGTGCAATGCTGATATCCAAATGTGCATTGAAAGCAAATGTGACTTTTTTGTAATCAATAATATTTTCTTCAAGTGTTGTAATTGCACACGATGATATGTATAATTTATTTATTTGTCTTGATATTCGTGAATTGCAATCTATGGTTGACAGAGGGGCTTGGGTTTAAATAAGACAGACACACAAACTAATTGATCAGGATATTTTATTCATGCTCTCATGTAGCGAACAGCAGGTAACATATCATCATTGAATGGTACAAGAGGCCTCAGTGTACAGCCTCTTTGGGGAAAGGCTTTTTTCCAAGTGCACAATCAGCTTTTCATACACACCAATACATTTTAAATAACTTTCTTCTCTTTTCTTTCAATTTTTTTTTTATGAAACAGAATCAAACCTAGCACCAATTAAGGCCCCTCTAAATAAATTATTCCCTTCCCAATGGTGTCTACTGGCAACTATCGATGAATCTCTAATTTCCATCTTCTACCGCGCGTGTTGCTATGGTAACGTGGAAATAAAAACAGACAACTAATCTACTTATTGCGATCTTCCTAATGGTGGGTCTACACTCTTCACTCGGTTATGGTTATGAAATTTCCACTTCTTTTTCTTCTTTTTTTTATAAGAAACGTTACGAATAATTCCGACTTGTCGAATGAATAAATAGATTTAAGGGCATAATCCGAGTATGAAAGAGCCATATTTCACAACTTTCAATATGGAGGAATTTTAAATTAACCCATCAGTGCATTGCTTCATTTATAATTCGAAATTTTACTGAAAAAATTACGTCTGTTATTTATTTTATCCTTTAATGAACCATTTTTATTATTAATTTTTTTATCTGTTTGAAATGATGTTGTATTTGAACGAATTTATTCTTTTTTCCTCATTCGGTATTAATTTTAAAAATGCGCAGTATTGATTAAAAAAAAACGCAATTCTGTAAATTTTATTAGTTGCTCATTCTAAAAAAGAAACATCTATTTTGCTTTGTTGTAAGATTTATTTTATTACAATCAATTTTAAAAAAAAACCCTTTTTTTCGTATTTCTTAAATTATGAGTATATAAACGCGAAAAAAAAACTTTAGTGGATAAGAATTAGCTTTATTGTTTGAGACTTCTTTAATAATTTTTACTTCCAATGTTAAGGTTTCGAAGAATTAGAACTCTTTTTCTGAGTCATTGAAATATAGATATATTCAGAATTTAATTTGTAAATCATTGTAAAAAAATCGTTTGCATTTTAATGCAACAGCAAATTTTCTTTTTTATTCCATTCTATTATTATTTAAATATTAGCTGCTTTTTTGTAAACAGTAATAATTAACAATTTTTACAATAATTATTCCTTTCACATTTATTCACCTTTATTATTTTAAGACAGCCGGACTGAAAAGTTTTTAAAAATTAAAGCAGCTTCTGATTGGAAGATTGAGCGATTGTTTTGGGGAATTCGTATGAGAAGCTTTTAATATTAAAATTAATCGGCAGATGATAGATGAAATAGTTATAAGTAATTATAATTATTAGTTTATTATATGCAATAAAAAGTTGAATTAATAATTTTCTTTATTCATATGTTTTCATTGAAAAAAAGAAGAAGGAATGAATTATTAGGTAAGTAATTTCAAAATAATAATTTTTATGATTAATTACGTTTTATTGACTTCCGGAGTAATTTTTTTTCAACTTGATTCTCCTCTCCACTTATTGAAAAGTTAAAACACATTTTGTAATGACAGTAAAAAAAAGGTAGCTTTAAAATTAAGAAGCATCGCTGAAAGTTATAATTAAAAAAAATGCGAAATGAAAAGAACGACAATATATATCTATCTATCTATTGATGCATTTGAAAAATATTATATTACTTATTGAAATATGTTTACTTTAAAATACAGGTCCTTATCAAGAAGTTAAAAAAAATCCTTTAAAATTAATAATTTGAAACAATTTCTTTCATTTTGTGAAATTTTTTTCTAAGAAGATGTACATTCTTTATTTCACTTTCAAGGCTTTAAAGATCAATAGTTTTTAATCAATAGTTTTTTATGAAACAATTATCACGAATTTGAAATCATATTATTCTAACAGATTATTTTTTTAAATAATTTTTTTCATTTTACTTTTATGAAATTTAGTTTTGAAATGCAAGTTAAGACTTGTTTTCAAAATTTGTTCGGACATGTTTTTTAAGTCCGATAAATAGCAAAGAAAAATTTTTTCCCTATTTATGATGAATTTTTTGAAAGTTTTTTACTTTATTATAAACGATCTTTTATTAGAATTATCGTAACATTTGGTTGATAAATTGTCTAGAAAATTTTGTAATTTCTTAAATTTACCAGATATTCTTTAAATTATGAATGGAAATTTCTTCATACGTTGTGGAATAGTGATATTAAAGGAAGTATTTTCGTTGTTTATGAAAGTTTCCACCAATTCTTTTTCATTATTGATATGAAAACTAAAATTTGGAAATATCTAAAAAATTATTAATCGTTAAATACTTTGTTTCTTCAGTTAAAATAGCAAATGATTAAATGATGAATAATCAGTTAATGAAAAAAAAATTAAATATAGTCTGACGCATAATCAATTCTTTATTGTATTCGTTTAATTAATTTTTAATATTAAGAAATTAGTATGAAGAACAATTATGAACCAGCTTTGCTTTAAATTGCCAAACTTAATGGTCTTTAAAATATAAAAAAATGATTTATTTCATTTCAAATATTCGAGCTCTGATTTTTTAACCCTTTTATTTTTTCGTGAAGAGAGTAGAAAAGTTTTGATTGTAAATGCCTCCATTTTTCTGGCCTAGGTTATTCTGTTCCCATCTTTTTTGTCATCCTTGCTAGATGGTATAAAAGAGCTCTATCTAATTAAATTTACAAACACAATATTAAAAAAAACTGAAGAGCTCCCTTAAAGAAGATTAATATTCTTTTTTAAATGCATAAAAAGGAGCAATTTTAAATAAAAACGCAATAAAATAAAATCTATCTAATTCTTGGTTCATATAGAAAAAACTACATAGCAAGGTGGTATTTTTTTTCATTTATTCATTTGTATATATTTGGAAGAAAAATGTATCACCAGTGGTCACAGAGATGCATAATCTTCGAGATGGATAAAGATAATACTCACACTTTTCAATTCAATTCTTAATGATTTTACAATTCTCCATATAAAATAAATTGTTATTTATAAAAAGAAATCGCAAAGAGCCATTCTGATAAAACATATATGATACATAAAGATCGAAAAAGTAAAACGAACAACAGCTCTACAGACACTAACTTTCTACAACCATGGTATCGTTCCAAGAAATTTGTGTGACGCTACCTCAATGAAGAGTTGCCAATGGTAGGGAACTAATCGTACACACAGATTTCTCTGGAACAATTTGCATATGAGAATCTCAGAAGCATATTTCAAACACTTCAAAGCATTTGTACATTAATTATTGCTCCAATACATAGTTCACCTCATAAATGGATTTTTGAAATCAAAATTTTCTAATTTTTTTTGAGGAATATTTTAAAGACAACTTAACAAATATACGTTATCAATGGTTTTAAGTTTTATCATAATGGAAATTTTTTTTCAATGTACAAATATTTTAGTATTATATTTACAATATTGAGAAAGATTACATAGGTACAACATACTTTGCATAAGAAATATCAACATCAACAATTTTTTGTCTCTAAGCACAAAGCAAGATTCACGAAGTACAAAAAAAGATATCACTTTCCAATGCGTAAAGCTATTTTCATAAAATACAACAGCAAAGGTGAAAGGTTTTATTTACTAAGGAATCCAAGAGGCATAAAAAGATATATTTGGTTACATTTGGTGCTTTGTCTTAAAATTCCAGATGCATCACAAAGTTAGATTAATTTTTCTTTCTTAAAATTATAAGTGAGATTTTTAGATTTATCCATACATGGATTTATATATTTTTTGCACATCGCAATGACAGAAAGATACATAATTTAAATTTATAAACCTTCGTAAACAGAAAATAAGAATCTCAGAGTAATTTTTTCATAAACTTGAATATTAAAGTTTCATTCTGCAGAAGTATATAACGGTTTTCTTTTCGAATACTGCTAGTAAAAACATGTGAAAAGATATTGAATAAAGCAAAGTTTTTATGGAAATATTTGTATTAAATAATTATTTTACTTAAATTAGTTTTTGTAGTGCTAAATCATATTAGAAAATTTCCATTTACGAGGTTTAAACTCTCTTTTCCATATTGCAGTTACAGACATGATATTTTTAGCATCATAACTGATAATGGAACGAAAGAAATATTAGATTTGCTCTGAACACATCTGTCTACTAATCCTATTTGTGCACCTTTCATCTCATTTTATTTTTGTGAACATGGAAAGGCCTCTGGTTTACACGTGGAAACATCAAGATATTGCTTTTTGGCTGCCAGCGTTCGAGCTTTTGCCTCAAAACGACGGTGGCGTCATGTGACTCGAGTGGCAAAAGAGCGGAACTGTTCTTCGTGCTGATAAGTGGAGGAAGCTGGTCAAGTGCCAGCCGTCTACCAATAAAATGGATAGGGTTCACTTCGATTCTTCACGGTGATTAAAAATTCAAACATTTTTTTCTAAACTCAAGGTAAGGAAGGAAAGAACCTTTTTTTGCTAACAGACGAATTAAAATCTCGTAATAAAATTGCATTTTATTATTTAATTATGATGTACAATTCTCTTAGCAATATTAAGCATATTTTGTAATTTAAAAAATAGAGCAATATTCCTTAAAAACCTCTTCTCCAACGATTTTTTATCTCCTTTGGCCATCTTCTTTAAGAACGAGGTGGTAGAAAACATTTTTTTCTCCTTTTCTATAAAAAACAAATAAGACTCTCGATTTCATACATGGAGGAATTTTCAGCTGCTTATCCAAAACTATTCTTAGATATAATTTTTAATGGTTTGTAGAGATTTCGAACAGAAAGCGAATATAATATAGATGTTACTTTATTTTTTCTGTAAGAACAACTGTCTGCTAATTCCGAGAAACAACCAAATGAGAATTGTAGTTTCAAGAAATATCTTTTTTTTTAAAACTAATTTCAGAATAAAAAGCAACCCTGTATAAATGTCATAGCAGGTATACAAACCGAACACGTTCGAATGTGTTCGTGATTTTCTTTTTAATGATTGAGAGTTATTTAAATTGTCACGAAAATGTTTCAAGAAGGAAGACGTTTGATCTAGGATTTCTAAGTTTCTTTGTACAATTATACACCGTAAAAACTGATTTCACGGAGGCAAAAGATGCACGCTCGTTTGCATAAAAATACTTTAACCTTTCGGATAGTTTGATTCGTAAACTAATTAACAAGCAGCAGTTTCGGTTCTCTAATATATCGTTCTCTAAAGCAGTAGCATCTCTAAAATCGACAAATCTACTGATTGTCCTCCTGTCTCTAATCTCTAATATGCATCTACAACTCCAAGTGTATGTTAAAAATATATATGTCACCAGAAGGCAAACAGACACGATTTTATTTTATTGCTTTGATATATTTGGAATGAAAAATCGAGTGACCTATCCACGAGTTGTACTTTTAGCAAGCTGTTTTTTTAAAGATATTTTGCAGGATCTTCGATGAGATGCACTGATAAACATTAAATTAATTAATGAATTTGAAATACCTAAAATTAAGACAGACGGAATTGAAGCTAACGTAGTGCAATCCACTCAACTCAACTCCTTTCAGACAATCATTTCATTGCAATCGAATTCGAACGACCGAATTTCGAACAATTTTTAAGTTCCTTCCTAACCTTGATGCTTTGTTCAAACCGTAATTTGATTAAATTTTCGAAAGGAAATATAAGCTTAAAACAAGACCTAAATACTTTTTTTTCAATACCCGTGTAATGAATTAGAATTGTTCTTAAGTTAATAAGAACAATTTTAGGATCAGTAACAGACAAACCGGAATCTACGATCGAAAATTTCAAGTTATCACGAGAGAAAATTGTTATTTTTTAAGTCATTATTTGTCTTAATTAATTTAAATCATTAACCAGTTTAAACCGACTTAAAACAATCATGAGATTTCTCAATCGGTCTCTATCCCTGTATAATATATGTATATATATATATAATAGTAATAAGAATAATAATTTTTTAACTTTAATTTTTAATTTTTCTAGCTGGCAAACAAAACGACCGATTTTGAAATGAAATAATAGCTATGATGTCATAGTTCTAACTTTTAAAAGCGCATCTGTTGTCTAAGGAAGCATACGTAATAATAAAACAGTAGTGGTAAAAGCAGGTCAACCTTTTGAAAACACATCTGCTTTCAAAGAAGCATACGTAATAATAATGCAATTCTGGCAAAAGCAGGGAAAAAATATTTTTGGCGGTAAATTTCAGAGATATCAAAACCTCCAAACAAAAACAACATCATGTTCTCATATGATAAGAGGAAAAATTCCGTTTAGGATAATTAGGTAGAAATAAACAAAGCTTTAAAAGATATTATTGACTTTTTTTGCTACCATTTTTCACAGCGTGGATTTTTTTTTGTATTCCTCTGCCACTCGTGTCACATACACTTCTGAACCCCGTCCTTTCAGGTACTTCTCGATTCTTTGCAGAATATTCCATTCTGAGGCACACTAGGAAGCAAGTAATATGAATCACGTACGCATGCGCGCACGGTTACATAGCACGACACAATACACTCGAAAATAGTACAGTTATGTTATGAACACCGTTCGCGGAACAGTGCTCGCTATTGCTTTTTTAAATATTTTTTTGCGGAATGAAAACAGACATTTGTTTGCCATTCTAAATCTACTGAGAAAGTAAGTGCGTCAAATGTGCTTTCATTTCTTTTGGTACATTTAGCATTATTTTAACTCTCTGCTCTGCGCTGTACAGGTACTGGTGAGATTTTGGAACTACTTCCCCCACATCAAAAAATGTACAAATATATATCGAAAACTTCTTGATACGTGAGCAGAACTTAAAAAAAAGAGTGAATGAAGTGCATTTTTAGGGTTATTTAAGGAATAACTGGTGCCTGAAGGTAGATACTTCACTTCATACCTTAACACAGTAGAACGTCTGTAATCCGACCTTGGGTTGAAAAATTCAGCGATTTTCAACTATCATAATCATAATCATAAACATTGACATGAATTTCTCAAATACAAACAATAAAAATAGTATGATTGAAATATGTTTGAGTTAGTTGAAAAGTTTTTAGTTTGTGGATTGGCATTTTTAATAATACGAAAGAAGAAGAAGGAAAAAAAAACATTTCTTAGTGTTGCAGTACAATTATACAGAAACAATTATTATATAATATTTTAACTTTTAATGACGGACTTTCCAATATTAAAACAAAAAGTAATTTCAGTACTTTAATATTATATATATATTTATTTATATATTTAACTCGCTTCTTCGATGTTCTACTGCTGTACTCTGTTTTCTAGATCCGAATTCTCTGGGGGAATATTTTCGATTTCAATTCGTTCGGATGCTTGTAAAAACTCGAACAAGCAGACTTAATCTGAAAGATTCTTCAAGACGTGTATCCCCTTCAGAAAGAACTAAAGAGGGTAGAAATGTATAATCACTCACAGTAATTTTTTGTACCTTTCTTCCCTGTTGGACACGCATGTGCAGAAGCTGTAAATATTCAGCCACGTGTCTTGAGAAGAATTAAACTGCTTTAGAACTCGGAAATTCGAAAGAAAAAAAGCAAACAAACCCGGTTAAATGTGTGCAGCTAAGAACTTTAGAATTCCAGAGGATCAACGCCATTAATTATTGAGATATTAAAAAAATATATAAAATGATATTCAAACAAGGCAACTAAATAAAATAAAGCCACATTTAGATTTTAAAATTCGATGAAGATAAGTTGTTTCATTAGCATTGTAAATTGAAAACTGCATATTTGATGCTATTAAAGTGATTTTTATAAAGCCTGATGGTTTATTGAAATTTAAAAGATTAAATGTTTTTGTACCTCTGTTTATATACACAATTAAATTTACAAAAATTAGTTTCAATAATTTTTCTTAATGGCAATCGAAACGATAAATCGAAGAGAAATCTATTTTTTTAAAAAAGTAAACGATAAAATGAGGTCCAAACGATAATTTTTTCTGAGCAGGTTTTGCAAACGAATTTTATTTTTTAGATTTTTGTTTTCGACTAAAACTTTTAAATTGTTTAATTGGGAAATTATTATTTTTCAAAATGAACGATTTAATGTAATAGCGAAATGATATTAATTGTCATTATTTTAAATGATAGAATTTTTTGCCAGATCTCAATTTGGAATTCCAAAGTTCGAAGTTCAATATCAGTGAATCAAGTTGGAGCAGTCATAACATGGAAGTGCCTTTTATATTAGGAACAAGGGAAATCAATTCCCAAAATGTACGTATTATGACTGCTCTTGGGAAAGATCGAGAAAAGGTTCATAAAATATGCATAGGGAGGGGAGAGGGGGCAAAGTTGCTCACATGAAACACAATACGACGCACACAGTGCATTTTTAACAAGATACCGTACGTGATTATTACAAGAGCAATTTATAAAACTGATGTATTTGAAAATAGAATCAAAATATAGCAAAATTAAAGCACTAGGATCTTGATGCATACATTAAGCTAACATGTCGATCCCGGCAGGGCGAACAGGTGCAGGGACCTCCCTCCCCTCCTCTCACCAACGAACAGAGAATAAAAATCGAACGTCTGGAAGGGAGAAAGGATCCCGTTCGCCCCACAGAAATGCGATTCACAGCAAGCGCCAAAGCTTAATATTTGTCTGTATTGCTTTAAGTGTACATAAAGAGTTATATATCACCACTCCACGCAGAATACACAGATATTCAAAAAGGTTACCTCTATTCATGTGATTATAAGGATACAATATACAACCAACACTTCGTAACATAAACAGATTAGAATATCACCATTTAATACGCTTTTTTTAAATTCTGTTCCGAATGGTAGGTCCACGAGGAAAGTTGGCGATCCCAGAGACACCATTCCCAGTCTGACGCACTCGTCTTGAGGTATCGTGTCGCCAGTTTGTATTTGCACCGCAGCAGTCTCTGGAATAATGTCCCTCAGAGCTTCCGACGCTTGAAAGTTTTGTAAATCTATTCCCTTAAATATTTATTGCTTGTAATTCGAGCACGGAAACTCGAGGAAATTCTGGAACAAAAAGAAAGAAGTCTTCTTTCCTGTTCTCGGTGCAGATGTTCTTTGTGGTGCGAAGAACGATATACATAATATAGAGAGAGATACGTTAGGATTGTTCCATCTCGGTAGATAAGCGAACACTTTATATTTTTTTTTCTCAATCAGCAAATATACAGCTACAAACATTTGAACTTGTTATATTACGTCACTCGTGACGTAAGAGGGGTGAGGATGTGTGGAAGGAAATACAACAACGGAAAACGAAAATATTCAGGAAAGTAATAACAACGGTGACTGGTGGATGTTTTGCTGTGCCCGACGTAAAAAGGGGTTCTGTTAACAGGTGGTTGCAGAAAGGCTCAATATATATAATTTTTTTTCTTCTTTTTTTTTCACGGAATCTTTCAACGTCATCAGGCGCTGGAAAGGAAAAAAAGCTAGTCACAAAATTGTACAATTATTTCATAAAGAATAAAGTAATGAAAATATTTTTCAAAAATTAATTAGTTTTCAATATAAATTAAAAATAAATATCATTTCATTGTTTAAAATTTTAAAATTAAACATAAAATTTCAATGCTGAAAAATAATTATATGAAATAGATTTAAAATTTGTATAAGTTTATAAGTACAACATTTCTATTCCAAGATTTTTATAACCTACTAACTTTTACACTCGACTACGTACGCATGCTAAAATAAAAACAATTTATTTACAGTGCGTACCTGAAATAAAGCAAAACCGCAAATAAACGTTTTTCTTTAAAATCAAGTCAAGTCTGTTTTATTTATCGATCGAGATTATGATAGTTACACTACACACGTGAATTTCTAACGCTAATTGAGGCAACGAAAATGTGTGAATTTTCTACGCCAGTTAAGGTACTTCAATACATATTAGAAATTTTTAATTTCCTTTATTCTGTTTTAATTTATTTCAAAATGAATCCGAAAAAAACCGATTAATTATCAATGTTTAATTTTAAAGGCTTCAAACACTAAGGAAATAAACAGAATCGCTTGAAATAATGTTAAGCCTAACCTCATTAGCGTGGGAAAGAAACAAATAGAAGACTTATTCATTTTGAGGTACGGGAAATGAAGATTTTTGGCTGGAAAGTAAGAAAAGTATCGTTTCTACTATTTTCCTCTCAATTTTTCCGTTTTTTTCTCTCTATAAGAACATTCCGTGTGATAACGAAAATATTAAAAATAAATTAGCCAAATTGGACGAGCCGTTCTCGATTTTTGCACTTAGCAACACATTTGGCGATTCCTTTTTATTTATATAGATAGAATATGTGGGAATCCTCGTATGACCTTGAGGTAGAGAGAGAATGGGTCTCGGCGCGAATTTGTAGATAATAGAATCACTCCTAGGTATCATATATCTTTAATGTGTTAACTAATTGTACATTTTTGAAAAATTTTAATAAATGCTATCAAAACGACTGTCATTGATTTTCTGATTTGTTGAAATTTTTAGTGGACCACCACTCCAAAACATCATGTTGATACAGTAAATCATATTTCCTCTCATTTTTTCACTATATCTGAAATTTAAATCAATTAATTTAAAAGAAAAGAAATCACAAGAAAATATATAACACTTGTGCTTGTAGATGATTTTACAAGACAAAAAAGAAATTTTATTGACTCTTCATTTCTATGATTTAAAGTCTCACATCCATAAGAAATAAACTTATTGTAATGAAATTTCGTATACAAAGACATTTTGAATACATAAAAGAATTGAAATAATGAATAACCAGTGTAACCAGTAGGTATATATAAAGATAGATTTTCAAAATGGCAAATAAAATTGCTGTTACATTTCAATTTATTAAAGTTTCAATTTTTTTAAAGTTTTTCAATTTTTATCTTCTATAATAGCATCTTTTAGGTCATCTAAATTGTTCTAGTGAAAAGCGAACTCCGCAACGAGTTATCTTATGAATAAATCAAAAGCTTACAAAATTATGAAATCTAATCAATTTCCAATAATTTTTATGTTAATAATTATCCATTATAAGTTATCTATCATTATTTATATTGTTATTTAGATGAGAAAAATGTTATATATTTCCTTTCTCGTATATATATATATATATATATATTTGTAATTATTGTCTCACAATTCCAAGGGCACTGGTCTTTGGAATTTAGGTACAAGCACAGACATTTGGTTTTAGGTTTAATTTTATTGAAAGTTTACTTGAAAATAGATATTAATTTCTTTTTTATAAGTTGCTTATAAATTTTTTTATTATTTTATATAATTATTTCTATAAGAATTTACAGCTATTCATTTCATTGTAATGAAATATAATTAAAAAAAAATAATGTTCCTATTTAGAATGTTCCTAGTTTATAATTTTTTTTTGCATTTTTTTGTATTTTGTCTCCAATAAACAAATCCAATAACTTTATGATGAGATAATAATTATTTTTTAAATGAATATTTATTGTCAATATTATGGATTTCTTATTCTATTATAAGTTCATTTCTTAAATAATGATTGGCTAAAACTTTGATTGACCCTTGTTATTACTTTATCAAATTTAACTCTGTAATTCTTTATGAATAAGATGTAAATGAAATAAATGAAATGGCTGATGCTTACTTGAAGTCGTGAATTATTTTTTTTTGTTTCAATGGTAGCCGTTAGTAAAAGCTGCAGCAATCAGCGGGCCCTATGGAATACAAAAGTTTATTTTAACAAATCATTTTTACAAGATTTACTTATCGATTATGTTTATTCTTCTCTTGCAAAATTAAAATTATCATATCCAATTATCACAATTTTCATATCAATCTCTTTTCCATACTTCATCAAATTCAATTGGTTCATATAAAAGATCTTAACAAGCAGGAATTCAAATCAAAAGCATACACAGTCATTTGAAATGGATGTTGCTTTCAAATCTTAAGCCTGAAAATATCGTCTGTTAATACTTTTATTATTAAGATGATCGACTGCTTCGAAATATTTTTTCGAAAAAATTAACTTTTTTTATATATATCAATATTATTTTTAGATACAAAATGTATATTTTAAATAATATTTTTTAAAGAAATATAGGAGTTATAAGTAAATATTAAAGGAATTTTACAAAATAGTTAACGTTCTACTCGAAATCATAATGCGGCAATTGCAATTCTCTTTACTCTTAAGTTATAAAGAATAATAATGCATAAAAAGATTCAAAATGTAAGAAATTTTTTAAAATGGAAACAAATTAGGCTGGAAAATGTGTGTAAATATACATTTTCCCATTAATTTACATCTGAAATTTGATTTCAATGTCTATAAATGAAAACTTATTTTATCAATTGCAAAACTTTTGATTATTTTATTGTTCATATCATTTGAATTCCAATGATCCAATTTCTTAAATATAGGCTTTATTAAGTATATTATGTGTTGTTTATCCTACAGCCTTCTTAACCTTCAATTGATACTTGTACCAATCATCAACCCTTTTCGGGCAATGGCAATGAAAAAACGGTAAAAAAAATCAATAATAGCACTTTGTATATCTTCTACAGGGCCTTTGTTGCTATGAATAACAATTCTCAAACAATTTTGTAATTTATGAATATAGAGACCTTACTTGTAATTCTTTTGTAGTTTTTGAAGAAGAGTTCCAGTTTTTTGTTATGCATTCTCAATGCATGCTAAATTTTTTTCAAAATATTCATGCTTCATTACATACAAAAACATAAAATATTAAACAGCAAAATATTAAAATTTAAGGCCAATTTCGGTTTAGGAATGCTACTTTAGGTTTGGCATTGGATCATACAAAGTATGTTATAATCAATGAAACTTTATTTTTAGTACAGTTAGGAGAAATTATAAACAGTTTTGGGGAAAAGGAAAGTTAAGTAAAAATCAAAAAGGAGATCGGAAATTGGTGCTTCCGATGTTGTCGGATATCTTAATATCGGATATATTCACTGAGATGAAGTCAGAAGACTTTACTTGTAGTGATCACGGATGTGATAATCAATTGGTTGTACTAGAATCAATCTTTAGTTTTAAAATACATAGAAAACTCTTTAGTTATAGAGATAGACAATTTCCTTGTTATTATTAATATCGATTATCAGCAGTTTGGCTTGAAGTTTTTATTATTAGGAAATAATTTTATTATTACAAGAAAAGGAGTCGAATGCATTGAAAAATCATCAGATCTTTCTGAAGAAGATTCTGACGCCTGGATCAATAATGATAGGAAAGACAAGTAAAGAAAGAACAATTTGCCATGCAGGAATGAATCGAAGAATCATGACAAGCAACATAAGGAAAATGGCGATGAAGAGGATTCGGGGGAAAAACCACTGTCAGTCTGTCTGCAAAATTCTAAACCCCTTCGATTCTTAACGAGATCAGCCCAATATCGTGCTGAAAAATTTATCCATCAATATTTTTCTTGACTAAAAGGAAACTTAAATGTGTATGAATATTTTCCAATCTTGTTTATTATATTACGATTTTCCTGTTTCAAATTAAATCAAATAAATGATATGATTAAGCCATTTGGTTTGTTCACTCTTGTATTTCAACAAAATAGTATTATTTTTTAGGATTTCTGTTAGACTGATTATTTAGATGTTGTGGTTGCCTTGGTTTTTATGCAAAGTGATTACTAGAAGAGAAATATAGTGATTAATGTGAAAGTTTTAAGAATTTTATGAAATTCAGTATTCAGTGTTGAATGATGATTACTGAAGTCTGGAAATTAATTCCGCAATTTGATTAAAATGATTAGTTTCTGAAGTCCGTTGTAAAAGATATTTTTATAAAGACTAAATGCTTTTCAAGCCATAAATGGTCCAAATGAAAACGTGTTAAAAAGGTATAAGTTAAGAGCTATATATTGCTTACTTGTGATCTCAATGTAGCAGACTTTCAATTACAACCAACTTATATAATTAAGTAAAAAGATAATTTTTGGCGATCTTTTTTGCAACTCACTTATGACACTTGTTTAGATTGTTATCGAATATCAATATGCAAGCTTATTATGGATTTGTAATAGTGTCAATAACTGCTTTTTCATACTATGTATAGATACCTAAATGGCATCTATACATAATATGAAAAGAAGTCACCTGTATATTTGAACCACAAAAACTCGAGAAATAGTTAATGGATATTAAATATATTTACACCATTTTGTAGAACATTTATTGAGAAATGCTTTACTATATAAAATGATATCAAAATAGAAAAATTGAGTTTTGTAATTTTAATTATAATTATTTTCTCTACTACGTTTCGCACAGGCTTAAAAGAGCAGTATCTGTGCTTTGTATTTATCCGCGCATGTGAAAATAACAAGAGCTGTGGTATGCATATCCGATACATTTCTTTGTTTACTTCTGATTTTAAATAGCAATTCAAAATTGACTATGCTGAAATTGACTTAATCGAAGAAATTTTTTCTCGTGGACAACCACATGTGGCTTTCTCTAAGGTTGCATTCAAATAAAATCTTTTTTTCTTGGCACCAGAAAAATAAAAATCCAATATAGTTTGCAAAGAAATAGTATGAAGCAAGTTGAATTTTATTTTCGTATTAGATTATACAGACAAACCATTATTGTTTTGTCTATGAATATATCCTATTTTTACCTAAATATTTCTGAATGTTAGCTATAAAAAATTGTATTGCAGCTATTTTTAATAATTTCTAAATATATTTTTATGTTTGTTCGATATTGCGTAACATGCCCATGTCATATCGGGTGGAGGATAGACATGAGTTTGAAGCTAATTTTTCTTTTTGGATGCTATGCCTCGGGCAACGCCGTGCGGGTGCTGCTAGTTATATATATTTTTTTCAAGTGGAATATTTTAGTCATGAAGGTATTGAAAAGGATACAGCGTGTGTATCTCGCCCCTCCAGACTTACTCTATTAACAGCTATTGGTGGAAATCCCGTGGACTGCGGGCTCGGGTCCTGAACATAGCTGACACCGTCTTGATTGGAAGAGTAGATGTCGATGGGTCCAGGACTGTTGGTGGCCGGGAAGACTCGGTTGTTGGCGGGGGAGGGGGAGGCGGCAAACCCTTGAGGTCCATAATTGTTGATCACTGCATGAAAGCACAGAAATATTGGTGATTTTCACTACCAAATGCAATCTCTAAATTGATGTCTATATTGATGTCTATTCATCTACTTATACTCCTTTCATTTTTTTTGTGAAAGATTGAAAGGCACGTAAGTCAGTATACTTCTACTGGAAAAACTAACTAGCTATTTGTGATGTGTACGAATTTCTTACCAGTGGGGATTTGCGGTGCAAAAGGGTGACCCCTCTTAATGGGCGAGCTGCCCATGGGAGCCAGACCAGCCGGTGGCTCGGTCTGCCCGACACTGGTCATGTGGCTGGCGAGGGCAGCGGCGGTAGACACCGCAGTAGCCGAAAACGCGTCCACAAAAAAGGCGGTCGCCTGGTGGTCGGTGGCTGCGGGCGAAGGAATATAGCTAAAGCCGTGGAAGCCTGAGGGAAAGGAACAAAGGGGGTCAGCCAGGTAGCGATAGGAAATAAGCATTCAGAAAAATGGCGAAACACAAAATGAAAAATTTCGATCTTCTTTTGGTACAAAATATGTGAATGTAAAGAAAGCATTCTCCTTCCCCCTCCCTCTTGTTCTAATTTTAGAAATTTATTTTGTGGAAATATAAAACTACTATTTGGATTCTGCCAAATGAAATAATCTGCTTTATAATGCATACATGGAATGTGTTAAAAAAGCTGACTGGAAATAATATATTTCTGTTCTTATTTTTTTACGTAATTATCTAATCTTAAAATATTAATTTGAGTCATCTTTATTTGAAAATTGCTTAGCCAATTAAAAACAACTAATGTTTAAGAGATAGTTTAGAAATTAATATATCCTCGTAATTTTAAGGTCTGGTAATTATTTAAAAAATCAAAAGAAAATGCCATAGAGATACACTGAGTCTTCATAAAGACAAGTCATCAGACGACCATTCTTGAAGAAGGCCTGTGAAGAACTATCCTTGAAGAACTATCCCCCATAATACTTTTTAAAGAAAAATTGTATTTAAATTTCTAAAACTTTAGTCATCATTCGATCTCTGCCTTTATAATCCTCGTCTTAAAATTGAATCAGTTCGATAGATTTATATTTAATAGACTCTGCCCACTCCTTTTTAAGTAGACGTTGAATATGCTGCTATCATGTACTGTCATTTCTTGGTTATTCGTATTACAAAGTAGTTAATTCTAAATGAAAAGGATTAATTCTTTTACTGATTGAAAAGAATATTTATTTTTTTCTTCCACATTTCTTGTGTAATATAATTCTTGTTCTTACTTTAGAAATTTAATTAATTTTCCTGTTTGATTAAATTAATAATTTAGCTTGTATTCGAATAATTCGTATTTAACAATGCAATTTAAATTACCTTTACTTTTTAAAATTATTTTTTATATAGTTTTATTAAAATTATTTATTAAAAAGCTTTATTTTTCTCTAAGTTGCTTCCCAAATATGAGCATAAGAGATGTTTTGTTTGGTCTAAACGAGTGCATTTTGGTGTTAGCTCTAAACTTTCTCACGTAAATATTTTTCATATTTGTAATAATTCAGAATTGGCAAATAGATTTTTTTGCTATTACAACGAAAAGATAAAAAATAAAAAATCTTTATTATAAAAAAAAATTCAAACATTTTTAATGCTGGGAAGATGCAGTGCGTGATGTAAAGTAACATTTAGATATAATTCTATATGGAATGTTTCATGTTCATGTAATTATGTTGTGACATCAATGGATTCTATTGCGAATTTAAAAGTCTTATGTCTTACTAATGAAAAAGAAAATAAATGAATCGCTTTACATGCAATTTCAAATTTTAATAAATAAATCGCTTTTACTTATTTAAATGAAATGAGAATTATTAATAAAATAGAATATTAAATCATTTTAACAGTTCATTTAAGTATTGTAATTTCTTTTGGAACTAACAAAAATATTGTCTCTATTCTTTACGCCAATTAATAGCAATGGATTTTTCTGCAGGCAGAGAAATTTAGCTCAAGAAATCGAAATTTTTCATTCATTATCAAATTAATGTGAGCAAAAGCATGAACATATGCAATGAAATTCGAAATAATAGAACAAAAATGAAACTAGAATAAGAAATATGAGTAAAGGTTGTTAAGTACAAAATTAAAAATGAAAAATTTCCAACTTTTTCTTACTATATAAATAATTTCACAAATTCAAATATATAAGTTAGACATTAGAAAAGCATGAATGGAAAAGAAAATATCGAAACAAATTTAAAATGTTAGTAAAACATAAGTTACATTCGTTATATCTGCTAACAAACTTTTTCATCGTAAGACAGTTTTACTGTAAAGGAAATCTAAAGCAATTTTTTTCATGATATTCCAAAGTGTAAAGTGAAAGCGATTTTTGGTAGAAATAATGACACAATTCTATTAAATAAATATGTGCGTCAAAACAAGGATTTACCATCTATTGCAAATGAAGATCTAATTTCAGGAGGGGGAAAATAACAGTAACGAAACAAAGAATATCGCGATATAGCAGCGAAAATTAAAATTTGCAACTGAAGGGGTCACATTTAAAGAAGGAGAAAGAAGAGGGGAAAATAAAAATATGAAAGCCTCGTTATCTATACTGCATCGAGTCATTTCTTTACATTCTTTTTTCTGAAGCTAAAAAAAATGGCATATCCAAACTAAATAAACGGTGCGCAGGTGCAAGTGGTCGTCGCAGCGGTTTTGAAAATAAACACATAAATAAAAAAATAAAAATAAACACAGCAGAATAAAATGGTGAAATAAAAATATATGTTTTTTAAGCATGCATGGCAAAAGCAAATGAAAGAAATAGAATGAGCAACAGAAAGCTGACTTTCTGCAGTTTTTCTACTCACATTTGTTTCTTCACGTCTTCTGATCTTGGCGTCTTCTGAATGATATTCCAATGATAGTTTTTTTTTCGAGGCCCGCATAAAAACTGATAATGTCTTGCAAGCAGCTGGTCTGAAGTCATTTTTTAAGGAACAGATATATGTATATGCATATAAACGATCTGATATATTTTAAAAGCCTTTCATTTTATATTTAATTCTTGGCTACGAGATGAATTCTAGAAGCAGTTTTTAAAAAGATAAATCCATAATTTTTTTTATAATTGTAGCACACGGAGAAAGAAATTTTTAAAAAGTGATTTGCACCTAATTCTGCAGTGAATCAGTTTCCTATTATTTACACATATTTTAGTTGAAAATAATTTTGCACTTTTTATAGTTAATGACATTTATTGTATTTAAATATTTACATTCAATTCATTAGCTATAATTTGATTTTCAGAGTGCAACATTTAATTTTTCGAATATTTTGCAAAGTGCTACATGGTTAGAATTCGGCAATTTTTCAAAATAAAAATGTTTTTCCTGCTGAAAAAAATATTTTGAATTTCCTTTTATTTTCATTTTTTATGGGATTCAGAAATATATATTTATATACATGAAATTTCAAAATGTTCAGAATATATTAGGCGTAACTTCAGGAGTATTTTATTTCTACATTTTTTAAAAATTTATATTACTCTTATTCTATGCAGGCATATTCTTTTCGTTCTTTGCTGTTCTTCAGAAATTTAATTTTTATGGAAACAAAGAAAAAGGTTTTTTTTTTTGAAATTTCCAATGTCAGAAAAAAATTAAAAATAAAACATTGTCCTTTTTATATATTAAGGAAAAAATATATAGATATGGAATTTTAGTTCCTTATGCAGAAAAAAAAGTACAGATAGCGAATTTTAGTTGTTTACACCGCCTTAAAGATGATATAAACACAATCTTTCTGAGGCGCAAAGAAAATGATACTAACTACTTGATTATATTACATAGATGAGTTTTTATCTCGATTTTTCTATTTTACCTAAATTTTTCAATAAGAAAACAGTAAGAAATAATATTTTTTAGTTTGGATATGACTTCATAACTAACAAAACTGGAGAATTTTTCTGATTTCTTTTTCAGTGGCGTGGTGTCGTTGTTTAAATGAGTAATCGGTTAAACGAGTGCCTCTTCTGTTCCTGATTTGCTGAAAATAAACGAGACAAACAAAATGTCGGGGAATCAACTTCAACAAGCAACAAAAAGATTCATAAGAAAAAACAAACTCATTTCTAAAAGCTAATACCATGCAAGCATGCAAAAAGCTATGGGAAACAACAGCCATGCTAGCAGACGCTATATTCATTACCATCTAGGATGCGTCGATTCTCATCTACCAATATCATTCTACCTAAAATCTAGAGATCTAATACAGTGTCCAGTCCCTTCCTATCGAGTGCACGGCTACGTGAGGAAAATACGTAATATGACATCTTTCTGCAGTTCGCTCACGTTGCCACACGCTGTAACTTTGATTTCTTAACATTTGTTTGATGCAGTCATTTTTTCACACATCACACTTTAACTCAGTTCAGTTTTAATATAATTCATTTACGGCCAGAAAGAAAAAATTTACCAGTCGAGCGAACTACAGCAGATTTACATCAACAAGTTTTAGATTGAACTGTGTAAGGTATTTAATGCATATTGAAATTCGAATAACATCACACAAACAAAAAATGTTACAACAAAAAAGTGACATATTAGTATTTAAAGAACCAGACTGGACAATGTAATCACCACTAGTACATCGAGGATACGAAGGAAAGAAAGCCATCGTTAGTATCTATGATCTACTGAAAAAGCCTACATGAGAAAAAAGTGACTCTTTCTTACGCTACAAAAGTAATGTTAATGAGAGAGAAGAGAAACCTTTTGTATTCAGGCACTGAAAAAAATCTAATTTCTTTCCAGATATCGGAGTTCCACAAGCAATTATGTACATTTCTTTTTATCCTAAAGACATTCACTAAAGTTTAACATCGAGAGAAGAGAGTGCAACCCTGCTTCATGCAGTCGATAACCCTAATGCAATCAAATGTCAGCGGCACATTTCAGTTTTGGAACAAATCGAATCATGCCGTTGCCTTCTTATCCACTCGATCGGCAAATTCTGAAATGTAATTATAAAAGCCATCGATCGTTTCAGTCAATAATTATTATTAACTTCTTCAGTCAGCGAAAGAATGTTCCAGGCAGAATTAAAATTAGTTATATTTATTTACACATTTTAAAGAAGTAATGCTGGAATATTTCGAATAACCAATTAAATAAACTTGAAAAAAAAATCGAATTTTTGTTAAAAAGCTTTTGGAAAAAAAACACCAAACGATAATATTTGCTAAATTGTAGTTCAGCTTCTTACGCTCTCACTGCAGTGAAAATATTTTAATTTCTTTTAATATTCGAAAATTAATTTCGATTGGTGGCTGCACAAAACAGGATTGCAATAATACATTCTTTATAAGATAAGTTCCGACATGTAATTCTACAAAAAAATTGCATACAACTACATATTAATAGATTATACAAATGCAAAGTCTATAAATAAAGTAAATTTCAGTCAGTGGCAAGACAATTCAGATAAAATTTTATTATTATCTACGGGGAATCAATCATAAGAAAATTAGTAACACTTGCAAGGTAATAATTGTTGTAATTAGTTGAGACAGAAGATGCTTTTTTTTCAAGAAAGGAATTTCTCTTGTCTTCTCTGTCTTTTGTCGTCAAGAAGAATTTCAGTTCGGAAACCACTCTCGTTTCCATCGCGCAAAACATTCGAGAATGTTATTCAAATTGCATTCATAACTATATCATTCCTTAATCATTGCATTGCTAGAAATCGGTTAAATGTTTATAAGGATAAAAGAAGGTTAGTATGTTAAAAAATGAGTTGAGGACTAATTAAAAATGGCTTAAGCCACAATTAATCAACATCAAAAGGTATTAAAAACAGCAAACGATTTCGAAAGGAATAATATACATATTTTTTATCTCAACTTTAAAAATAAAGCTATTATTCAACTATTTTTTTATGCTAATTCATCTCTGCGTTTCTACGAAAGAATTATTCCTGGCAATTTGCCAATGGAAGTAATAGAATCGCTGGCATCCGAACAATCACGAATGTTTGCTGATTTCCTAGATGGATTTGAGAGCGATTTCAGGCAGAACAGGTTTTAATTGTATCAGTCAACAATTACAATAGAGAGGGAAGAAAACCAATGTTATTATGTACAAGAAGAATTTTATTTTTCCTTATATTCAACAAAAATACAAAGTTCATCCACACGTATATTTAAATATGACAATGGCACATGATTATTGCAAAACGACATTCATATAATTAATTCTAGAAAGACTAGATAATTTGTACAAATTTCCATAGTATTAAGTTGACAGAGTGCGAGGAGCGTCGATCCTCGATATTTATTGCACATTTAATGTCTAAGTGAGAGTCAAGGAATGTGTGGAAGAACGAAGCTTCCAATCAAATTTCTATATGGCCATTTTTTATACGAACCAGAATTGATAGCTTTTAAACAGAATATTTAATCGCCATTATAGAGTGATTAACATTATGATAGGTGTTAAGATAATTTTGTTCTTATAACGATTATAGTTCATTATGAATATAACTTCGCTTGAATTGTGCAAAATTTTTGAATATTTTACATAAAAATGCAACAATTCTTTGACAAATGATAAACATTTTAGTGCATTAGTAACAATTTATTAAATAATTTATTTATAACAAGGATTATTCTTTCATTCTGGGCAACAATAATAAAATC
Organism: Argiope argentata; assembly: GCA_026289955.1. Classification (NCBI taxonomy): domain Eukaryota; kingdom Metazoa; phylum Arthropoda; class Arachnida; order Araneae; family Araneidae; genus Argiope; species Argiope argentata. Next base: position 3,444,086 of record JAOUZG010023451.1, on the reverse strand, counting down.
GAAGTTTCGCTTTTTAAAATTTTATGATTGAGACTATTATTTTTAATTGATGTTGCCATAATTTAAGGTAATTTTGATTTATTTTATTCAAGCAGAATTAAGTATTGCTCTCAGAGATTAGAAAAATTCTGTGAAATCGACTTGATAAGATTGCACCAGATTTTGGCAATCAATTTTTCATGGATATTACAGCAATAGAAGAGTTTTAGTTTTTTTTTCGTAGGTCTAAATTTGCGATGATGGAAGCTTCGTTGTTCGACACATTCACAGGAGCAGACAATGTCGTGTAGTAGTTGAGGAAGTTTATAACCTAAGTTGACATCAATTCTGCCGAAATTCTATTTGAAAACACGCATGAGAGCTGGTCTTGAGTTCTTCACGAAACACTGACAAAGAAAATGAAGAGATTAAAAAAATCCCTTTTGAAAAATTGTATTTTATTTCGTTTCTAATCTTTTATGAGTTAGAACCTAGCTATCTTATAACAAGAAAATATGCCATCACGTTCACAATTGCAAATATTCTTTTTCTCACTCTGATATCAGTAAATAAATTATACAAATTTTTCATCGAAATAACATAGTTTTTAAGCTTTAGAAAGTGTTATTAAAAAAAAAAAACAGTCTCCAAAATCTCTTCAGTCGTTTTGTGATGAACTTCAACTGACTGCAACTACAAATTAGAATTTTCTACTCATCTTCTACTCTAACGAATGCTGAATCATGAAACAAAAATAAACTTTAGTTTTGGCACAAGATGCTTTACTACAGATAAGATTCTAAGTCATTAGACACAGAGAGAACATGTGCAGATTTCAATTAATATTTAAACTAAGATTTGAGATAAAAATATTTCTTTTTTGTTAATAATCTTTATCCAGAATATTCTGCTATTTTAAAATGCTAGATATGAAAACTCATATCGAAGTTAATGAGAACAAATAAATTAAAGAATTCTACATTATTCTTTTGGTTGCTGATGCACAGCTTAATCGCTAAAAAACTTAAAATAACTGGGAAAGAAAAATATATAATATTAACGTCTGAAAGATACTAATTCGTTGAAAGAAAGTATTATCATTCTAAATTCGTTAGCTTTATTCTTTATAATTACAATAGTTTTACGTTTAAAACTGAATATGATTCCAAATATAACGTTCGCAATATTCAAAACACATAGGTTCCAAATAAAAATAATTCTTCAAATTTTTATCATATAATGGACTCTTTAATATATTTTTGGACACAATTTTTTAGAAACGTTTAAAAAGCGAAAGTTTTTTTACGTGAATCTGATTCCACAAATATAGTTTTATTTTTTTTATTAAAACAACATTTGAAGACCTTTTTACTAGGTTCAAAATCATTTTTAATTAAAAAAATGGAACACTTCCTTTTTAATTATAAATATTTTAGTTTTGAGTTTTTGTTTATTTCAAATTTATTTGTTGAAAACAATCAGCCCACGTTCTCTCCGTGTTACAAAAAATGAAAATTCTAAAAACTACAAAGAACACTTTAAACATAGAAATGGTGAGCAGAGGCATAACACTCTAGCAGATCTATTACTGTAAAAACGCCAAGAGAACGTTTTTTTAGTGATTCACAGTATTGGTAATGAACATTTATCAATATTGATTAACAAGAACACTTATAGCCAAGGAATAGCCATTTTGTACACAAACGCGCGGTTACAGTGTAAACACAGATTTTAAAACAGTGTGTATCAAATCAAAACAATGTGTTTATGAAAGGAAAAAATCCTCAAAATAATGTTCATATCATTTATTTCCAATTTCTCTCTAGGATAAAATGATATATTTTATTATTCATTGTCCCTACACGAGATATTTGATATGAATTTTTCAATTTTGGCGGCACAGATGGTAGAGAGAAGAATGATGAATTCTTAAGCTCACCTAAGATGTGAAACAAAGCTTCGTTTTGAAATGTAATTTGTTCAAACGGCAATTATGAGAGTTTCGATTTTAAATGTAAAAATTCAATGGAAGAACTTTAAAATTTTATTGATAATTTTAAAAAGTAAAAGCTCTGAAAGTAATCGGTATAATTTGTTTCCAAATGTATAACTGAGTAATCGATTCCTATTTGGTCCCGATTCTTTTGTTTTTATATACTCTTCGTATATAATTGTTTTTTTTTTCGTTTTTTTAGTAGCAACAACTAGTTTGCTACTAAATAGTTATGTGCATTATAGCCAAGAAATATTAACTCCCTTTGTTCAGGTAGTATTATTTTACCTACAGAGTATTTGATTGAACCGAATATTTAAACTAATTATTAACACTTTTTAAGTCATAAATTAAACCCTTTCTTTGATTGATAAATGCGTGTAATAAATAAATATAAAATATTTGCAATTATTTAATTAAGTGCATGCATTTTAATTTTGTTTCAGTAATTATTCAATGGGTGCTATTATTATATGTTATGTTTACATGAAGATTGTTTTCACGTAGTAAAAAAAATGTTAATAAATATTAAAAGTCCATCAAAATTGGGTAATTTTAGAAGCCCTTTATATCATTATATCATTATATTTAGGAGCATTTTCAAATTGTATTCTGCTTTCAAAACAGGAAGACTTCATTAAAAAAAGTAACATCTACAGTAATTATGCCTATTAATATCTTCCTCTTTTTAAAAGGGAATTTTTAGGCAGCTTTCTTTTGAGGGCAACAATAAGCTGGAATAACGGGAAATGGAAGACCACGTCTACCTCAGGAACATCACATGATCCCAACGGAGCAATGAAAAATAGTTGTCTCATTGGGGCAACTATTTGCTATTGTCCAATTGCAGTCCTTTTTACTAAAGTCTTCACTTATTGCTTTCTCTAACCATATTATTGCAATGGATATACATGTACAAGATGGGCGAGACGACTTTTGGAGCCAAGAACTATTTAAAGTTACTCGACAATCTACCACAAGCTTCTTGTTTTTATAGTTTTGGAGCATTGTATAGCATATTTCTTCAATATCTCTCCTTTACTTATAGTTTCATTTCCCCCCAAAACGCCATAAATTACTCAAGTTTTGATATTCTCATTCACATCTCTACCATCAGTACCGCAAAATCTAATTGTAGAAAAAACGAGGCGCCAATGCATTTGAGTGTTAAGTTCTTGAGCCCTTTTGCGGGGATAAAGCTACAGAGAGAATGTAAGAAGCAAGCTTCTTACAATTTGGCCATCGACACGCGAATGGCCAACCCCTGATCCTCGCTCGAAATGCACAGAAGAAACTCGGAAAAATCATCGCCGTTAGCTAAGGCATACTTGAGGTCTCACCAAGGATAAAAATCTAAGATATTGAAAATACTATAGACTATAATTCATTTCTAGAATATCTTACTTTAAAACAAGGCACAAAACTTACGTGGATTTTGATTCTACGTGTGGGCTTCAAAATTATCACTCTAAAATCACTAGATATGTATCACATGACTAAGCCACATGGTTGATAGCACCCGGATTCGACAACTTGAATTCCCCATCTCGGGCTGCTGGAATTTTGCAAGTTCAAGAGAATCTTCTTTATTGTATACAAATTTTCTTGTTTCTCTACTGCTTTTCTCATAATATTACTCAAGATGAATGAAGATTGATTTATTTCCAGCACTTCAATATAAATATGATTGAGTACGATAGAAGAAACAAGCTGAGAGAACAGGAGATAAAAGGGAATAGCAATTTGACGATTCGAGAATGCGTACTATATTAATTTAGTTACCATCTAGATCACAGATTCTAAATAAAAAAATGAAATTTGAGACAAAAATGATTGAAAAGCTCTGACAGATCATTTTAGCTTTGAAGAAGAATGATAATTTAATACTGAAAACACAAAAAGTCTTTGCAAAGATTCCTTATTTGTTACTGAAAGCAGCTTCTTCGAGATGGGGACTAAAAGCGATCAAACTCGTCTGCGAAGACACGTGTTATGCTAAAATATTTTCCTAAAATAATCTATGATTTTCAGTTATTAGTAGTATAGAGTTCTTTTCAGAAAAGCACTTAAAGTTTTTTTCCTAATCTACGAGACACAGACTACACGGATATGAAATCACACTCTGTGTGCTAAAATACATCGAAAAATCAAAGACTGCATCATTTAGAGAAGAATCACTGTTTGTTGTTCCCTTCTTGCACCTCGATCAAAAGGTATATAGCTGATTTAGGGCACTAAGGTGTTTGTTCTCACGATTTCTCCATTAAACTCAGAATGTTAACCACTAGAAGACTTTTATATAGAATATTTTTGTTCTTTTGTTTTTAAGATAGTGTGAAATTAAACAGTATGCACAGAGAATCAACTAATAAATATGCAGAATGAATCTTGAGAAAAAAGAAATTAATTTCATTTTCATTGTTCAATTTTTTGTAGATAAAATACCTTTCGAATAATAAAAATATTACATTCATAAATTTTAATTTGGAATTTCTTAAAATGATTGTATATTCTCCAGCAAATTAGATATAAGATGAACCTAAAATGGATTAAAATTCAATACAGAAATTTGACTTTAAAATATAATTAAAACCTGAATATTAAGTTTCGTCAGGAGCTTGTAAAATGAAAGGCAGATTTTTGATTATTGAATGAATAAACTATTACTTAGAGCACTAGATGAACTGGCTATAAAGTTGTCTCGCATCTGGTATTCAAATAGTGATACAAGCTATGGATAGCACATTTAGGAAACGAAGATATAATAAGTAGTAATTTAAGTAAATTCCATCAAGGGAAAATAGTCAAAGCTCAAAAAATTTGGTAGTTGCAGCAAAAACTTTAACTTCGTTGAATTTCCATTATGGAGTAAATACTGTCTATCGATAGAAGTTCGTTGCAAAAAACCAGTGTTCAAAGACTGAATTCAGACAAATCTGCATAATATCCCAGCATTAGGGGGAAAATTTACATCAAATCACAAAGGAATTGATTAAAATGCCATTCTAAGCGTATTTTTAAGTGCTATTCGCTACAATAAGGTGAGATATGCAAGTAAACATCCATACATGTATTATGCTTTTACTGACTGGAAGTTTTAAGGTATCAGTTTGCCATACCTGACTATTACGGGACTGCTGATTAATGAAATGGGTTAACTTGAAACATTAGGTTGACCTTCTACAAGTTAACGGAGTTGATGCAATCTGAAGAGTCTTTACTCGATCAGTATATGGACTTTCATTGCCTTTGTAAATAATCTTTCTTGAATTCGAGTTGCATTGACATGCAAACAAATTATTAACTATTTTATCAGAACTATCGAAAACATTCTTTAACACGATAATAGCCCATCCCATAGATCAAGCTTGATAAAAATTTATGAGAAAAACTTTCAAATGAGTATTTACCTGATTATTGGAACAAATCTAACAAAGAATTCATGAAGTCAGAAGGAACTATCCGATCAAGCTCTGAACCTACTGAATCTTTGTAGGTGATTTGAGATAGTTCTGTATTATTGCTGAAAATACAACTGTTCCGAAATCTAGCTGATTCATTTTCAAAATATATAATAGTCATTTACGAGCAAACAGTTGATCAGTAAGATACAAACTGCACATATGCGATAGATTGTATAATCACTGTATAGTATTAGCATCAATACACTATGAAACAATATTTATTTTAAAGTTGAAGAACCATATATTTGTTAATAAATAAATTTATGGATATATGAATGGTGATTTCTCTCAGTTTTTCATGACAAACTATAATTATGAAGAAATTGAATACAATAAAAGAACGGCTACATGTTGAATTTTTTTTAAAATTTTTCCTTGCATGGAAAATGTTAAACTAGTATAACAGAAATTCAGTATTTAAAATTGCTGTTGTGTAAGATTCTCTGTGCATCATGCTTAAAATTCTCAGTTTTTTTTAGTGGGCCATTGAATTTAATTTAATAGGTCTCTATATGGATATAAATAATCCCAGAAAGTTCTACGAAGGCTGTTATTTGCTTCAAAGAAGAAACTTATTGGTTTCGTTGTTTTGGATATTTTACATTACAAACGTGGTATATTTCGAATTGCTGACATTTATAATGAAAATTCTTGTGCCAAAATTGATGAAGAAAGATTCATTCTAAAATCGGTGATTTCCAAACCACTAATGGTATCACACATTTTTCAAGCAAAAATTAACTTGAAGAAGAATTTAGATGATTAAACTATGGATTTAATAGAATATATTCCATATTTTATTAATTTATTTTTCAGTTTTGAAATTTAACCCATATTTATATTCAGTTCCTTTAAATAAGCAAAGTTAAAATAAATTTCGCACTGTAAAGCTACAATTTTTTGTTGTTGTAAAACTACAAATATTTTTTAAATTTCGGAAGACTTTCTTTTTTTTTTAATTCAAAAGATCTTTTGAAGACTGACTGACTGTGCTTCTTTCCTTTACAAGTTTTAAGCTTTCAGTTAAGCAAGGTTAGGCAGTTCATAATCACTAACTTTTAATTTCTGAATAACAACACCTGCTCTTTCTCTCACACAAAAAGGCAACGTGTTTATGCTTTGTGAAGACAAGCTGAAGTTCGAAAAAGTGGGAAAAAATTGTGACAACCCCCCAAGTACTTGTTTATTTAGTTACGATAAGCACTCGAAAGTCGGAAGTTGCCGTTAATAATGGAATATGCGAACTGGAATATTCCCTTCTGTTGTATTACAGGGTAAACGCCTTCGAGAAACAAATAATACAAATGCAATTTAGTGGTCCAATGTGCACTGTTGCGAACATATTGCACATTTGAATATAAAAAAACCCTGATAATCAATTCACAAAGAATAAAAAAAGCACAAGTATATAATTCCTTACGTATCGAAATGATTGTCAATAACGTAATTCCATTAAAAAACAGAAGATATTAAAATAACTTTTGATTCGTATTTATTTTTTCCTTGAAAGTGGAATTTTGATAGTATGTGGATATTTGCTAATTTATTAACTTTTTCAGTTATACGCTCACTACAGTTTTCACGATAGATTATAAAAATATTTTAAAAAGTAATTTGGAAAATTATATTAATAAATTAACTTATATAATTTCCGGATATTTTTAGAAACTTTCCACTACTTTTAGACACTTATTCTTATAAAGTTAAAGAATATGGGTCCATCTTATTCCTATATAGATTTCTAATTAAAACCTGACAAACTTATTTCACAATTTTAAGAGACTTTTTTTCCTATCTGATGATGAATCACAAATATTGGTTATAATAAATAAATAAATAAATAAAAAACTTGACGAGATTGACGAGCATTTTAATTACAGTGAATTTTATCTCCAATACGAACAGAATTACGATTTTTCAAACACATCCCGAATGGTAGACATTTTAAAACGAATAGCCAAGTTCGTATAGAAACGAAGCAATCATTTTGATACGTAGGTGGGATTTAATAATTGATCGGATAAATTATTATAAATGTCTATTTAAACATTTGTACATAACATCTTCATCTACAGTTAAGTAGTTATTCGTTTTAGTTAGTTGAAACCTTATTTTTATATTCTCATTTCCGACAATTATCTGTTTTATTAAATTTAGACAAAATTGTCGTAGAAGAAAAAATATGTGAACAGTAAGATTAAAATTGGAAGTTTAGTTTCTAGAAAATATATCTTCATCGAATCCAAAACCCAGATTCGAGGATCTCATTATTTCATCTTTCTCGTTTAATTCTGAAAGGTGAACATCACACACATTTATCGTAATATTTTACATGAAACAGTTATTATTGCTTAAGAATAAAAAGGAAGACTTGTTCAAGAAATATTGCATGCAGTTTTACATGAATGATTTTTTTCTCACAAGCTGCAGAAGAACACGAAATCACCTTTTTCATTCGATTTGGAAAATAGGCAACGCAATTTTTCTTTTTCGTCAGAACATCTTACAAGAAAAAAAAAGAGTTTTTTTCTTCTTCTAATTTCAATGAATTAAAAACAAATTTCTGAAATATATCAAATGTATCCTTTCGATGTGTTATACATTTTATTTGAAACGTAATTGGAGTACAGACTAAACAAAATATAAAGCCAAAACAAATCTTTTTTTAAATACTTTCCCAGGATTATTGTTCAAAGTAAAAGCAATCATTTTTTAAAGCATTAAGCATGGCTCAATACAATAGCTAAACAGTAATGAAACTATTGATACGTCGTATTCTTAAATGTAGAAATTCAATTCCTAAATGTATACAACTAAAGAAAAGTATCTACCCCCTTTTTTGTGCAATAAAAAAAATTGATCTTCAGCATAAACGAATCCAAATAATTTTCTATTAAAATATGAAAGAAAATCACTTAGCTTTTACTTAAATTTATCACAAATGGATTGTTCAAAATGAAGGAATGCTTTGGTTAAAGATACCTGACACATTCACTGATAAATATTAATACTTAAATCCACCATCGGATATTGTCTCAAATCGAACAGATGTTTTCAGGGTTCTCTGCTGTTACTGTGATCGACGTTTTTACTACATAACTGGAATTTCAGAGTACTTCAGATGCAGAAATGAAGTCTTTTTTTTGAAGTCCTCAAGCCGCTGCTTCTGGAACAGGCTCCTGAAGAGAGAAGTCCCTTGCTGCCAGATTATATTGCACGGCGAGACAAAAGTTATTATTTCTTTCGCATAAATGTTTGATCTCAACAAGTTACAATAACAGAGAAGAGTAAATTCAGATTCAGATTTGCATCGCATGTAGGTTGAAGATATTCAAGTGTTCCAGGGGGTATGGGATGCAAATTTGAGGCACATTAAGGTTCATACCTGGGAAAGAGTAGCCGAAACTTGGGTAGCCTGGAATCCCCCGACCATAGCCAAAAGTGGTGAAGCCGGCTGAAAGACAAACACGGTTAGTTTTTGGGTCAACAAGATGGCAATACATGACATGCTGCTTCTTTTCGATGATTTGAAAGCCACTGGGAACATAATTATTTATAAAATCAACTTTTAAACACATTTTTAGAATTTTCTTTTTGTTTATGCCAATAAATATAAATGACATTAATATCCAAATTACAAATTACAAAAAATGCTGGACATATTTCAAGTTGGCAAATGGTCATCATTAGAGGCAATTAATTGTTTAAATTTAACCTTTCATCAATGAAAAAAATCAATTAAATAAGCCAGGAAGTTGATTAGTGGAAGCAAGTTACACGAAAGACAGCGATTTTATTATTTTATTTTAAATAAAAATTTTAAAAAAATTTGGTTCGTATATTTTTTATGAATGTAAGGAAAAGCTTTAAATAAAATCAATTAGAGGAGAAAGCAAATGCTCTAAGTTTTACTTTGCCATGTAGGTGGACAATTTTTTTTATATTTTTACAACGATTTTCATTTTTTTAAAATCTCAGAATGATCAACACAGAAAAATTGTGTTTTCACTATTTTAAGAAGCGAAACATTAAATCATATAAATTTATACCAAACAAAAACTTTAATTTACTAAACAGCAGATGAGCGAAGTAGCGTGTTACAAGACATTTTTTATTTTAATAAAATATTGCTAAGGATATTTAAAAAAATAATTTTTTATATTACTATTTAGATTTTTATTTAAGTATTTAGTATTTCTTTTAACAAAAAGTTTTAACAGTTTTTGCCCACGCAATCCTGCTTAAAGTTTGTTTTCTATATCATTTTGTTTTTTTTTTTCTGTCTGAGTGGCAACTTGGCAAATTTGGCATCCAGCCAAAAAGAACAAGAAAATAAAATCCGAATGGTTTTGCTTTTTTTTAATGTGAGTTTGGACTGAATTGCAACTTATTATGCATTTGATCACGTAAGTAGAACATAGATTTTTCTTTTCAATTCATCAACTCTTTTAAAATGGTAACTAGAACAGATAAATATCGGTTATTTTTCCCATATTATTAAGAATACGAAGAATTTATTTTGTTTCCATTCTGGAATTTCTTTTCATCAGATATGGAAACTCAAATCTATAAGTGTTCTTCGACAATTATGGAAAAGTTTGTAAAACACACCGAGATTATTATTTTTCCATGGGACATTATTTATATATTACCAATATATTGTTGAGGAATGGATTCATAATAATATTTTTTTATGATAAATAATATAACCGATGAATAATTTCTTTAAACAGTTAGTACTGTTTCAGCTAATTCAGAAAGAGAGCCTCTTTTACTGCAAATTTTTTAATCTAAAACTGATTTGATACTATTAATATGTTCAAAATGCTTTAACAGAAAACGTTTATCCTGAATGTTCCAACAATGAATTGTTCTCTTCATAATTAAAAGACAAATGGAAAAATTGTTCTTCGAAAAAATAATCGATTAAATTATTTTTGATCATTATAAAACAATAGAAAAAAAAAGGAAATATTAATCGTAGTGTTAAGGAGTGAAAATTAATTACTGATTTAAAGTAGTTTTATTTGTTTAAATTCAAGTTTAAAGATTTTAATAATAGGATTTTTCTTTTGTTCAGCAAAATGGAATCATTACTTTCTAAATTTTATTCCTCTATATTCGAGGGATATCTTTAGATATGACAATAAATTAAATTCTGTGAAATATCAATTTATTAATTAAGTAAAAATAACAATTTATGCCGAAAGAAATGCCGAATTTGAACAAAGTTTTTGCGAAGATAATCTTTTTGAGGAAATTTAGAATTTTGAAGATCTATGGTTTCGAAATGGAATAAAGTCTGAAACAAAAAACACTGAGACATTACAGGAAAATACATCTCTAAATCTAAAGAAGCGGCGAATTTTATTTTAAAAAAATTAAAGAATTTGAATGTGTATATTATATCAAATAAAGTATTAAAATCAAATGGGTACTATATAGCCAAGCGAAATTTCTCTATATAATGCATTGCATGCGTAGAAAATGTAAGTGCATTGTTTTAGTTCTTTTTAGCATAAATAATTTAATGGTATACTAATGTCTCTAATGCGTCTAGGAATGAATTTATTCTACTGTTTTCATAGAAAAATAGAAAAAAAACCCTTCAAAAATTGAATTTTTAAGTTAATTGAATGAAAATGAAAGAGGGGGTGTTTAAGAGAGAGAACTTACCGTCCGTAAGGGCTCCTAAAGGCCACACCAGGTCTTCACATGTAGGTTGAAAAAGAAAGGATTAAAACGTATGGATCGGCTCAATGTAGCGAAAAAAGGACAGAAAAAACAATCATATATATTTCTTGAAATTAAATGGCGCTTCCTTGGAAATAACCGATTTCCACTCTTTCTTTTAAGAACATTGAAAAAAATTCATAATAACCTTTAAAATATTCTACCACATAATTTTGATGAATTAGTTAGCTTAGATCTCTTTGAGAGCAAATAAGACCCTTTTAGAAATTATATCAATGTATTTATTATGTATCTATTGATACGACAATAGCAAGATGGGGCTTGTTAGTTGGTGAAATGTGGTATCGAATCTTTACTAATCTCGTTATTTAACAAAATTTTCTGAATCTCAAAGATCCAACAAAGGATGCTGCCTTTCGGGTTTGCAATCTAATTTTATATGAATTGCTTAGTGATGAATGGGAAAACTTCATCGTATTGCAGATACACACTCATGACATAGAAAAATTTATCTCCAAATTACGTATAAAAATTGTGATTATTATGATTATTTTCTTGATAAGTGATTATTATCAAAAATCTATATTTGAATATTAGCAGAAGCTCAAGCAATATAAATTACAACAAAAAGATTTTTATGTTTTATTTTTCAATTCCTACTATTAGTCCACTCTCTCCTTACATATATTTATATATCTTGTTAAAGTTTTCAATCATTAATAAAATAATTTTTATTCATCCACTCAAGATCAAATACATTTTTTTAAACTTGTAGTGGGTGACACTCGATGTTAATACAATTTTGTTAAATTTTAATTCATTCATTAAATGTAATTCATTTTTAATACTTTAAATAGTTTTTTAGCATATTGTAATGAAAACTGAAATCAACAGGCAGTAGCTGAGTCGGTAAAATGCGTAGCTTTCAGTATATTTTTGCATGAAGGTGAAGAATGCGAGTTCTATTCTCGGGAAAATAAATACTTTTTTGATAAATTATTTATATTGATTGTAATTATTTAATAAAAAGTGACTAAAGTAAAATTTGTCTTTGTTGACCTAAGTAGGAATTGATAACTTTTTTTATATTGCTTGTTTTTATTTTAGGAATCTTTCGATTTCTGTAATTCAGATAATAGTTCAAGGAATTATTGCTTCAGAAAATGAAAATGAAGAAAATAAAAATTATGTATGAAATTTGTAAGTAATTCTAGAGTAAGAGTATTCAAATTGTCTATGTGAAAAGAAAATGGCGATACAATATAATTTACCATAAGACAATAAGAATTCAAGAGATATTGTTTACTATTGAAGTGATGAATGGAGCTGCGAAAGTAAACCTAAAGGTTCTTCAAAATCTAATACGAATCGATTTAATGACTATAAAGCTGCACCATTTTTTAAAATTAAATTATTATTTCAATCATTAGATTGGACTTTGTCTGGCTGAGGACTGTAGTCTCTCCATTATCTGCTTAGAGAATTTTTATCGTTTTATAATATATATATGGCTTTATAATACATGCATATTATATATTTATACTGCATTGAAGTATAATATATATTTCCTTTATTTTTAATCCAATATTTTGTCACTTTTTTTAGGAAGAGTAAAACAAAAAACAAAAGTTAAGGATGAAAACTCTTGATTTTTTTTACCCACTCGTATACGAAGTGTACTAAGAGAAAATATGGTAATCGTCAAAAAATTCACATTCAGGAATTTTAAAGAATCTTACGTTACAAATCTGTTTGAGTTTAAAAAATTGTTTTTAGAGTTATTCTATTTGTCTGTGTACACGAACCGCTAAAACACAAACCACTTTGAGGTAGGCCCATATTTCGTATATGGGCTTTGCAAAAATTTGTAGATTTCTTATTTTAAACGAAACTCATTTGAAAAGAGGATGTTTATGAGTAAATTAAGAAAAGGAATGTTTGAAGAATATTGCAATTAATAAAAATACAGAAAATTCATTTATAAAATAATCTGATTGATAAATTATGGAAATAATTTTTTTTCATTTAGTTTTTTTTTTATTCTGGACGAATGAGAGTCGGTTATTTTTTTGGGGAGGGGAACTTTAGAATTGATTAATTGCAAATGAAATTCGATGTATCGTATACACATTATTTTTTTTATTGTTTTAAATTTTTCTTTTATAATTTCTAATAGCGAAACAAAAATACTATGAAGCTGTTATATTTCATCTACAAATATTAAAAGGTTCCTGAACATATTACATGAAAATGAACGTAAAAAATTATCACGAAGCTATTAGCTTACCACGTGTAGTGCTGTTAGGCATCATGACCTCTTTGGGTTGGGCTTTTTTGCACTCGACCTGCACGACAAAGAAATGATACATGAGCTCGAAAATCAGTTTGATTGAAATAATAATTGATGTATTGGCAAATCAAAAGAGGATTCTCACCATTTTGCTGTTTATCTCATGAAAATGAATCTCGCACACCTTGTCAACGACATCTTCGCTCTCGAAAGTAACAAAACCGAAACCTGTTTGGAGAGAAGAAAGCCGTGAGCATAAAACAAACATAACAGCTTTTAAATAAAAGGAAATACAATATTCAATGATATTAGTTAATAGAAATACAAAAAAAAAATAAAAATGGAGCTTTTTTTCCATTTTTTAAATGACTTCTTATAAAAGGTACTCCAACACGTCATGTTATGATACAAAAGGTCGAATTTCTATTATAGACTAGCCGCCTTTGGTGACCAGTCGGTTCGCCAGTATTAATGCTCGCTAAAATTTTCATATAATATTTTATGTAGCTGTGTCTCTTAACAGGGTTTTCACCAAAATATTTTTTAACCAAACAAATTTTGATAATCATATAATTCATTTATAGTATTATTTTCTTCTGTTTATTGTACTACTCATCTTTCTCTTTCTATCCGAGCAATGATTGTCCCGGAATTGATATTTTACTTAAATGGTGGAGGGAAAGGTCTAAAATTCTACGTTTTTATAGAATAAGGAGACTAATTTTCATAAATGTCAACACACTAAACAAATAAAGACACAATTGGTTTTCAAAAGATGCGGAAGTTTAAAAACAGCTTGGAAAATGCCGCGCACAAAGGAAATAATGGTGACACACACACACACACACACACACACACACACACACACACACACACACACACACACACACACACACACACACACACACACACACACACACACACACACACTTTTCTTTTTTTTCTTCACTACTTTTTTTGTACAAACTTTTTTTTCGCTTTGTTATTTTTTTTTTCTTCCCTGCCCAGACTTTATTTCGAGCAGGCATAGATTAAATATTCATACAGACTAATAATAAAAGCAACTATTTTCTTTCTTTCTTTTTTAAACATCCCGTTATCTAGAAATGAAAACCAACTGACTTCGCGCATTTCTTTCTAAACAAATCATAATTTATTACTTCCTGCTATCCTATTCAGTTGGTGTGGGGGGAAGGAAATGCAGATTTTTGGCGGGAAAGTAAGAAAAGTGTCATTTTAACTATTTTCCTCTCAGTTTTTTCATTTTTCTCTCCATAAGAACCATCCTCGTGTCTTAACGAAACTATTAAACAAAAAATTAGCCTAATCGGTCTAGCCGTTCTCCAGTTTTGCGCTTAGCAACGCATTTCGAGCTCCATTTTTATTATATTAGATATCGATAAAAGTGAAAGTAATAAGTTATATAGGTTTTGTTTCTAACATTCCAATTTTTTGACTTTAGTTCTGAGGTAAAGATTTCATCTAATCGAGTAGGATCCCATCCAGTTGAGATTTCATTCAATAGAATAGGATCCTATCCAGTTGTGATTTCGTCTAATAGAGTAGGAATCTTACCCAGTACAGATTTCATCTAATCGAGTAGGAATCTCATCTAGTACAGATTTCATTTAATAGAGTAGGATCCCATCTAGTTGAGATTTCATATAATTGAGTAGGATACGATCCAAATGAGAATTTATTTAATCGAGTAGGATCTCATCCAGTTGAGATTTCATCTAATCGTGTAGGATACCATTCAAATGAGAATTCATTTAATGTTGTAGGATTCCCTCCGATGGATAATTCATTTAATTTTGTAGGATCCCATCCAGTTGAGATTTCATCTAATCGAGTAGGAATCTCATCCAGTACAGATATCATCTAATCGAGTTCGATTCTATACGGTAAAGAGTTCAATAATTCCTTCCAAAGAGGGATTGTATTCAATGAACTAATGCATGGATTTAATGAAATGAAATTTGTTAGGCGAGTTTGCAGTAGGGAGATTAAAGATAATGACACTACTGATTTCAAATCATTGTTGCTCATTCTGTACAAGAAAAAGATTTTAAAACAGAACAAGAGAAATAGTGTTACAGAACAACAAAAAGTTCCTTCCTTTATTGCCAAATATCACTGATTTTCAATCCACAAAGATTCATTTCGCGGAGTTAAATTTACATATTACACATGTGATGTGGATGAGTGATTACTCTAGTGAATTTTTCCACTCAGAAAAATAAATGAAACTTTCAATAATAAAATAGTTACTGTAATAAATAGTTTCAAGAATAATTTTTGAATGAGTTTATTTTTCCTAAATGATGATAAAATTAATATCATTAATTGCAATTATTTATATTAATTTTTCTATATTTTTAAAGATATATTCATTGTTCTTAAATATTTTTAAAAAGATATTGAGGATTGTCATTGGATTTATATAGAAACCACTTTCATTTCAAAAGTTTGCTATCCTTGTTGTAGTCGGATATTACTTATTTATAATTATGCAGAAATATTATTTTTAATTATAGTAGTGAAGTGGATGCGGATTGCCCTAAGACCGAACTACCAATCTCGGGATTTGCAGCTGAGTAACATAACCACATTACAAAAACAATTACTTAAGTACCATAGATGGTATCTGGCTTATAAAGCTTTCACCACATGATTTCTCGCCAGTGAGTAGGTGATTACACAACGATACATTTGCGCCAAGCGTATGGCAAACGTATGTGAGTTGGTGGTGATGTTGGCTATTGTATTTGATGTGCCTGATGACTTTTTCTGTACGAAGCTGCTTATTTAAGGTCGCTGATCACATACGGGTCCCCACTGAGCTGGATGCTGATTCCTCTAGGACCGAACTCCGAATCTTTGAGTTGGTAACCGAGTAACATAACCACAATACAAAAGTAATTATTTAAGTATCTTAGATGTTATATGGCTTATAAAGCTTTCACCACCGCAGTTTCAGCAATTCAACCCAAACATTATAATACCTGAAGGTTATTAATGATTTATTATGCTATCTGAGGTAAAAAAATCTTTATGAACGACCTCACCTGAGACCTCTCCCTAAATTTCCCATATATCAGCAAGCGGATGGCAACAGATAACCAGTGACAGGAAGTGATTATAGAAAATTCTTTATAATTTGATTTTGTTTCTGGAAGTTATTGACCTTCTGATGACATAGAAACTACGAAATAATTTTCTTCAAGAAACAAAGTTTTTTTTTTTCCTTTTGCTATCCAAACTGACATTGTACAGCGAAATTTACTCGATATTTGCGTGCTTTTTGTAATACATACAACTGTCTTTTCTCTATCGATCTAGCAAAACTTCTTATATTGAAGTTACTAGACATTTATAAATGCTATCTTCTTTACAATTGCTATCTTCGTTTTATTCAAATGGATTACTATGCCTATGGCTTTATCCTAGATTCATGCATTTGATTTAAGGGACTGTAATTCACTTTCAGTCACCTAATTTATTTCCTAATGTCATATAAAAATATCGGAATTGGAAGAAAACCTAAATTAAAACTCATTTTAACATTGGTAAGTATCTCATGAAAACCGCTTGATAGGGTGGCGAAGAGTTTAAAATGAGAATTCTGAAAAAAAAAATAAATAAATAATTGAATAAAGAGAGTGTGCTTACCTCTATGCCTGTTGGTCTGTTTGTCAAACATGAGCATGGCATCTTCAACCTGAAAATAGTGAAACAATGAACCAGCTGTACATCCAGCGCATAAAAGAATATTTTCCTCAATCCATTGCCCTTATTCATAAGAGAAAATAAGTAATACAAAGTAACGAGACTAATGCTCTCACAAACAAACTTTTCGGTTGTATCTTATAACTTTAAAAGACCAATTCTTGCATATTTATAAATTTATTTTGTGTATTTCGGAAACGGCTCTAATGATTTGGATCAAATTTTATATTTAGATACGGCTTTGCTTTTTAAGTTTATATAAATAGGTGACTTTCCTGAAAAAATGTTACCTTACTAAAAAAAATCACATTTTTTAAAATAATTAATTATTAAAGTATTTTTCTATCCACTGTCATGCTGACAATATCATGAAGCGACATCTCGTAAGCTTTTGTGGTACTTGCATTGCTGCCATTGGATGATAATTAATTAGTATCTCAAAATTTAGTGAGATGGCGCTATATGACATTATCCAGATACGAATACGTTCCGCTCACATCCAATAAAAACAACACAATTATTGAGTTAACTAATTCAAATAACATGCTAAAATAAGTGGATTTTTTTATATGACTAATTCATAGGTAGGTAAGAATGAAAAATATTCATATATAATCTGCATGTGATTCGTCTCTCTCTTTCTCTCTCTGTCTTTATATATATATATATATATATATATATTACTTAATCACTTAACTGTTTTGCCCGTATGTAGTACGTCCATCGATTTATCGAATTTTGATTGTTTTAAACAAAAAATAAACCATTCATAACAATTATAATTCAATACTAAAATGACTTCTAATACGTAGATAAGTCAAGTATTTGATGGATTTCCATTTGAAACAAAATAAGAAAATATTCCCGAAATAGAAGATGCCTTCTTATTAGATAGTAAAGAAAATAAAACTGTTAAGTGGTTAAAGTTTAACTCTACAACTTAAATAGTTTTGATCATTGATGAACATTTACGTTTAACATAAACCATCCATTATTATTCCGTTTAATGTTAAACTTAAACTTAGAGAAAAATGATTATTGACTCCGATAGATTTGCTAAGTATATTTAGCGATATATTATGTATTATTTGCAAAGCAGATTCTCTTTTTGAATTGGGATAAAAGAGTGGTATGAAGATATTTTTATCAAAATTTTAAAAGAAAGAACATCAAAGTAGAAGAAAGATGTCAAACAACTTGAAATCGACGGCATCTTCAACAAGGGCAAGGCGTTACAAGTCACTCAATTGGGATAAAGATGATTTCGGACAGCTTGGCGAGTTTCTACACAATATTTTATCATTCAAAAGACTTAGAGTGTACCAGACCCAATTAACTTCCAATTTAACTGAGCTTTGGCTATAATTACAAAGCTTAGATACTTCCATTTGGGAGGTAAATTCTAAGCTTTGCTCCACTTTAGACAAAAATAAGCCAGGAATGGAAACAATTTCATGACGAACCTATAAAGAAACTGACGAGAAGGTTTTTGATGTTGACATTTAATACTATACACATTTCTTCATGCTATTGAAAGTAATATCTAATTTAATAGAATTAAGATAAAATATCAACAGAAACTGTACGAAATAATTAAAAAACAGAAACGTGTCAATTACAAACTTGTTCATTGATGAAGTGAAACCGTAAATTTAGAAATCTATGTGCATATTAATATAATTACGTTGCTAACTTAACTACGCGTCAGTTATTTAACTAAACATCGTTTTAAGATTTTATCACGCGGCAAAATACCGTCTTGACTTTCGTGGACAAATGACCACGAAAGTGATGTCAGTTGAGCATTTGCTGTCTGGTAAACCTAAAAACGTAGGTGTACGTTATGGTATATTTATCGCTCTTTATTCATTGCTTCTACTTATTAGCGTCAATCGCGCCATTATTCGCACACTACGTCACTGTTATATTTTCACATGATTGGTCGAATTTCGTTTGCAAACGATATTTCCGTCACTATCGTCTATATTTTCAAGCGTGTTAAAAAAACTCACGATGGCGAAAATCTTGCTTTACCGGATGTCTGTGGGCATAAGTCGAAGACTGTCCACGAAAGTGTAGACGGTATTTTGCCGTGTGATAAGGCCTTTATACATTTTTCGCTCTTAGCATATTCATAGTATGCTTATTTTGTAATATCACTTCTTTAATTTTTGAAATACTATATATTATAAAAAAATTATAACTTAAGTTTATATTATAAACTTAATATAAGTATATATTATAAACTTAAAACTTAAGTTTATATCATAGATTTTATATTAATTTA
This sequence comes from Argiope argentata, assembly GCA_026289955.1. NCBI lineage: Eukaryota > Metazoa > Arthropoda > Arachnida > Araneae > Araneidae > Argiope > Argiope argentata. The sequence goes on along the minus strand of JAOUZG010023451.1, from coordinate 3,424,650 downwards.
TCTTTAATATTTTGCTTTGAGTCTACCATTTATTTGGCGCAATATAACTAAATATGGTTCTTGCGCCATAAAACGGCAGATAAACAAATTCTCAGCATATTCATTCGTTTTCAAAACAGTTGCATTTCAGATGTGTACCTCGTGTAAATCATTTATTTCACTGATCTCATTGTAAATTATTTGGTTTTTATTATATATCTCTAAATATATGTTTAACATTTCCATATTTAATCATTAAAACTAATATATATTTTGTAGGATTTTAAAATAATAAATAATTTATTTTAATACAAATGTGTAATTATATAGGATTTAAGGATAAAACTTAATGTGCATTTGATGATTTCTTATTAAATTTTACGATAAAAGGAAAAGGCTCAGTTTTAAATTTCATTTATTAAATCACATATTCATAAAAAAGGTTTCTTTTAAAAATGTCTTAGAATTTTTGTATTTATATGGTGTATCCTGCCGAGGTTAGAAGTTAAAAATAGTGTTTTTTTATGTCTGAGATTTTTTGTATTAATTTGGTTTACGCTGCTGAGGTTAGAAGTTATTTATGGAAAAGTAATTGAAGTTTTGATTGAACATGCTGAAAATTTCTGTTGATTTTGGAAGGTCCAGATAATATTTTTGAATTTAGGGAGTTCTTTATTTACAAATATACTTTGTTTGTGCATATATTTTACGATCCTACTTTTATATTTGACAGGTAACTTAAAAAATTATATTTCTATTTTATACTAAACTTTTTGCCCAATGATATAGATGACAATATTTCTATTGAATTTAGATTAAAAAACTGGAAATTTTATAGGGTTGGGGATCACCTTTTCAAGGGTTGATCTAAACTATTTCAATTTTTCTCCTTTCCCTGGGACGTTCTCAATATCCCGTGCCACAAAAGCGGAAGTGGGTCGACGCCATCACCGACACTCGAGGCAAAAGTTTAAATTTAGTCTTTCGGCAGATCGATCGGGAACTCATTCAATTCCTTCTGCCACCTGGCTGGGCTTTAATTTATCGCGGGATTTCACACAAATGGGGCGGAGCTCCCTTCTGTGCGCCCTTTACGACGCCCTCCTCAAGATGAGATGCGAGCGAAAGCAACCTTCATCCCTCTCGATGCTTTTTTGGCATGGATACGCCATTATTGGATACTAATAGCGACACTGTATGAAGGAACGAGCATTGACGTTCTTACTGAGCATGCGCGTTAAGAATTGATTTTAATCCCTCTATTCACACAAAAGTTATTGCCACGTGTAAGAAAACATCAATAATATTGACAATCGGTGTGGATATTTTAATGGTTCTGATGGCATTGAGAACAAATAAATAAACAAAAAAAGAAAATGAAATCTTCGATCGCAAATTTCAAGTTATGTTAGAGCATTATTATTTTTTGAGACATTATTTGTCTTCATTAATTTTATTCCTTAAACAGTTTAAACCGGTTTGAAACAATAATGAGACTTTCCTATCGGTCTCTATCCCTCTATAATATATATAATGATAATTTTTTAAAAACTTTAATTCTTAATTTTTCTAGGTGGATAATGAAGTTTTGGAACTCGAACGATTTTGAGATGATGTCACAGCTCTACGCCAAACTTTTAAAAACGCGTCTGCTGTCAAAGAGGCATACATAATAATAAAGCAATACTGATAAAAGCATGCTAAAATTATAAAAACAAATCTGTTGTCAAAGAAGCACATATAATAATAATGCAATGCTTGTAAAAGCAGGTAAAAATATATGCTATTAAAAGACGTTTATGAATATTGCCGTTAATACTTTATGCCTTGCCTACGCGATTTCGAGCTTCAGTTATTCAAATTCCCCTTACGAAAACATCATGTTCTCACATGACAATAATAATTTTCAGTTTATTGTTATCTTATTCGCATTTTTGAAATAATGAGTTTATTTTTTATTTTTAGTCTGTGAAAATATTAGGCTTTGTTTAAGACATGAATATATAATTTCTTTCTAGTGTTGTTGCTTGAAGAAAGCACTGGTAAATAAAGTTTTCTAAAATTGTCTTGAACAAAACTGATTTCCCCTTTCAAGATAAAATTTGAAATGGAGCGTGCAAACTATAAAGCATATTTTGACTCATCAATTATAGTGGAGAAGGAGAAACATTCACCTTTTCGTGAAAGTAGAATCAAACATATTACGAAGCTGTATATATATTGACAATTACTCGACTATTTATGGAGAAAACATTATACTAGTTTGTCTCAGATAGAGATTATATTATTTCCTGAATTTTTTAGGTATAAAGGTGGAAGTAGGGGAAAAACAAGGAAAAAATTAGGATATGGATCCGAAAGCTAAATGGTACTGGAAAATTCGTTTGACAATTTCTTATTGGCAATATTGCGTTTGATAATTTATCATTGGCATAGTTGTAAAAGGAATATCTATATAAATTATAATATTATACTGTGATTATTCTCTAAAAATAAGGCATTCATAAATTGCGTTTAGTAAATTTCTGAAAATGAAAATTCTTTAGAAAATATTTCTCGAATCTTAAAAAAGTTAAAATTAAAAAAAATTACTGTGCATTATTTATTTAAGCTTGAAAAGGTTTCACAATTCAGCAAGTTTATTTTCTTTAGCTAGGAGAAAAAACTGTTAATTGTTGTTTGTCCGCGGTAGTCTAATCTTTATACGTTATTCTGTCTAAAATTCAAGCATTTCTAAAATCCTACATTGTTTTTAATAATAAAATGTGCCAACAAGGTATATAATCAATTTAGCACTTCCCATTTGTCTTTAAATTTATTGAGTATCTCCACAAGTTTTTTCTTGGTCGTAGGGACGCTTATACATCTCTGTTATATATCCACTTAGAAAATATATAAATTTACGAATAACTCCGTCTAAAAAATCTATTTATTCTAATGAAAAAGTGCATTTTAAAACTACATTTACATGGAATTCGATTGCCACAAAACTGGTGCCAAATTTCTTTAGATAATTTTGATTTTAATTTGAGTGATTTTCTGATCTTGGACATAGAGATTTGCCTAATTTTATTTTTGCTGATAATCGATGTATACTTGAGATCGTCCGGATCAAGAATCGTACGATTACGCTTCTTTGTTAAAGATCCTTAGATTTAACTAAGTTCCAGAAACGACAGCCTGCTCAAAATGAATCGTTACCCAAGCCTCAAAGTCAAGGGAACGACAATCGCTGACTTGGTTGACAACCTCTGAATCATACCATATCCTGCGAATGTCTTAGCTGTCGAAAAGCAAGTGGCGTTTGCAAACAGAGGATATTTGTTTCAATTATAATTAAAAGAGTCGAGCTTTTGGATATGATTAGTTATAAGTTATCCTTCTGGACGTAGGATGTCCGATATATTCATTTTATTCTGCCTCGTTCCACCTTTTCTGGTGTTTGCGGTAGGAGTCAGCAAGTATCCAACTTTCACAATCTTTCAGACAGCCGAAACGTCCGGGTAATTTCCCGAGTTTCGGGTAATTTCAAAAATGGACGCAGCTGCCGTTTTGTGGTGGCAGGTCGAATGACGACCTGTCTGTCGTAGGAAATTGCAAAAGACTTGGAGTGCGAGGCTGGTTTCAAAACAAACGGTTAGCTAAATGTAGATAGTATTTTTTCCCCAAATTTGTAGGATACAATGAATTATGATATCGAAATTTGCCTTCTTAATAGGAATGAAGGTAATAAAAACAATCTTTGAATAAAAGATGGAATAATGTATGCTATTTATCCTAAAAAAATTATTTCAGACGAAAATTTGAAAATTATTTATAAATAACTCAATCGCATTCGTCCGGTTTAATAAAAATATATATTGTATATTTCAATTCTTTACTGTTTTATTTCAAATCTTTTGGATAATACTGATTAGTATGATTCTATTAGCTTATTTGATGATATTATCATGCAATATGAAGACCTTTATTCTTCTAATTTCTGTAGTAAAATGTGATTTGAAACAAAAAATGTTTTCAAGATAATTAGGAGCCCATTATAGAAGAAATAATAGGGGACGTTAGCTGTTTCTCTTTCATTCTATAGAAGAAATAACTGGGGCCAGTTGACTTCTCTTTAGACTCTTCAGTTCTATGGAAGAAATAATAGAGGACGTAAATTTCTTCTGTTCTATAGAAGAAACAACGGGGTTTTGTTAACTATTTCTTTACAATCCTCTGTTCAACAAAAGAAATAATAGTGGACCTTAACTATCTCTTTAAATTCTTCGTTTCTATGGAAGAAACAATAGGGGGTTGTTAACTGTTTTTTCATTCTCTTCGGTTTTAAAGAAATAATAACTGGAAATGTTCACTGATTCTTTAGATTCTTCTGGTCTATAGAAAAAATAATAGTGGACGTTAACTATCTCATTAGACTCTTCTGTTCAACAGATGAAATAATAGGGGAAGTTAAGAATTAGGGACTTTTCTGGGGTTAGGAATAAGAAATATTAGGGACTTTTCTGTTCTATAGAAGAAATAATAGGAGACTTTAGCTGTCTATTTAGACTCTTCTGATCTATAGAAAAAAATATTTTGGGAAGTTAACTGTTACTTTAGACTCTTCTGTTCTATAGAGGAAATAATAGAGGACGCTAACTGCTTGTTTAGAAATCTATTCAGAATCGTTAGAAGAAGAAGGTAACATCTTCTTATAATTTAAAATACAATGGCTTTACGTGAAGGTTTAAGAAACATCCATGTAGACGGAATTCGAATGTGAGATTAAAAAACGATTTTTTAAATAGTTGTAGCTGAAAGCGCAGAATTTCTTTTGTTTTATAATTAATATAAGAAAGTTATTTAGTCATCGTACCATAATGGGTACGATCGTACCGTTTGGATTTTAGTAAGATTATATTAAAACTTTTAAGTACTCCCATTATTCTCAAAAATTAAGAATGACGATAAGAAAGTGACAAAAAAACCCATTTTAGCTTGATAACAGTTTATAATAATGATGCTAGATACAAAAATTAATTTCAAATACCTTACAAAATAGATCATTGAATACATATCCAACGAATTTGGTACATAGCAATGCCTTGGATAGTAGGTTCTTAATAAGGAAGACTTTTTTTAATTTTTCAGTAGAGTTTTAAATAAAAATTAATCAAAATTGTAATGTTTACCTCTTTGACTTAGAAGTATATCGTTTGCACAAAAGCTGTTTTTATATAATTTAAAATGAAAAAAATTGGCTTTTTGGTGTATTAATTTTTTTTATCTTTATCTAATATTTATTCTAATACATACTCTACATTTTATTAATTAATATTTTCATTTGCTTTGTTTTATAAATTTATTCACCAGCACTTGACAATGGTATTAAATATGTTTATTTTGGGCATGTTACAGATGTAATTTAATTATCATAAATAGATTTCAAAAAGTAAAATAAAATCAGACGAATTAAGCCTTAAACAATTTCCTGTTACAATATTTTGGATAAGAAGTTCGAATCATTTTGATTTGTTTTTCGCTTAACCGCACGAAAAAAAAATGACCAAGGAGCTAATAAGGACAACGAATCTTAAGAGAAAAATTGAAAGATAATTGAATTTTATCCAAATTTCAATATTTTTCTTTCATTAACAAGTTTTTATAAAAACTCCTATCTTTTAGACCTGTTTATATAAAGAATAATTTAGAATAATGATAATAATTTACGAGTTTTGGTAACGGAATCAGACGATAAATTTTGCCTTACTACTGGCGCAGCAGGATTTATCTCAGCACGGCGTACAATTTATTTCTGATCAAACTATCTTTAAATTCATTTTCTTAATGTCTTTTCGACGTTGACAAATGGCTTTACTCTTCGAATTTTCTCTTTTTTTTCTGCCTTTTCATTATTAATGTATTTTTGCTGGAGAATTTCCAATTCTCTTGCACACCATTTTGACTTGGATGCTGCCACAGAAATTTTTGTGGAATTTTTTTGATGGTTTTATGATATGAAATATATTTATTATAAATGCTCGCTAAATTTATGAGGAAATCTGTTTCCGAATTTATATCTGTATTTACAAATTACATTGGCAAATATCTTTAGCCAATGAAAGAACTCAAAATTCGAACGATTGTAAATACAAATTTCAAAATGATTTCTCGATTTCTAACATTTCTTTGTATGAAGTGAGTATGAGGAATTATCTCTTTGTCATCTTCAATCGGATCTCTATATAATGAACTCAATTACTCATAGAAAAATTTTGATAAATGGAAATTGCGATATATAGAAATTTTGATAAACCGAAATACAAATCGTAATTTCTAAACTTCATTTTCACCCAATATTTCATCTTTTAGAATAGCATTTTTCTTTTTTTATTAATAGAGCCATTTTGAACTGGATTAGAAATTAGTAACACATTTTTGGGATATTTAGTCATTATATCTTTAATAACTGGCAAAAATGCAGGTATAATTTTGTCTCTTATCTTTGTATCACTTCAACTTAATTGTTCCCTATATCGCTAATTTTTATTAGTATAAATCATTTCAGATAAACAACAATCTTTTCAACGGATTTTATAACTGAATCTTTTTTCTTAAAAATTGTTGATACTGTACTTTCCAAAATAAAGAAGTCACAAATCTTTTTTGAAACTTCTTTATTTTGATTTCTACTTCTATTTATTAAGATGAATTTATCTTTCATATTACTTAAAGATTTCATTTAGAAGACCATACTTCACATAAAATAACCAAAGAGTAAACGAATTCAAATTAAAAATTTCATTTCGTGTACACTTTTCTTTCTTATTACAAACACAGCCAAAATCTGTACAATTACTTTTTTTAATTGAAAAAAACTGTGTAAAATGCACATTGTATAGGATCAGTTAAAGATTTTTTTAATGTTTAATGTTGTCTTTAAGTTAGATACATATCTGTCTTCTAAAATAGGAAAAGAATAAGTCCAATAATGAACTCTAATGCCTAGTTTTTCCATTTACTGAATTTTACGATGATACTGAAAATTATATTGTATTAATTTACAATATGTAAATGACAGTCGTAGGGTTATAAAAATAAATAAATATCTTTATTTTTTACACTTTAGATAGCATTTCCTTTTTGTCTTGCTTGTATAATCGAGAATAAATAAATAATAAGGGGATTTTAATTATAAATACATCAAGTTTTTTTTTATTGTATAATATTTCTTAGAGACCATCTTAAAATTCTTATACTTATAAATTAGATATACTTATATACATATGAAAACATCATTTCTCAAGAAGTTGTTCACCATATGACATAAATGAAAATATAAGATATAAATATTGAAAATGCAACCAGAAGTTATAACCTATGAAAGTTGTTACACATACACACTCTATGAGACTTCATTAATCCTAGAGTAGAGGAAGGATTCTGAGAAGTAGATCGTGAACTCTCTAACTAAGGCTCCATGCACTTTCTATATTATACCTGAGGAGTATATCTGCTGTAGAAGCTAGACAGAAACACCAACGTTCTAGAAAGAGACTAACTAAGGACTGCATTCACCTAGGAGACTCGACGGACGCGCACCAAAAGCATGGCCGACGGAATCTCCTGATCTGACTCTTGGAATTTTAATGCTTTACCTATATTCAATGAGCTCAAAGAAGCTCTTGTAACACGAATTAAGGAAATTAAGAACGAAATTCTAGGCATTTTTTAAAATCCTTGCATAGTTTAGAGATGTAATTCATAACTCATTCCTTAACGCAGAATTTTCGTAATGATAAAGAGGAACGAATTGTCAAAATAAAATTTAGCGTTTAGAAAAATGACAGAAAATAATATAAAAAAGAAAACGAAATCTGCGATCCCAAATTTCAAGCTATCATAAGAGAACATTATTATTTTGAAGTCCCTATTTGTCTTAATCAATTTAAATCATTAAGTAGATTAAACCGGTTTTAAACAATCACGAGACTTCTCTATCGGTCTCTCTCTATATATATATAAATTGGTATATATAAATATAATGATAATTTTTAAAAATCTTCCTCTTCCAATTTCTCTACCTGGCAAACAAAGTTTTGGAACTCGACGGATTTTGAGATGAAATAACAGCTATTATGTCATAATTCTACCTCAATCTTTTAAAAAAAATCTGCTGTGAAGAAACATACCATGAGTTGTAACTCAATTTAGAAAATTAATAGCTTCAAATAGAGTATTTTATAAACTATTTCAAGAGCCTTAGTGCTTTAGTAACTGACCCTCATTCTTTTTTTTAAACGTTCATTAATGGTTTTGAAATAGATATTCTATTTCATATTGAATTCAAATAATAGAATTAGAATACAATAAGTATAAATTGCATCTTTTTGATCCAATTTTCAAACTTTTGTTGTCATATAGAGAATGCATTGAAATGCAGTATTCATAAAGCGGAATCTTTTTAGCTAATAATGACTGAACAATTGAAAATATCTCCAGTTCTTTGCGGTTTATTTTGAATGCAATCTTTCCGATTATGCATATTGGGACATAATTATTTTGAAGCCAGCAGCAACTAGAACTAACCGCAGACTGAAACTATTTCTTTAGTATATAGAGAATAGTCAATATTACGCATGAATACTGTTAATACTATTCATGGATAGTATCGGATGTTGCATTTGGCGATGCACAAAGTATTCGTCTTGGACAATAATACTCTTGGAGCAGAACATCTTAAAAGAATGATAACAGTGGAGTTATCCGTCAAAAAGGACGATTACGATAATGGCAAAAGGTTTTTAAATTAATAAATTTGCTAATCTTTTTTTTTTGAAAACAAGAATATTAAGGTTAAAATTTTATTTTTTTCTCAAATGATGGCAAATTACGTTATTTAAAAAACAAACAGATAAAATATTTCTAAAAGACAATTTAGACCAATAAAAGTGAATATTATATATTATTTTTATATCGCGTTTTTCGATCAATGAATCCTCAAATAAACTAGTTAGCAATATTTAAACATTTTTTCTGGGTCTGTAAAAGAAAATTAACGATATTTCTGTGTTAATGAGGATATGTGACTTGTTATCACAATAGACAAATACCGCCGAATATGATTCTAATGTTATTTAACCTTTTGCACTCGGAAAAATAATTAGACGCAAAATCATTCACCTAACACAAAGATTTGTTTATTGCTATGAAAAATAAATATGCATAATTCTTTTAAGTCGAATTTCTTTGAAAAATTAATCTACATCTCTTAACCATTATGTAGGAATTTTTAACAATTAAATTTCAAAAATAAATAAATAAAACGTCAAAATGATGTACAATCTTGAATGGTGAGTCAGAGGCACCATCGGAGTGCAAAGGGTTAAAAGTAAGAGATGTATTTGATCTGATTTTATTTGTAATAAATTGTGATTAAAGTTAAAACTATTTCTTTTCATAGACTTCTTTATATAGTCCTGTGACTTGTATGCTCTTGAGGGACAACATTCACAAGGGGTTTGGATGCGCAGTCACTTTAAGTAATATTTGTATGAACTGTTTTTGCACTAGTATAGCACTTCTGGCTAATGTTGACGTACGACAACAACAATTTTTATTGCCAATTAGTATATGATGTGCATAATATCGAACTAGCTTTTGGTGTGCGTCGGTCTCTTTGATATCGGAGAGTGTTTTTCCGGGATGATTCTTCGAAGACTGTTCTACCTAGTGGAATAAAGTCTACCTAATCAGATCGATTAACATTCTTACTGTAGGTTTAAGCCACGCCCATTTCAGGATCCTTCCAGCGCACAGCGTATCTGCCGTAACAAAATATTCATTCAAAAACAGCGAACCAAATGACGTCACACAAAGCACAACAGTTCAGGAACTATTTAAAGAAATTCCAACACTTTGCAATGAAAATTTACAATATCTTTGAATCTTTGCTCTCATTCAGCCAAATAATACCAAATCGTACCATCGCCAACATAATGTCAATATACAACTCTGCTACAATTGTAATCGTGTTGACTGTGGGACGATTTGGCGCATCTTGGCGAAGTTACGCCAAATAAATAGTGAAGTTAACTCAATATTTATTTGTTAATAGCTAGTGAAGTTAACTCGTAAACCTTAGCTTAAAGACATTACTTTGTCTTGGAGATTTTAGCTTTTTGTTATTAAAAGGAATGATTATTTGAAATGAAGTTACATAAAATAATAGAGCATATTATGTAGATCACTATAGTATTTGTATCTCATATTTTAGTCTGATTTATTCTAAATGATATACGTTCTTTCTTTGTTTATTTCCACTTTTTAATTTCTATTTATTATACAAAATAGATAAGAAAGTGTCTTTGCTTTGATTACAATCAATATAAGAATGCAAGGAAAGAACTAAAAAACTCAAATGCCAAGATTTACAGAATATTATGATGTATGAGATAAAAAGAGCAATTTTATCCTTTTGTTATTATCTCTCAATTATTTTCAGTCGTAGACTAATTTTTTAATTGTTAAAAGTTTTTAGCAAAATTTATAGATATTCTGTGGCTGTGGATAAAATTTTATTCTCAAACTTATTTCAATGTATAATAAAAAGGATCTAATGCCTTTTTGATCAAATATATATAATTATCAATATTTTAAATGTTTTCAATTTGCTACATTTGTTGCGTTTTTCGATAAATGTTTCGGATAGTTATTTGATCAATTTTTTTATAGAAAATGCTCTTAAGCCAGTTTTCCAATTAAGGTTTATACCCAATTATTTTTAATGATAGTGTGTTTTAGTTAAAAGTTCAGCAAGGATGCGTGTAATATAATGGATTCTCGTGAAATATTGGGGATACGTTTTTGTGTGTTGTCCTTAAACACAGTTTGTCCTTAACACAGTTTGACAGTGTTTAAGGATTTACTCATTTATTCTATTGCCATTGATTTGTGTATTCATATTATTTTATTTGTCTTCATATTATTTTTAAAAAATATGCTCTAAATTATAATAACTGCAACATACACACAAAAATGAATTCAATATTCTTGTAATGCGGTTATGTGTAAACTCAAATATTAAAATAACAAAAAGCAAAATAATAAAAGTATTTTGGAAAAATTATTAAAATAAAAAAATTGCAGGGAAATAAAATTATTTTAGTTAGTAGAATATTTTTAAAACTTAAAAAATGGAAAAAATGGATTTAAAACAGTTCAAAAATGGATTCTATAGTATAATATTAAGTAAATTTTAAATTCTGAAATTAAAAAGCATTAAAATCATCTTACATGTCATTGAAACTATTTGACTATACTGTATGAAAATTAATTTTTTTGTTAGATGAATCCACTATATATGTATTTTAAAAGAAAAAAAATTGATGGAAATGATATTTAAAAAAATGACAATAGAATCAATGAATATCACATTGTAAATCGCTAGATTTACCGAGTTATGAATCTGTACATTCATTTTTAGATTTCCTTTTATATAAACAAAGACACTTTTTTATCCATCGGTACGTTTAAATATTAACTAATGATTTTTGGAAATCACTCGGTGTTATTTTATGGAATTCCTTAATCGAAATGAAGGAAATTTCTAGGGTACTTACTTTACCAAATTGCTGGAAGTAATTCTTAACATCATCCAGAGTGGTTGGCGCTGAAAGACCCCCGACAAAAACCTTTTTTGTCCTGGTTACCATCTGGGAAAGAAAAAGAAAAACAACTTAATAAAATAAGCAACTATACAAGAAAATGCAACTTATTTTCTTATATCGATTGAGACAGGACCATCTTTAAGAAATGAGAGGTTTCAATTAAAATCATTTTAATCAACGTTATTTTTTTAACAATCTAGGTAGTTACATTTTATAAGTAAAATTTTTTGAAAAGCTATAGTAACTGTGACCTGTACTCTCGTGAAACTGCATGGGTTTTCCAATAGAGATTCACTGAAAATGCCAACGGAATTTTGTTTAACCCCTCCTACGTCATAGGTGGTTAGCAGTATCAAGAGAAGGCTCAAATTATCGCTCATTCATGCCAGATTTTATTACTTTCATTTATTGTGCATATCGACGAAGGTTAGATATTTTTAGGAATACTATAGGGGAATATTTATGTTGTATTTAAATTTCGATTGCTAAGTGATAACATCGATATGTAAGTCGATGCACAGAATAACTATTAACAATGAGATTACTTCTTAGTTTCTAAAATTCTAAATAGAATTCTAAGGACTTATGAAAAATTCTTATGGGAAGGATCTATTCTAGTTTTTTAAAAATATATTATTATGTTTGCCTTGAACATTTATAGTATAACATAGTACAATAGTAGATATTTTTAGGAATACTATAGGGAAATATTTTTAAGTTAAATTTAAATTTCGATTGCTAAGTGATGACATCGAGTGATGTCATCAAGTGATGAGTCGATGAACAGCATAACTATAAAACTGCGAGATTTCCTCTTAATTTCTAAGCTTCTAAGTATGATTCTAAGGTCTGACTTAAGAAAAATTCTTATGGAAAAGATATACTCCCAACTTTTCCATATACTAGTATGTTTGGCTTGTACTTTTATAGTATACAAAGGCTAATACATATGCTGTTTGAGCAAAGCCAGCTTTTTTCTATTATCTAAAGCTCAAAGAAAAAAGTAAAATGGTTTAAAGTTCAAGTAAAATGGTTTAAAGTAATTATTGGTAAAATAACAAAATACAAAATATTTAATAAAATTGCAATAGCACAAGTAAATTAAGAAATAAAATACTATGGATTTTAAGAATGAAAAGGAATAAAATGTCATTCCAAATAACAATGGCATTGTCACTACTAGTGCTTGAAAGTGATACAACCGTTAATTATAAAAATAAGAACACTAAATGAAAACATGAAAACTCAGCAGTCATAAGGGTTACATATAAAAAAAATGTTCTCCAAGTAATGAATATTTATGTTTGAATCTTATATTATCGATGCGTGCACTGACTAAAATGTTATTATTTTCAATCAGGGAATTTCCAAACACTAGCCATCCGTTCAATGTAGGAGGCTTGATCTTTCAATGATGACAACATAAATTTGGCGATCGGCCAACTTCCAATTCAGAATTCAATGACGACGCGAGAATGTTCTAAATAAGAAAACATTCTTTCCTCATGTTTCCAGTATTTAAATATTAATACAATTTTCCGCGCTTTGAAGTCAACGTAGCAGGTTCCGTAGATTTTCAATTTGGAAGATTCTGGCCCTGTCTTTTTTCACACTTTCCTTTTATCTGTAATCGCTAGACGCTTCATTATTAAGTTAAAAAATTGTCTTGAGCTAACATTGCTTAAGTATTCGGTGTCAAAAAATTTCCGTTATTCGTAAAAAGTAAAGAAACCCGAAAGTTATTTATTTATTCTATCTTGCCACAAACAGTGTGTCAGAAGTAGAATTAACAAATAATATTGTTTTAAACTCATTTGCTATTAATTTGGTTTGGTTAATTAGAGGTTTCCTTTTTTTGTCACCATTTCATCGTCAAGTGAAATATAGATATTTAATACAACTTAATATTAATTTTCATTTAATATTTCAAACAATATTGGCAAAATAAATCTTAAATGTCATAGGTCAGAGGATTCGCTATCTACCAATCACAAAGTGAATGAAACGAAATGTTTATATATTTTTGATACATATAATGGGAAAGAAAATTTGTAATTGATCTAAAATTTGGATGATGGTCTTTTCATTTGACTGAAATAAGATTTGACACGAACTACAAATTTTGATGGCAAGGCGACGAATTAAATTTTATTTATCTAGTTTTTTACAAGAGTTAATATTGTTCGCAAATTCCTATTTCTGAATTATCGAATTTTCATATAAATATACAGACTTTATTCCAAAAAACGCTTCGCCGGATTAAGGTAATTTTGAAATACGAAGATTCTTAAGATGATGCAGTTGTATTTTTTGATGACATCAATATTTATCAATACTACAATTGCTTCGATATATCGATGCTACAATTGCTTCGTTATATCTATACTACAATTGCTTCGATATATCAATGCTAGAATTGCTTCATTATATCCATACTACAATTGCTTCGATATATCACTACTACAATTGTTTCGATATATCATTACGACAATTGCTTCGATATAACATTACAAAATTTGCTTCGTGTACCATATAATGAAAGAGTAACAGTTTTTGAATTTTTGATTCTATGGTTATAGCATTTATTATATGTGACCTGCTTGTCCAATACTAGCCTCTATTAGTACAAAGTATCATTTAAAATATATTTGATGTTATTTGATATTCTGAATGTTTTACAATATCAATCAGATATGATAATCCTTTTATCAGGCATTTTTTTACGCATTTGTGTAGTTGAGAGTATATAAAATTCTAACTGAGAGTCAATCAATATCTTTTCGGGTAGCGAAACATTTAATTCTTTTATTCCCTTTATAATCTCGGAAATTAAAAAAAGGTAATGTTACTTATTAAGTAACTACATTTCATGTTTAGATAATGCTTTTTGTTAGTTTTTTTTGTGTGGGAATTATTTGCACATGAACTTAGAAAGGAGCCAAACCAGGGTATTTTATGAAGCATAAATTAAGCAAACACCAAAGTTGGTTTTCTCTCAGTATAATAGGGAATTTTCTATTGCCCATTTTTATTATTTTTATCTTGTTCTGAGAGCAAGCGACAAGATTTACACTTAGCCGTTCCAAGATCTAAAGAAAGTTAATATCATTTATGGATTCTAGATGGCAGCACTGGTCATAAATCCCAAAAGCCATTTTACCCTTCCAGCCGCTGGCAACATTAGCCAAGGAGCAAAAGTGAAGCGCTATCGATCCATTGGCATTTTCCTTGAATAAGGCTGGAATGGAAGAAACACAACAAAACAGTAGTGTGTTTTCTCCACCTTTTTTCCTCTTTTTATCTTTTCTCTCTCCGGCGAAAGTAGGCCAACTCCCCGGGAAATACGAAAAATCGAATCGGCGATTTGGAACACCAAACGATATTGCATAAAGTTTCTGCGAAGAATAACGTTCCCAAACCTGCAATTTCTTATAACATATATTTTTTGTAACGCCTAAAAGAAGTTGGCGCACGGATTTTATTTACTTTGAGCGTGTTTTTCTCTCAAAATGATCGTTTATCGTCTGGCCCCGAATGGAGAGGTTAAAAGAACTTAAGGACGCTACGGGGGTCGCAGGGGCCATTTTTGTGTCAGAGGACGCCCATTTCGGAGAGGCCCATGACCATTTGCGGAACTGAAAATGATACTCGGGGCTATTTGTTCATTTTTTTTCTCGCCTGAACTACGCTTGCTCTGATGGCAACGAATCAACGATTCCTTCTTTTGTAGAATGTACAACTTATTTTTTCCCATTGTATTTGTTCAAGCCTTCCCAAACTGCCCAGAAAAACAGATAAACACCTTTAAAAATCATTTTCAGAAATGTCCTGAGACTTGTTGAAGATCCGTGAGAAAAAATACTTGAATCTCAAACCCCACCCCATCCCCTCGTTTAAAAACGAAAGTAAAAAGATTCTAAAATTCTATCACTAAAATGTAGTTACTCGAATAAAATAATTTTATCTGACGGTATAACAGTAAATAACTAAATAATTAAATAAAGCTTTCTAAATTTCTGTCTAAATAGAATTAGGAGATAATTTTATGGCTTTTCCAAATTAACTCAAAGTTATTTATTATAAGATAATAAATATAAGAAAATGTTCTTTTAAATATTCTTATAATATATAAAAACATAATTTTTTAAAATTTTAATTTTAAATTGCTTTTATTTATATAATGGGATAATGAGATTTTTTTCATTAAATCCACTTCCACCTAATATAAATCGAATTCAATCAAATTAAAATAAATTATTATTTAATAATCCAGCTTTGGGAATTTTGACCTCGCGAATATGCAAGTATAAAAAATTAACATTCTTAGAAGATCAGGAAGTACATAAAAAATATAAATAAGATATTATGTAATAAAATACAATATTAAAAAACAAAAAAGGCAGACACATATTTAAATAATTTTTTCAATAGAAAGTTAATCATTAAATAAATATTATGATGATTCTTGTCATCGAAATATAAAATGAAAATAGTTGTAATGAGAGGATGATTTTTAGTAAAATATCAAACATTTCTGCTATAAAAAGACGATAATTAGGTGAATACTTAATCATTGTTCCAATAGAAAGAAAAGAATTAAATAAATAAATATTCGGACAATAACTGTATTAAAAGGAAATAGTAAGATAAATATTAAAATAATTGTAGCAATATAAAAGTAATATTTAAATATTTTTTTTTATTTCAACAAATTTGGATAGATTGAAAAACTCGAATAATGAGTTTGGAATATTTATTAACAGTTTTTGATTATTCTTGATTAATTAATTTATCATTGCTAATTTACATACGTAAAGATTTAAATTTTAAAATGCAGGTTAAAGAATAAACATATGAGGCTTCGAAATAATACCAGTTTGAAACTAAAAATTCAGAAAAACCATCGCTTTATAAATAGATTTTAATTTTTTTTTTTCGTTTTTTAACATTAAGGTGGAATGAAGATTTTTGTGATCCGTGCAGTGGAAACAAGATGATCCGTGTTAGCGAGAGCATTCCTTTAATGATCACAGTTCAGACAAACACGACAGAAAAGGCAATATATTAATGCGCGCTCCGTAACAGCATATCATCGCCTTATAATTGCAATCGCAATGCATTATGTGAGCAGGCATCTCAATATAATAAACACTTTGGTGGAAATTATATATTCTGAAATTCAAAGACTAAAATTCTGCATTTCAAATGGTTAACACACACGCACGCACGCACGCACGCACACACGAACACACACAAATCCAGTTTTCTAATGCCAATAGCTGGTTTGATCACTCAAATTTTAATTCTATTATAAAGATAATTGTCAGCCACTAAATAATATATCCATCCCCATTCTCTACTTATGAGATATTCCATTAACAAAAACTTTGATTTCGCCTCCAATTTCAAAATAGACTGATTTTATAAATTAATTCGGTATTTTTGCATTTATAACTGGTCAGTCATATCCCATTTAATGTGTAAGCATAATTTAATTTTAATTCTTTCTTAATAATTAATAAAGCATAAATTAATTGATTCTTTCGAATTAAAAGATTTTTAAGATATTCATCAAAATTACAAGTTCGATTTCGTTTGAAAATTTCAATACTTTCTCTATACTTTGGGCATAAGAAGGTAAAAATCATTGATTTCTACATCAAAATGTATACGAAATTATGCTTTAAAACTCGACATACTGTCAAAATTTGCTAAATAACCTTTTGGCATGTTCTGTAACATCTCTATGGATTACTCGTGTTTTTACTGTTTTTCTCTGTACGCTGTGCCTGCAATATAAAAGTGAAAAATTAAAAAAAAAAACTTTCCTTAATGTGAAGGCTCAGAATCCCCAATATGTTCATCGCTATCTTGCCTCATAGTACATCATAATCAGTTGAAAATAAGACGTATGCGCATAAATAGCAAAGTGCCAAGTGAAGTATTTTTCTATTTAATTCAGTAACAATGTTTCTTCAAAAACCGATCCGACTTATGCGAGCAAACTAAATAACATTTCTTAGCTGGCTTCAAATTCTTACTTAACTGGTATAAAAGAAGCCCTTTTTACTTGTTTTCCAATGAGTCACCATTTCTCAGAAAGAGATCCGTTTGCCTCTACTGGATTATACGATAATTAGATCGGGGATCGCAGTTAGAGGTTTTCTGCACCCTAATTGGACTAGACGAAGGGTTTCATCCTCAGACGTAGTTAAACGAAAAAAATCAAAATACCCTGATATCCTAAATAGGGATTTATTTCGAATAGGGAGATGTTTGGAGAGATTTGTGAAGAAATTCGTGCGGATTAAGTATGGCATTGTTTAAAAATAAATAAATATTTGGACTATTCAAATTTAAGATTATTACTTAGAACTGTTTTATTTATTTATTTTTGGAAAATATCTTGACACACATGCAGACGGATTTGTAGAAAATGATGTTTAGAAATTTTCTACCTCATATAGCTCTCTTATCACTGAAGATAGAAATGCAATTTGAAGTAGGCAAATCATTATTAATCGCAACAAAAGCTTAATCATGAAATATTTTGATGCTACAATTTAAGATAAATACTGTGCTTATCGCTTTTTGAGTGATCTAAGCATAAGACAAATTTTTGTAAAATTTTCAACAAACACATTTTTAATTTATGTTTTTTCAGCCTAGTAGGTTGTGTTGCTATAAATTTAACGCTGATAATGATAAATATGGGAGAATTTTCTGTCATGTATATTTCATTTTTGTTCAATATAGAAAGACTAAACAAATAATACAATAATACAGTCATCATGACTGTCAGTCTATATTTTCGCGCCCATTTAAACGAAATATTTTGAATGAATGTGTGATCTTAGGATTTTAACTGTAATACCGTGCTTCCTTCAATTAGAATGAAAGTGTTCAAAATACATATCCGAATTTTTGGTATCAGTTGCCAAAATTTAAAATTTCGTAATTGTTAATTTTTTTCACTAATTTCACTTAATTAAAATACAGCTTTTGATTTTTTTAATTATATTTTAAAACACACAGTTCTCATTTGTGAAACTCAGAAAATGTAAATTTAAAGACAGGTTGAGTTTTCACATATTAGCCCAAAATCCATAATTTCATGAGTGTGATAATATCTTAATTAAAGAATGAGTAAAATTATTTTAGATAAACCTTTCACACTGATTTTCACTTGCATTATGAGCAATTAAATATTCAAAATATTGAAATATTTAACTGCTCTTAATACAAGAAATATCCCGACCTATCCAGAAACCATGTGAGAACATTAAATTGACCATATATAAGCATTGTAGTCATTTCACAAACTTAAACAAAAATGAAGTTTCCTTTGTTGCAGATTCCGCAAGAGGATTTATTTTTGAAATGCAATGCATTTCATAAAATCGTAAAAGTTTCTTTTGGTTAACAGCCCTCATTTTCATATATATAGAATGTAAATCCAAATATCCGATGCCAATACGAATAACATGCAAAACAAACATTCATAGATGAGACATTTTATGTAGAAAATGGTAGTCTCAAACGCAACAACAGTTCTATTGCAGTCTTCATATTACAATGAGGATGTAATATGAACCATTTTGTATAGGAAATGATAGTCACCAATGCAACAACAGTTTTACTGTATTCTTCCTATTACAGTGATGACGTAATATGGGCCCTTTTGTATAAGATTTGGTAGTCGCAAGCGCACAATGACGATTACAATGATGACGTAATATAAGATACCATGATTATTTTTATTCCAATTTTGAAAACTCTTAAATGGATTCAAAATCAAAAGCTGTCACATGCTTTAAAATGATACAATGATAAAACAACTTCTTCCCATACTTTACAATGATAAAATAACTGTACTAAACATCGTAGACGGAAACAAAGAAATGATTGGATTCAAATTTATCGTGCCCTTACACTGTAGAGCTGGCTTTGTGCTAACATAGCAGGTAGAGAAAAAAAATCGAATAAACAGTTTATACTCTTTTATTTAGTACATCGGAGCAAAATTTGATATTAGTCTAAAATTTTAAATCCAGGTTAAATTTTAAATTACATTTACAAGACTTCCGATTTTGAATTCGTATGTTTAGGAGCAAAGACAATTTCTTCTTTAAAGAATTTCATTCTAAATTGAATAGAAATAAAAAAAAAACTGATACAAACATCACAAATCAAAATTTCATCTAATGTATTTATTGATTGTGATTCACATAATTTGTGTGATCTCAAGAAATTAAAAAAAATTACGCTTTCTGATTCACAGATAAATAGGGAGTCAGAAATATTTCATTTCTTGGACTAAGAAGAATAAAATCTATAGATTCATCAAATTTTCCTTATGAATATTTTGATTTTCGTTGTCAGTTTCGAATATTTGAAAAAAATATGTTGTTGCGACCCCAAGGAAACGATTAAAGGTTTTCTGTTTAAAACGACAAATGCATGTCAATTTCGAACGCTGTAACATATTATTCAAAATTTTTACCGAATTTATTTGCCCCATTCCATAATGTTTATCTGAAAGCAATCGTACAAAGAGAGAGAGAAACATTAAAATTCATCGAAGCTTTGGTACATGCCCACATGAACAGAAATCGAAAGTGTTCCGTTCGTACAGGGAAGGCCGAGATCATATGTAACTCCCAAAACAGAATAATGTTCTCGGAGAGAAAAAGAACGGACACTTGATCCAATAGTAGATGGATGAAATATTCATTCATCCCGTCGGAAGAAATAAATGATGCAGTGGCCGGTTATTTGTCTCTGTCAGCCTGTCTAATAAAACAGGGAAATGGATTTGAGTTTTAAAAAACTTTCTCTCTGTTTCTCCAGGACCGTGCGAGAATCCTACTTACAGATAGACATTTCGGAAAAGATGAGATTAACGTTGGAACGATTCGTCTCGGTGATTGGCACTTTATTTAAAACTCTTATTAACTACTTTTGCCTGCCAGAACGCGTCTAAATTGTAACTGTATTTTGAGTCTCAGCAGTTTTAATTTACTATGGAAACGATGGGAGAAGTTTAATATGTTTCCATATAAAAACAAAAATCGAAGCGCAAGCAGAAGGCACAATGGAAATACTCACCAAGACAATATTTGAACTATTATAAAGAAAATCGCATACTAAGTGGAATTATTACATAAGGCATTCAACATACTACAATTAGAGAGCTCACTTTACGATCAACATTGTAAAGATGGAGTTCACTTAGCAAATTCATTTTAGCTTTCTCATGTTTATAGATAAGTCAAATTTTTGTGTTTCATTATCGAATATTTTAACCTTGAATTCATTCATTCACCCTTTACACTCAGATGGGGCCTCTGACTCACCATTCAAGATTGTGCATTTTTTTTAATGTTTCATTTATTTATTTTTCCAATTTAATTGTTAACCTACATAATGGTTAAGAGATGCAGATTAATTTTTCAAAGAAATTCGACTTAAAAGAATTATGTATATTTATTTTTCATAGAAATAAACAAATCTTTGTATTAGGTGAATAAGTTTATATATAATTATTTTTCGGAATTCAAAGGGCTAACAAACGATAATTCTGCCGGCTCTCTGGCTCAGAGGTAGCGCGTATTCCTCGTGTTCTCGGAGTCCCGGTTCGCGCTTGGTTGTTCTTCTGTGTGCTATCTGTGAGATGTGTGACTGTGCCCCCCCCCTGTAAAAAAGGGGCTGTGCAGGCAAATGTGTGGTGAGTGTGTAGCTAAGTCGTACTCTTGGCCCTAGTTGCCGCTAATTCGAAAACAAGAGACGCTCATTAGGCTTAAATCTACTGATGCTTTCATCAGCGGGGATTGTCCAATGGCAAGTGCCATAAGTAACAACAACAACAAGGATAATTCTCAAACTTCAGGTCACTGATGAATTGTTGATTGGTTATGAGTTGCTACTATGTCTTGAAAGTACACGTATTTTACCTCGATTTAAGAAACTGAGACGTGGACTTAAAATCTTAATCAAAGTATGCATTAAAAATATATTTTGTGTCAAGTTATATTTAATAATAAATGCTTTATTCTCGAAACTTACTCATTCGTTCATAAGATCTGTAGATAGCCTTTTATATGGTAACTCTCCATAGATATGGTTTTCAAAAAATGAGTCGCTATGGAAAGGATTTTTAAAAAATGGTTTGCAACTCACAAAAGTTTCTTATTGGTCCATAAAATTTGTTTAGGAAATAATGTGTGCTTAAAATCTCTAAAAATATTCATTGCATAGAAAGAGAAGTAGGTTACTATAAAAATGGTTCCTAAAAAGTGGATTGATTTAGATATGGTTTCTAAAAAAATGGATTGCAATTCTCAGAAGTTACTTATTGGTAAATAAAATTTATTTAGGAAATAATATCTACCTCTGGTCTCTAAAAATATTTATTGCACTGAAAGAGAAGTGGGTCGCTATAAATCGGTTTTAAACAGTGTATTGCTATAGATAAAGGTTTCTAAAAAGTGGATTACTGTGGATAATGGTTTCTAAAAAAAAAACGGATCTCCATAGACACGGTTTCCAAAAAACGGGTCGCTGGAGATACAATTTCTAAAAAATGGATAGCAATGTTCAAAAGTTTTGGAATCCATGATCTAATATATATATATTTAATGATGAGATGCAATTAGTTTCTATATATGTTAACATTATGATTATGGGCTATACAAAATTTGAATTATGCTCTTAACATGGAATTTTGTCTAAAGAATACAGAAAATGTTTTCCCATTTTTCAAAAAAAAAAAAAAAAAAAAAAAACCCCATCTCTTAAGTATTTTTTTTTCATTTTTACTGACGTATCTTCAAATATTGAGAATAAGCAAAGTTACAACATTTGAGTTGATAAAACGGTCAAAAAAGCTGAAGTATTTGCCTGGTAATTAGACACTTTAAAGATGAGTGACTGGCGGGCAATGAAAGCTTAAAGATTCCTTAAAACGCAAATAAAAAAAAATCGCCTGTTCTACAGTCCCTTACAAGTAAAAAAATGTGAAAATGCGAAATGAAATTTGTATTATTTAAATTAATATATCTAACCTTTAGAATAAGGATCAAAACAGTATTTCTAAAAAAAAGAAAAAATGATGAGCTTCCATCCCATCCATTTTGCGACAAAGGGGGGGGGGGAGGTTCGTCCATCGGCGATGATCAGAACGCCACGAGACGAATGGCCGCTGGTGCATCGGACATTAATAACGAACACCTTCCAAATCATCAATAACGCTCGTCCACTCCCCAAAGAAAGAGATGAAGCCGCAATGAATGGACTGTCTCTCTGCAGATCGCATCGGGAGCGGACCTCCTTTTTTTTGGAGTCAGGCTGACCGGTCTGCCGCGCATGCGCCCGAGCAGATAACCGTCCATCTATCACTGGATATTTCTTTTAAAATGCAAGAAAATATGTAGAGGAGGCGTTTCTGGACTTTGTGGTGGGTTAATTCGGTGGGATTACGATAAATAAGTGAATAAAAACAATGGTTTTAAGAATTTAGAAGGAAAGAATAGATGTTTAGCTATTTATAGATACAAAAATTAACCATTTTAATGCTCATAAGATGGAAAATATAAGAAATATCTCTTATATATTATTTTTGTTACCCATATATAATGCTTATCGATAACAACTTAGATAAACTTATTTTAGATAAAATATCGAACAAGAATGTTTACAGTTTATGATATAATTAAATTTAAATTAAAGCACATTATTTATAGGTAAGAAATTTACCGGGGGAATAATTTGGACGTGGAAAATCTTTTCAATGGTTTATAGGTGGATAAAAGTTATTCTTTAATTAACTCGTATTTCATGTGCCTGATTATTTGTATGCGTCAGTTGCGTAATAGTTTAATTGATAAGCAATAAAACAAGCATGAGAAACTCCACTAATGATCTAACAATTTTAAGTAAATGTTGTAATTATTATTTTATTATTTAATCAGAATTTCACTTTTAAAAGATTTCCTTAAGGTACAATGTAGCTGTAATATAAAAGTTTTGTGACGATATATTTTGTATGTTATTTGTTTGAAGCTGCTTTCACAACCTTATTTTTAAAATTTTAAAAATGATATTTGGCTAATAATCAATTAAGATTAATCAATTTTCGTAGAATAGATTTCTAGTCGATATATCATAAGAATGTAGTCGAATTATCATAATAAACATTAAAATAATATACAAAAAATACAAAAAAAATCTAATAAATATATTTTTTATTCAAATTTCTTTCTTTATGTAATATTTCTCATTTTATTATGGAATACGTATTTATTTATTTTCTTTAGCATTTGATATAGTTATTTGGCAATGTTCTTTACATTGAACATTTTGTGAATTATAAGCATATAAATACGTTTTATTATTATTGTAATTTTTTGGATTGCACACACACACACACACACACACACACACACACACACACACACACACACACACACACACACACACACACACACACACACACACACACACACACACACACACACACACACACACACACACACACACACACACACACACACACACACACACACACACACACACACACACACACACACACACACACACACACACCGTGTATTTTTTTAGTTTAGAGAAAGGAAGATTGAGCCTCAATGATGTCAAAGATTTTTCGTGTCTGTTATATATTAAATCATTTTCAGACGGAAGAGCATATTTTAGCATGTGTGGAAGAAAGTCTAAAGAGTTGGTTGCCACATTTTTTTCATTCTAAAATTTCCAATCTAAATTTAAAATTACGTGCTCCAAACAAAAAATTCAAACTTCAACGCAACTTACGCGACTTCAAAGCTAAATGTCAACGAATTAGAACGATCATATTTTCTTCAAAGCCAACAAACCGAGAAAAAAAATGTCTCAGATATGGTTTGAGAACTTCTTTTATCAAACATTCTCTGTGTTATGAGGGTTTGATTTTCACCACGTTTGTCGGGAAGGACTCGATTTTATACTCAAGTTATGCCACAACTCTGGAATATAAAATATGCTTACATCATATATAATTTCACCACAGTTGCCATTTTGATTCTTAATCTTCTCCTAAGAGAGAAAGGTAGGGTAGGTTTGAGGTAGATCTGCATAATTCTTCTTATCGGTATTAGAATAAAATGGATAGTATATTGAATGCAGTTGAGTACCTCTATAAATGGCAGGTCGAATACAAGTGAATGAGAAAGATAAAGAAAAGGGATCACGGAAGGGCGGGGCTGTCGGAGATTTTGATGCCACAGACGGGGGAGGGGGGGTCAACGACCTGTCTTTCTTCCATTTTCATTATTCTTCCTTATTACACATTAGAAAGATTGGATGTTTTCCCATTTAGTCTTAGTTAAAGAAGCAAAACCTCCCCCAACGGAGGTATGCAAGCAAACAATGAATTTAACCAACCATCTGTTTAAACCCTTTCCTTTAAAAATAGCATTTATTATATGACTAAACGATCCTTCACATTGACATCTCTCGTTTAATTTTTCTTGAACTAGATGATACAAATGCAATATCTTACCCCTCCCCTCCCTTACACAGTCTTTTATTAACGAATAGATGCTGCGCAAACAGATTTCTTTCCTTGTTTTTCTTGGTTGGCAGCACGGTTGCCATGGGAACTATTTTTTTAATGCTTTGGTAGTACAAATCGCCAGTCATCTTCTTTTTCAACGGCAATATAATTGCTGTACTAGTACACTCTCCCCTTATTCATCGGAAATACCGGTGCTGAGTTAGTAGATTATTTGGAAAAGATAGAACGTTACTAAATCATTAGAATCTACTATTACTGTAGTTCTTGTTATCAAGAATTTACTAGATTTACTGATTATTCATTTCTGTTGCATTATTATTTATATAATCTTTAATATTACTACTAATATGTAGTGTAAAAGGCCGTCAAAAAAATCCTCCAATGACATTTGGGAGTAGTTGGGCAGTTTGAATAAAGAATAATTGGTTAAGGATCTTTCACATAAAGCGCCAATGATTTAAAATGTTATGATCATTTAAAAAATAGTCCTTCTGTAACTTTAAAATCAGACATGGATAGGAATAAATTAAATTATCTTGCAGTAATTTAAAAGGAAGTAAACTATTTTTCCTGACAAATTAAATGTCAAACTCTCTTCTTAAATTGCATTTTAGAAATAGTTATCTTTATAATTTTAAGATTTGATATTATTCAGAATTTGTTATTTATGGAACTAATTCCAATTTATACTACATTAAACATAATTTTTCCGGTTGGACATATTTTCAATAAATTCCCAAATTAGATGTTCTTGTAACGACTGTTTCATATTTCATGGCTTGTAATAAATATATAACAGAATAATCTTTATTTCTTAATTGAGTCATTTCATGTTAATGCGATACGTAAAATAATAGTTGAGTTAGGTATTTTTGCGACAAATATTCAAAATTGTAGATCTTGAAATGGGTAATTAAAGTATTCTTTTATGCAGTGAAAATGATTCATGTTCAAAAAAATATCAAATTATGTATTCTAGAAATGAATATTCATCAATGTATAGCTTGAAATAAATAAATAAAAGAATAATTCTCTTTTGCTCAATAAAGTCGTGTCATATTCATGAGCTAAGCAGAATAGTTAACGATCAAGATATTTTGGTTACGAATATTCCTCACTGTCTATCTTGCAATAATAAAAAAGAACAAATCCTTTTTACAGAATAGTGTTTATTTATATTCTAGTGATGCAAAAAAATCCTAAATTAGATATTCCTGCAACAAATATTCTTCTTTGCAAAGACATGTAAAAAATAATTAAAAAAGGAATAATTCTTTCTTACACAATTTTGTCTTTTTGTACCATGCGATATGTAGAATATCAGACGATTTATATATTTTGTCAAGAAATATTCTACGTTTTATAGCTTGAAATATATAAATAAAAAAAGGATTTGTTTAAAGTGGAATTGATTCTTGTTAACGTGATACAAAGAAAAAATTCTCAAATTGTATATTTTTCAGTGAATGTTCTATTTTGTATAAGCTTGAAATAAATAAAAAAAGAACGATTCTTCCTTTCTCAATGAAGTCATTTCATACTTAGGTCATACGCAGTATATTGGGTGAGTTAGATATTTTGGAAACGAATATTCTACATAGTATAATTTGCAATACATAAAATAAAGAACTATTCCTGTTGACAGTAAAATTGATTCATGTTCACATGATACATAAATAATTTTCAAATAAAATATTCAATAAAATATTCAAATAAAATATAATATTCAATAAAATATTCTTTCAGCGAATTTTTTACATTGCATGATTTTCAGTTGAAAATATACGTCTTACTTATTGAAACTATTTATGCTAACTTGTAATGTTACATAAAATGCGATTTACAGTTGTTAGATACATATTAAAAATATTTTTACGTTAGCCAAACTCAAACGAAAAATCGCCAAATAATGTATAATTCTCCCAAATTTCATACATCGATTTTAAAGTAAAAAATTGCCAAATAATGTAAAATTCCACCAAATTTCTCTGGCGATTTTATGCTTGTGGCCGGTTAACGGAAAAGTACCATTTTAAATATGGAATACATTGCACTTTTGCAAAAAAAAGATTATTCGTAAAATCTCTGCATAAAATAATGAAATGCACAGCTAAATGTTGAATGTCATTCTCCGTTACATTTTTCCTTTGACTATGATGTCACGTGAGCTGACTGCCTTTTGAAGTAATAAGAAAGAATAACCAACCATTAAAAAAAAATGCAAACATTTCAAAACAATCTTAAAAGAAAGAGTTTTAGAAGAAAAAAAATAAACATTAAAAAATGGCTTGTTTCACAGATGGTCTTTTATTTAAACGGCCATAACTTGAGTATTATAGCTTTAAATCTTCTTTTCTCTTGCTGTGGGATCGACTCTGCAAATTATTGATTCTTTAGTGGAATACTTAATATCAATTACCAAAGTTTTAAGAGTTCTCTGCTTCTTTAGCTGGATTTCGTCTAACATTTTGTAAGTTAACGAAAAGAAGGAAACTTTTTCTTGCAGACTTTCATTAATTTTGAAGGCGCCGGTTTCTAATCGTTAAATATCCTTTGACAGGTTATTGGATTTCACGGATAATTGGATCTCAAAGCCATGAGGATTTTTTTCCCTTCCGTTTTAAAACTTTTATCTGCCAGAGCGAAACACAAGGCGAGTGTGTCCAATCAATTATTTTACAGTTCAATAAGGCTGTGCGGGATAATTACCAGAGCTGCAGTGTTTGCCGCAAAACATTAAAATGCTTTTTTTCGCATTGAAAATTTAATTATGGCTTATTTTAGAAAGTATTACAGTCATTAATTGCCTGTTATTGTATCTTTTGTAAAAGTATATAATTTTATATTCGTTTCTTCCCGCGTCCAGGCACAGAGGTGGTGCATCTTCCTCGTGATCTGGGAGTCCCGGTTTCGAATCCCGATTAGGGCACGATTGTCCTTCTGTGTGCCATCTGTGAGGCGTGTGAATGTGCTCCCCCCCTTTAAAAAGGGCTGTATAAGCGAATGTGATGCGTGTGTAACTCAGTCGAACTCTTGGACTTGTTTGACGCTACTTCAAAAACAAGAGACGTTCATACAGCTTAAAATCACTGACTACCTCAGCGAGCTTATCCATGGCAAGGGGCATTAGTAATAGCAACAACATTTTCGTTTCTTTGTACCTACTATCATAGGATTCAAAAGATACAAGAACTTTTGAAATTTAAATAAAATTGCTCAAATGAAGAGGCTGGTAGGATTCAGTTTCACCTCATTCAAATTTATAATGCTTGCATCATGTACATAGCAGGTGATACAAGCCTTAAATACATACAAAAATGTTACATTTTCTTCGATTGCAAGGGTATTTAATATAAGGTATTCTCAGCATGCTAACACAGTCACTAAAAAAGAAAACTTCAAACTTATTAAAACTTTGACTGATGTTCAGAAAGTGATGAGACGTTTGGAAGACTGAGCATGGATGCTCTAAGAGTCGTTGAGTCAAAAGTGTCGCATTATCTGCAAAACGCCACATTTTAATACTTTTACAAGCAGCTTATTCTTCTGCTTCGTCTCAAATGATTTTATCTTTGAAATGAATGAATAATTAGCTCCAGAGATAACTATTCTCAAGTTCCGAAGAAGTTTATAGCAAAGTGGTGGAAGCTCTGGAGGATAAGGAGAAATAAATATTATATTTAACATTCACACCCTTCAATAAAGGATGACAAAAATTTATAATTATACTGAGTAATTATCTCGAAGTAAAAACCAAATTAATGCATTCTATTTCTACTTATTTTTCCGTAATAAAATAAATTTCAGAGCTTAGCTGAAGTTCTCAGGTGACATTTGAAAAGTTGCTCTAGACCTGAGCTAGACAATTCACCGTTCTACCAGTGAAGTTCAACTTATTCTTATAACAGAATGGGTGGAGAAATAATTCAAGAAATGCGAATTTCAGATGGATTCTGAAATATTATTTGGTAAGCATTGCCTCACTAAATTCCCAAATGTGGGCGAGTACATTGATAAGGTGCATAAATTAATGTGAAATCGATAGTGAATAATTGTGCATCTTTGCTGATTTTGGGCAACATACACACATCTTTTTTTAATTATCATATAATGCTGTTTGGAAATAAGATAACTTATATCTTACCAACGGACAATCACTGTACCAATCTCTACTGATAATACTACAGAGGAGCTTGTGCGTGTTGACGCTCTACAGGCCAGACTACTCGATTTAGAGTTGCTGCAAAGCTTGGCGTATATACACTTTGAAGGGATTTTTTTGAAATTTTGATTACAATTCTATTTAATTACAAATTAATCCGAATTTTGACATTTTTTGCGATAATTTCCGAAAGTGTTATTGCACAAAAGTGAATTTTACTCCTCCGAAAATTTAAAAGATTGTTTTTATAATAGTGATTATTTTATACCAGGACGAATTTTTCTTTCATTTTGGCAAATTTTTAAAATAAATTTCTTGCCTCATTACAATGTTGTTCTGAAATGCAAACATTTTTTTCCTTTGCTGGACATCTAAACATGTAAGATTCTATTTAATATTTGTGTGGTTTTAAAAAAAAATAAAAAAAAATCAAAGAATGAAAATTTCTGTACTGCAAAAGTTAGTAAATAGATGAGCAGTTTATTCAAATTTTTAACAGAACTATGTTGTTATGGGGCTGGCTTCTATTGGAAAGGTTTCATGTTCATAATGAACAGAATATATGAAAGAATATTAAATTAACAAGGATTAAACCTTAGAAATATTTTCGACGAACCAGTTTGTCGCTAAAGGTGAATAGTTTTCAGCAACACTATCTTTTTAATACAACAATTCAGATCATGAATAATATATTTTAGGTAGTATGAAACAAGAAAATGTAATGTATTCACAAGAGAGGTAAGATGTAATACTAAAAAATTCTTTCATAAAACTTAAAGAATACGTTCAAAGAATTTGCTGTTAGATGAGATATACATTTAGGATGAATTATGAATGTTCAGTAGAAGTATTGTATTACATATTTTGTCTTTTGAATCGATTGAAAATACATTTTAATTGCTGCATTTTTTGCTTTGTTAATAGACAAAGACCTCTTGTAGCAGTATTCTATTTGAGTTTCCAACACAATTATATATATATAAAGAGACGTATCTATATTTATGGTCGTTTTTAAAGTGTAAAAACAACCTATTGTAAAAGGCAGCACAATTTTGAAATTTCTATTAACTAAGACCGTCTTATCCGATTGAGTTCATTCATGATCAAGCGATGAACGTAAATTGTGACAGTGTTATTTAATCCTAAAACTGATTGGACATATTACAATAAGAATATATGTTGAAAACGTATACAGCATCTGAGCACAGCGCAAATCGACATAGAAGTTAGTCGACATGCGCAGTAACGTTTATCATGTGAATGTGACGTCACAGGAATGGCTTCTGCCACACACGAAGACAATGAAGTAGATTTTCATTACTTCAAATTGTCTTTAGGAAACTGAAGTATTATTCGAAATCCTGCCCTCCCCTTCCTCGAAAAACGAGAGGATTGAGAAGGGATGGGCCAATATCCCAAACAAACAAGAACGAAATCGCTGGCCATTAAGTCGAAGGAAAACTTCTTGGCCGAATGCCAGGGAGAGGATTTCCCTTCCAGAAATCGATAGACAGCGCCTTGGGAGAGGAAAGCCCTCTCCGACAGTCTTCCTCCTCCGTTTTTATCCCATCTCGGGGTTTTCCTCCCCCATCTTTCGTGGAAGGACGGATCATCTTCTGGAGAAATGCAGACGACATGGAAAAACCTTTGCAGAAATCTTGGCGAGTTATTTAAAAGGCCCCTATGATAGGGATTAGTCAGAATTCGAGTCTGGTTGGACGATGCACTTATTCCCATTTGCTGGAAGCGTAGTGGGCTGGATTACTTGCCATGAAAACTGCATGAGCTTAGAAGCCATGATAGACCCTGATGGCTAATTATACCAATGAATATCATTGTCGCCAGAAATTCAAACATTCTCTCTAATCTACTCGTGAATTTATTTAATACATTTTATGACTGTGTTTTAACCCATTAGAGAGCCTTTTTTTCTTGTCATGGCATATTAAATTTTATTAGGATTGAGTTTGACATAAGAATAGTGATTCATTTCACTCATTAGATAGATTTAATTTGATGAATTAATTAATTTGGTTAATTAATAATTGAGAAACAAATAAAAACAAGGCATTTTGTGTGAATATATGTTACGCTGTATCTGTTAATTTAATGAATGAATTTATATGATGCATTTTATCTTAGTGAAAAATTCATCATAACTTATCCTAATCCATGTAACTTCATTCGAAGATTGATAAATTTGATGGGAAGCATAATTCCAATGTTCCAGGAAAGGGTTAAGATAATAATATTTATCATTTTTTGGGGGGGGAGGGGTTTACATTTTTCTGTAAAGTTGTTATGGAAAAATTCTTGATAAACTGTTTAGTGTGATATATATATTGCAACCGAAATGGAACGTTTAAAATAAGACTTTTTTTTGCTTTCGTTTTTCTGAAAATTATGTCATGGGAAATGTTTTGCTTAAGTGTTTAATGTAATGTATTGCAATCGAAATGGAACATTTTTAATAATTTTTTTTTACTTTCCTTTTAATGTTATGTATTACAAAAGAAAT
Source organism: Argiope argentata (assembly GCA_026289955.1). Classification (NCBI taxonomy): domain Eukaryota; kingdom Metazoa; phylum Arthropoda; class Arachnida; order Araneae; family Araneidae; genus Argiope; species Argiope argentata. The sequence continues at coordinate 3,392,770 of JAOUZG010023451.1, read as the reverse complement.
GGAACACCTTAAACAAACCCATAGCAGTTAATAATAAAAAGTTTGATCTGTAGTTATTTTTGTGATAGAAAATACTTACTAAGAAAGTTTTTCTTTCTAAAGTTTAAATTATTTTATTCATTGATTAAAATTTATTTGAAGTTTTGACCTCATTTCTAAATACTTTCAGAGAATATTATTAATCAAAATACATTTTTAAACTACTTTAAAATGCATAAAAATAACCTTTCTAAGACACAATTTTTATTATTGTGCAGTTCTTTTCTTAGATACATTTTTCAAATTTAATTTTATACGCAATTTTGTAACAGTGCGTTTTATTGTTATAATGAACTTTAGAAAAATTTTATGAAATCTTTAATCCGCGCTTATTCTGATTATTTTATTAGAAAAATATTATCTTCTAATATTGATTTCAACAAAGAATTATTTTCCCCAGTTTTGTAATTATAATTTGGTATTCCTTCTGAGGTAAAAGTTGTTGCCCACAGTATGCAATGGCTAATGATATAAAAACAGCCGGAGACAAAACAGTTAAAAAATTATACTATTAATTTATGCATTATTAGAGTATTTGAGATTGAGAAGGAGACTGAGTGAGATTGATAAGCATTGAATATTATCACTCAATAAATAATTGATAAATATTTAATGATAATAAATGCTGTTTTATTTATATAAATTTGACCTGTTTTATATTCATGTAAGATTTTGACAAGAAAAAGTTGAGCCACTGCTTTGCTTCCTCTTCTGAAAATTCTTTTAGCTCTATACACATTTTATTTTATTTTTCACTGTCAAGTTTAAAGAAAATGTTATATATTTCTTTAAGCTTGAAGACGTCAAATAATATCGCTTATTTTTATGGATATTGACGATCAAATTAGAAAAGTAATGAGTGTATTAACTTTTGTGTAAACAATCGAATTGAAAATACTACCCCAATAAAATATGGATATTAATTATAACAAGTCATATGAAAAATTTAAAATCAATTCCTACTTAGATCAACAAAGAAATTTTTTATTTTAGTTACTTTTTATTCAATAATTACAATTAATATAAATAATTTATCAAAAAATTATTCATTTTCGCGATAACTCACTTGGAAAAACCTTCACTTGGAAAATACCGAAATCCTGGCATTTTAACGATCGAGCTACTGCCTGTTGATATAAATTCTCATTACAAACTGTTAAAACTTTATTTAAAATACTAAAAAGGAATTAAATTTGATTAATGAATTAATATTTGAAAAAAATGTATTAACATCGAGTGTCATTCACTAAAAGTTTTTTTTAAAAAATGCATTTGAATTTGTGTGGATGAATAGAAAGTATTTGATTAACGATTGAAAATTTGAACAAGATACATAAACATATATAGGGAGAGTGTGAACTAATAGCAGGGATGTAAAAATGGAATGCCATACAAAATGGAGTAATTGAATAAATAATGGTTGGAAAGTAGGATCATGGAAAATAGACGATACCGATAGGGGGGAAACCTCTAAATAAATTTGGTTTTAAATTTAATATAAATTTACTTTTTGGATGTAAAATTGTATACTAAATTTTACTTATCTAGTTCTCTTCATTTAGTTTTGTCAAATTAACTTAAATAGGACAAACATGCTTCCTTTGAATGGAAGGAGAAGAACTATAACACTTTGAACTATTTCTCTGACCACCAATAGTAGGACACGAGATTCCTGGATATTTTTTGTGAATATTAAAATATAAGAAGATGCTTATGGAAATGTACAAATTTGGTCATAAGATGGTTACTAAATTTCATCCGTTTAGCTCAGTGCGTTTCTGAAGTATCATGTTAGCAGACAAATGAAAGTAACTTGAAATATGATTTTTTTGGACACGGGATGTTCTGAAAAATGGAGATACAACGAAGGCAGGATTTTTTGGCGATTACAGTTCTTTCTTTTTGTGCATGAGATAGTAAACAACTTATTTCTGCATCTTTAATATACCTTTAGAGTTCTCAAACAATATTACGGGAAGACAATTTGTGTAAGAGAATATGGAAAGGACGACACTGATTTTTCTGGTGATGAGAAAATAAAGTTAACCTCAAAGGTCATGTGACGTATATTTATGCTTTGATTCAGCGGAAGAAGAGAAGAATTTAATACCATGTTTCGTCCCTTCCTAACTTTGAAGCACCAAATCAAATTGTTTAAAAGCACGGACTTGGTTTACTGGGGCATATAAAAATATTAGATGAACCGCAGAGCTTGCTTGTTTAGGTGCTTTGAGGTAATGAGACCAAGGGTTGAATCTGCCCATCAGTGAGATGGCATCGGAAGGGGTTTGTGACATTTTGCTTGGTGGCGCAGACTGGGGGAGGGGTGCGGTGATAGTCAATTGACCATAACCACGGAGGAGGAAGACAGAAAGCAATGATAACCTCCACAGCCATCCTGATGACGTCGTAAAAGGTTTATGAGTTTTGTTTGGGAATAATGAGCGCTTTTGAAACGACACGAGCTGGATCAAAAGTTGCCCGGACGAAACAAAGAAAAGTTTTAATCTCGTGGAGCAGATCATTCGGTGAGTGTTATGGATGGCCCGCGTGAGCCAACCAGAGGATCAATAAAAAAGATGGATCTCCTTCCCCATTTCGAGAGTTTTCTTTTCTTATTTTTTTTATCTCTACAGCAGCAAAACAAAACTGACGTTTGCTGTTTTCGAAAAGGAGAAGCCAAACAATCTGGCTGCCATAACTGGATTGTAACATCTCGGATGGATTTGGTGACGTGAGCTATTTCTTCCACATTCAGTAATGAAACACGGGATTTCTGGATGTGTTTTAATGAATAATAAAATAACCGAAGATGTATCTACTTTTTGATTACGGGAAATTAGACGGAATGTCCCACCACTTCAGAAATTTGGGCCAAGAAATGGGAAAAAATTGCTCCTTCTGGTTCTATAAATAATTGGAATAAAAGATCTGGGGATTTTTCTCTTTTTCATGACTTAACTGTTTTGCTGTTCTGTTTTCAGTATTTTACTATGTATTACATAAATTATATGACGAGACATCAAAATAGACGCAAATTTATTTTATAGAAGTATGTCTGAATCTAATCTTTTAGTGATACTACAATTGTGTCAATCCTTTTGGTGAGAATTATTTTATTTTGAGCTATATATATATAAAATAGATAATGGGGATATTTATAATATTATGTATAGACATATCTGAAACAACTTTCCATATATAACAAGTATCTTCTACATACTCTACTTATTACATTGAGGCGCCATCGAATGCTTATGGAAATACCTCATCATTGGAGTAATATCTTTGTGCAGTAGAATAGAAGTTACTTTCAAACATTGAAACAACAAAAGAACTACCAATATCCTATTGTTACAAACTTTGTTTATATTTCTGTAAATATTTGTATTCGTCTTGGAATATTTTAGACATATCTGAAATACTAAGATTCTGAGGCAAAAATCACACAATTTAGGCTTATTTTACGTAAAAAAATATTTCCAGTGATTTGAAAACTTGGCGAACTTTTAGAAAGAGTCTTAGCGATTTGGCAATATTTGGTGAAAAATTTATCTGGAAAATTCCATCTCATAAGTTCTGGGACCATTATCAAGCTAGATAGTTTAGAACCTTCTAGGACATTGGCGAAAGTCCTAAATTTTCCTGGCACCTTAGATAAAAATATCACCGCCCAATTGACCATGATGACGAGAAAATAGTGAAGACTGGGCGTTAATCCAGGGTACTGAAGTTGTTTTCTGTCTGAGGTAATATAGACAGACCTCTGTGTTCAGAAGCTGTTTGCTGTCACATTAGCTGAATTAGAGCTGTGAATTGTGACTCGTAACCGTCGAAATTTCTTGCATCTTCTAGAGATTTCTACTTTCTGATTTTCGAGAGATTGTTTCATCAATTCTCAATCTACATGAATCCCGAAGAGCGGTACACTATATAAGTATCTTGAAAATTATAGATGACCATTATCCAGATAATAAGTGGAATCAGAGATTGCATTCATAATCGTCATTAACGACAACGACTCATGTCACCATAAGAGCATTGTGCTAACATCGAAGTGGAGGCAATTCACTTCCAATTTGTTTAAATACAAACTGGGATTCCAATAACCTATTGGATTATGTGAACACTTCTTATTCACTGCCTGTAAACTTCCTATGTGCAGTAAGTAGGATTTGGGGCAAATGATAAATCAATTTCTTTCCTAGATGGGTTTGTCCAACCACAGCAAAGTTCCTTTTTTGTGTACAGTTCTGAAAAGAACTAATTCAAGTGACTTCAATAATACTGCAACATATTCGTGAATCTTTTTCTTTAAAGATCCTCTTTGTCCCTTTCTCTTTCATTTATATGCTTCAAAGAAAATTATCTATTATTCTGAGTGCATTAAATTTTTAAAAATAATTAGTAGCATTTCGGCAGACGATGTCAGGGGGATTATTAGCATATGTTAGTCACTGATAATAATCACAGGGAGTCGATCTAATTTGATAATCTGGTTGATTGCATATGAAGGACAAATAGTAATCAGATGATTGCTCTATATTATCTTTTTATCCAATCAGATAGTGGTACCGTATTGTCTCGGTTGACCAACTAATTTACAGGTAATATTGGCTATCTTTCATTTCATATAAAGCGTTAAGATATAATTTCATTTCCTTGGATTTAATTTCAAAAAATTAAATCCATGTTTTTTTTTTTGTCTTTCTGAAGTTTTTTTAATTGTATAAAAGAATTTTTTTAATGAGTATGTCCTAAAACATCATAACATTATAAAACATTTAAAATCAGTTAATCTACCTTTTAAAGTTCAAGGTTACAATTTAAATTTTTATTTTCTTTGTAACCTGCTCAGTTATTGAACAAAACCTTATTTCTCTAGCTTTAAAAAATGGAAGAAAATCCTGAAATTGAATACTTGATGAAATAATGAATGATTTCAATTGCAGGACAACAATATAACTTATCATTTGAAATAATAAAAAAAGGTTTCTAAAAATTTCCAAAAACCAGGAAAAATTAGTAAGGCAAAGGAATTGATATTGATATTGATTAAAGAGATTTTCTTTTAATTTCGAAAAATTGCTAATTTTATCTTTCTATATTAATATTTTAAGACAGTATTGAGGGAAAATACTAAAATTTCTTTTGAATAATTGGAATTTCGAATCTCTTTTGAATTTCTTTTACATTTTGAAAATAAATAGCTTTAACTGTAGATATTTACAATGCAAACATTTACAGTTAAAATAATAAATATAACTGTAAATGTAATGAAAAAAATTAATTTATATGGTTTAATATCATATAATGATTCCATATAGTATTTTATATGGTAGAATGAAGAATTGCGAAGAAGACGAGGTATACGTATAATACCAAAGAATCTTGGTTTATCTTATTTTTAAGTAGCCTTCAAAGAGTTTGTAACTGAAATCCCTTTAAAATGAACTAACTGCCTTAAGTTAAATAAAAATCAATGGTTCCAGAAGCAGTAAACACACAAGAAAATCCTTAAAAAATCTTTGTAATGCCTCTTAATTATTATTTTATAACTCAAAAAATTCTCTTATAATAACACAGATATGGGGATCAAAGTTTGCGTTTCATTTCAATGTTCGTCCAATCTAAAACGGACAAAGTCAGATAGGAATCAGAACCATAGGGGAGCACCCTTTCCCATCTTCGATTTTTATCCCCTCATTAGCGTCTGTTCTCATCAAAAAGCGAAGCGAACCAGATGCGGGGCAACTGATAAAGCAAGGATCGCCTTCCAAAACAAACAGCCCGATTTTTCGAAGCTTTTCTAATGATGATCGCTCGTCAAACATTTAAAACATCATTAATTACCCGAATCTAAATTTCGGCTTCTGCCGGATTAGCTTAATTCTGCGGGGTCATCATTCATTAAGGATTATTGAAGGGGGTCGTCTGGCGGGACGCAGATAGCGCGGGGCCCCCCGCGTCCATCTGAACTGCACCCGATTTCGGTTGCAATTGAAAATGGTCAGAAGCAGATTATTGATTGTTTGTTGAGCCGGGGCGCATGCGGGGCTGATAATTTCAGACTCGCTCCTCATTGGCGGGAAGACGAATTAGAAATTCCTGTTAGTTGGATTTCCAGTGGCTTGATGGACGGCCCTGATTTGTTTCGAAAACAATGCGACATGGCCAACAAAGGTGGAGTTTCATTAGCGATCTCTGGATAGTGTACTCGTCGGGAGATTATAAGTAAATGAAAGGTGGGTAAATAATAGACACAATGGGTAAAATATTCGGGAAATATTACAAATTTTAGTTGAAAATCAGATGAAATGTAAAATATTGGATACTTACGTTTAACCATAAATTCAATGAATAAATGCTATGGAATTTAATGCAGTTTCTTAATCGAAACTCTTTATATTATAAATGGGGGGAGTGGTGGTCTAGTGTAGGTCAGAGTTTTGAACCAGAGATTTCCAGTTTTAAATCCGATTTCTTGAAAGAACCATTATATTAGCATGGTGTACGTTAAATCCATTGTGGCCAAATGTCCTCCCATTGAAAGAACCATTATATTAGCCTGGAGTACGTTAAATCC